>CM053598.1:25271202-25290448 GCA_028646575.1 Pseudocheirus occidentalis
GGTGTAGGCTCTGGGACCCCCCCCCCCCTTGAGCTCCTTGAATCTTTGGGGTCCCGGCTCTGGGAAAGTAAACCTTCCCAGAGAAGACATTTGCCAGAGATCATTAGCCTTAAGTTGTGGCTCTGCCCAAATCTTTAGCCCTCCTTTGTTCCAATAGTTTCCCACCCTTAATGTTCCTGTTCCCACCCTTGAACTGGCTTGGCCCACCATTGTCTATGGTCTCCAGGTAGCCTCCAGCAACTTACTTTTTCTTTGGCTGTATATAGAACCCCATCTTCCCTCCATGTGGGGTGAGAGTGCCTTGAAATGGTCAAGCAGAGACTTGCTCTGTGAGAGTGCCATGGGATAGCTTGGCACAGACTTGCTCTGGGTGAGAGCACCGTAGAATGCCCTAGCACACAGACTTGTTCTGTGAAAGTGCCATACAATAGCTTAGCAGAGACTTGCTCTGTAAGAGCGCTGTGAAATGGCCTAGCACCCCATATGGCGAACTTGAACTTTCAATAAAGTTTACTTTTTCTTTGGCTGAGAAGACTTGAGTGGAATTCTTTCCGCAGGACCCGGCATGTTGGTATTTTGGGGTCTCAGGCAGCCCTAACCCTCTTTGGGTACCTCTTCACTAACTCTCATACTTACTAGCTTAGCTTCTGTGACCTTCCCTGTCTTCATCTGTAAAGTGAGAGTTTGGACTAGAGCAGTGGTCCTCAAACTGTTTTGATCTCAGCAACCTTTTAAAAAAATATTATTTATTTTCAGCATTATTTCTTCTTTAAATTTTGAGTTCTGTTTTCCCTCCCTCCCTCCTAACTCTCCCTCATCCACTGAGAAGGTAAGCAAAATGACATCAGTGATACATGTGAAATCATGCAAAACCCATTTCCCTATTAGCTGTGACCCAAAAAAGCAAGAAATATGAAGAAAGTGAGAAAAATGCACTCGAATTTCCACCCAGAGTTCATCATTCTCTCTCTGGAGGCAGGCAGCATCGTTTTCATCATGAAAACCTTTGGGATTGTATTGATCATTGTATTGATCAGAGAGGCCGAGTCAACCACAGTTGATAATCATAACATCGTGTTACTGTGCGCAATGAGCTCCAGGTTCTTCATTTTACATCGGTTCACATAGATATTGCCATAGTTTTTCCCCCTGAAATCACTCTCCTTGTCACTTCTTATGGCACAATAGTATTTCATCACAATTATGTACTATAGCTTGTTCAGTCATTCCCCATTCTTTCACTTTCTAATTCCTTGCCAGCACAAAAAGAGAAACTAGAAATAGTTTTGTGTATATACTTCCTTTTCCTTTGATTCGCTGAGATACATACCTAGTAGTGGTATTGCTGGATCAAAGGATATGCACAGTTTTATAGTCCTTTGGGCAGTTTCAATTTGTTCTCCAGAATGACTGAACCAGTTCACAATTCCACAAACAGTTTATTAGTATACCAATTTTCCCCCATCCTCTCCAGAATTTGTCATTTCTAATAGGTGAGAGGTGGTCCCTCAGACTTGTTTTAATTTGCTATTCTCTAATCCATAGTGATTTGGAGCATTAAAAAACTATGACTATGGATAGCTTTGATTTCTTCTTCTGAAAACTGTTCATATCCTTTGACCATTTGCCAGTTGGGAAATGGTTCTTATTTTTTTATAAATTTGACTTAATTAAAAATAAAACCAAAGCTCACTATATATCTGAAAAATGAGACTTTTATCAGAGAAATTTGATCTTAATTTTTTTTTGGAGGGCAATTGGGGTTAAAGTGACTTGGCCAAGATTACATGGCTAGTAAGTCTTAAGTGTCTGAGGTCCCAGATTTGAACTCAGATCCTCCCAACTCCAGGAACGGTGCTCTATTCACTGCACCACCTAGCTGCCCCTGTGCTCTTAAAATTTTGACATTACTTCATTGTCTGTGGTAACTTTTAGTAAAATATAGTTTCCTTGATTATCTCTTTTAATTAGGTCTATTTTTGCTTTTGTTTTGTCTGATACCATGTCTGCCCCTGTATTTTTTTCTTCAGCTGAAGCATAGTAGATTCTGCTTCAGCCCTTTATTTCAACTCTGTATATGTTTTCTTATTTCGTGTAAACAACATATTGTCGGATTCTGGTTTCTAATCTATTCTGCTATCTGCTTCTGTTTTATGGGCGAACTCATCCCATTCATATTCAGTTATGATTAACTGTATATTTCCTTCCATCATGTTTTCTTCTGTTTATCTCTCTATTTTTTATACTGTTCCTCCCCCAAAGTCTGTTTTGCTTCTGACCATTTCTTCTCCTAATCTGCCCTCCCTTTTATTACCCCATATATGGCACCCCATATCTCTTATCTCTTTACCCTCCTATTTCCTATTGGGTAAGATAGATTTTTATACCCAACTGAATGTATGTGTATGTATTTTTTTCTTTCCTCTTTGAACCAATTCCAATGAGAGTGAGATTCAAGCATTATGGCCTTACCCCTTCCCAATTTCCCTCTTTGTTATAAAAATTCTTCTTTTATGTGAGAAAATTTCCCCATTCTACTTCTGCTTTCCCTGTTTTCTTACTGTACATCCTTTTTTCTCACCCTCCCTTTTAAAAGAGATCATTTCAAAGTGATTGACTCATATCTGTTCCCTTTGTATGTGTAGACTCCGAATTGCCCTATTATGATAAAGTTCTTAGGAGTTGCATGTATTATCTTCCAATATAGGAATGTAAACAGCTTAACTTTATTGAGTCCCATATGATTTTTCTTTCATGTTTACCTTTTTATGTTTCTCTTGAATCTTATGTTTAAATGTCAGATTTTCTATTCAGCTCTGGTCTTTTCATCAGTAATGCTTGGACATCCTCTGTTTCATTAAATATTCATTCCACCACCCCCCCTAAGGATCATACTCAGATAATGACTTCATGGTACATCAAGAAAAAATAAAACTAAGTCAAAAGAATGAAAAATAGGAAAAAAGTATGAAATATCTCATTGGAAAAACAACTGACCTGGAAAATAGATTGAGGAAAGATAATTTATGAATTATTGGACTACCTTAAAGCTATGATCAAAAGGGCATAGACATCATATTCCAAGAAATTATCAAGGAAAACTGCCCCAATATCTTAGATATAGAAGTTAAAATGGAAATTGAAAGAATCCACCAATCACCTCCTGAAAGAGATCCCTTCTGCAGTCACAAGCTCTAGTGCCCCTGTCTTCCCTGGCACTGTGACCTAGAACTGCATACAACCATAGAATTTCCGATTAGTACTAGCTGTTCCCAGAACCAGTAAAAAATGTCCTGTGATTGGTTTATGAATAGTCTTCTCATTTCCTTACTGCCTCTGGACAGAGAACTCCCCAAACTGCTGTTTTAGGCTGAAAAAAATGCCTCGCTCTGACCTTTTGCTGGCTCTGCCTCTCCAAAATTTTATTTGAGGCGTTACCTTAAAGCTGTTTGCAGGGGAATGTTGGGAGAGTTCAATGAGGTGGCTGCCTCTAATCTTCTATCTTGGCTCCTGGTCCCAGCATTCTTTTTTTTTTTTTTGAGGCAAATCAGTGACTTGCCCAGGGTCACACAGCTAATGCGTGTCAAGTGTCTGAGGCTGGGTTTGAACTCAGGTCCTCCTTACTCCAGAATTGGTGCTCTATCTACTGCACCACCTAGTTGTCCCTCTGATATCAGCATTTAAAAAAATAATTGAGAACCTCATAGAGCTTTTCTTTATGTGGATGATATACATTTTTATAATACTGTATTGGAAATTAAAATGTCCTATCATTATGAAAATAATTTTGACCTCACAAGCCCCTTGAAAGGATCTTCCCCCTACTTCCCACACCATGGTCCTTGCACCAGACTCTGAGAACCTCTAAACTAGAGGCTCTCAAACTAATTCCAAGTCTAATATTCTCTGAGATATGCAAAATAGCACTGATAGTCTTAGCCCCATTTTACAGATGAGGACATTGAGGATCAGATCACAGGACTAACCTGTTCAAAGTCACAAAGCTATAAGGATCAGGACTGGGCTTTGAACCCACACCCTCCTTTTCCACTCTGCTGTTTAAACATTTTTATCAATGACTTGGATCTAGGCAGAGATGGTGGGTTAATCCCATTTGTAGATAATGCTAAGCTGGGAGGGCTGGCTAACACAGGCAAGGACAAAGTTAGGATCCAGAAAGATCTTGGCTGGTTGGAGCACTGAATGGCTGAATCTCAGAAGGGAAAAAAAAATCAACTCTTCAAATGTCAGATGGGAAGGTGTCATTAGGCAGCAGTTTGTCTGAAAATGACCTGAGGGTCTATTAGTGGATGGCTGGCCCAGTATGAATGAATGGTGTGATAGGACAGCCAATACAGTTAGTAGGATGTAATGAGATGTGCCTCTTTGCCAGCTGCCCTGGTCAGACCACATCTGGAGTATCTTGTTCAGTTGTGAGTGCAACAGTTTACAAAGGACACTGATCGTTCTGTTGGAGAGGGTCCAGGGGAGAGCAATCTGGATGGGAAAGGGTCTCAAGTCCATGTCTTAGGACTACCAAAGGATCCAGGGAGGAGTGTTATCTTGGAGAAGAGAAGACTCAGGGGGCAACATGATTGCTGTCTCCAAGTATTTGAAGGGCTGTCATATGGGTGAGGGGTTAGATTTGATCCTTTACCCCTCCCCCCCCAGGGCAGAGCCCAGAGTAGTGAGGGGAGGAAGCAGAGAGGTCAATTAAAGTGTGACATCAGGAAAGACTTCCCAATCATCAAAGCTGTTCCCAAGTTGAAGGGGTTATCTCAGGAGTTGGGAGGTTCTCTTTCCTCAGAGGTCTTCAAGCAGAGCTCAGATGCTGGTTGAGGTGCAGGCTTGGGGTCTGAGTGAGGCAGATCCACCAGGACATGGACCAACCTTGGATTTGGACGGAGGCAGCTTGCACCCCCAGTAGTTGCATATTATCATGCTATCTGAATGGCTGGCTTCTCAGCTCTAGAATGGGAACAATAATCTGTGTTGTGCCTACTTCACAGAGTTGTTGAAAGAATGTGGTTTCTAAGCCTTAAACTGTTCATATAAATGGGTGGTGAGTTGCTCTATGGGCTGCTGAGGGAGAGGCAGGAGGTGAAGGGTACTTGTTAATAAGTGACTGAGACCAGGATTGGGGTGAAGAAAGGGTTGGGACAGTCACATATATAGAGAATTATTTTCCTTCAACATTTCCCTGGGAAAATATCCTTGGTTGTTCCTGAGTTGGGGTGTTGAGTTCATAAAGTGGTTGGTTGCAAATGGAGGCTATCTTCACACCTCCTTCTCTGTGAGTCCATAACAGGAACAAACAACTGTGAGGCTTGTGACCACATGTGATGTGGTGGACTGCTTTGTCTTTCTAATCTCTGTTTTCCTACCTCCCCTCCCCAATCAAACCTGTCCTCTGGCATGTCTTATGTTCTTTTGAGAAGTCAGTTGTGTGGTTTACCTAGAACTTCAACTGGCCAATTCAGTGTGGTATCCTAGAAAGATGGGCAGCCAAAAGACCTGGATTTGAATCCTGACTCTTACTAGCTGTGTCACTTGGGGCAAATCACTTTCCTTCTCTGGGCCTCTGTCTGTGGAAGGAGGGATTGATCTGATTTTATACTCATAGGATCATACATCAGAGCATAATGAGGCTTGATCCCTCAATAACCTACCCTACTCAAGTACCTAACAAGATACACTAATCCTGATAACTTTTATGAGGTGAGAGTTTCTCTTTTGAATTGCACAATCAAAGGCATTGAACGAATATTCTGTGCTGTCCTGCTCTGTGGTGCTATTGTAAAGTAGTTTAAGGAGGGAACCTGATGTAATCCCCTACATGGAAGAAGCTGGGGACCCAGCATCTGGAAAGACATGATATGTAATGGAAATTCTCTGCTCCCAGATTTGGAGCATGCCCAAGATGTTCTACAGCTGGTTCTAGTCTACTAACTATGTGAAGAATCACCCAGGGTGAGATGGGATGGATAGATTGTAACTGAGGAGCATCCCACTGATGGAATCACAGATCCATCAATACCCCGAAGGGGTAGGAGTTACCTGAGAGGAAGACTTTCTGATTTAACCGACTGGCATCCAGCTGCAGCTCACGTCTACTCTGAAAGCATCCGTTCCCCAACTGCCACTCTCACAGATGGCTAGACTTCCCAGACTGAAGCTGGCTACATCTCCTCCTCAGGTTCTAGGAGTACCCTAACACACCACAGAGTGACTCTTCCCCATGGTTTGGCTTGAACTGCTACTAGTGTATTTCCCCTCTGAAGATGATCAATTGAGAATCATTTAATTAGTCAGCCTTAAACCAGCATTTATTTAGAAAGATGAATTTATTAAGGTCGTACTCTATTTGATATAAAATATCCCTCCTAAAAAGAGAAAAAAAAATTAAAACATTTCCCCCCACCCCCTTTCCCATCTGTGATGCCCTTTTCCACAAATATAGTCCAGAGGAAAGAGGACTCAATCACAAGAAGTTCATGCAGCCAAGGGATCACTTCCTGGTCTCTGGGAGTCGTCTTCTTCCATTCGTGGGGTGCATAGTTCAGTCTCTTTACTGGGCCCCTTGTAGAGCTGTGAGTTCAATTTGTCCTGGGCTCCCAACGATGCCAACATCGCCACCAGCTGATCTGAGGGTGTCATTTAGGACACTGGAGGGAAGATGGAAGCCACTGTGTGCCCTCCAACATGAAGAATTCTCATCTTTGGTCATCCTCACCAATTTGCTAGGTGTGAGGTGATACCTGGTGGTCGTTTTGTTTTCATTCCTCTTATTGGAAGTGATTGGGAACATTTTTTCATGTGGGCTCTCACAATTTTTTAAAAGAAATGTGGTTCCCATCCTTTGGCCACATCTCCACTGGGGTCTTTGATGACAGTAACTTCTTTCCACCACTAAAAGGGAAGTACCTGAGATATTTAATTTGCATCCTCTTTAAATAGTATCAGTAGAAGTAGCATCAGTTCCCATTTACGTAGACTTGTGAATCTTGTGAAACACACACCTATACCTGAATGGAAAAAAAAAAAAGATAATGGACAAGTCAGATAATGAGTTTAGAAAAAGAGTTTAACTGATCCTTTCCATTGGTCAACTGGAAGCCTCACCCTCTGAGGGCCCCTTTCCCCTTTCACAGTCGACTCAGGAGGGCCAGCCCCAAGCAGGGACACAAAATGATTCATGGGTTTCATGAACTGTGTTCAGTGGTAGAGCCCAGGCCACATCCTTAGACACTACATTTTAGGGCTGGATGGGACCTTAAAGGTCATTTTGTCCCACCCCCTCATTTCACAGAGGAGGAAACTGAAGCAGATAGAAGGGAAATGACTTGTTCAAGGTCACACAAAGCCTGTGAGGAACAGAACTGGCATGTGAACCTGGGTCTCCTCATCCTAATATGGTACAATGTTGGGATTTTGGAAACCCTGAGGGGCAGGGGTGGGGTAGGGGAGCAATATCATGAGGACTGAAGCACAGACCTTTCTCTTACTGAGCTAGAGACATGAAAGAGCTGTAGTGCATTTCTTAAATACTTTGAGGTTTTCAAAGGGGGAGACAGTGTAGAATTGAGTACCGGCTTCACAGTCAGAGGATGTGGGTTCAAATATAACCCTCATGACTTTGGACAGGTTATTACCTCTCTGTGCCTCAGAGCACATCTGTGAAATAAGAGGGTTGGACTGGATGACCTTTGAGGTTGCTTTTACCTGTATGAGCCTATGATCCTTAAGCTCTTCCTTCACAAAAAACCTGTGAAAAAAAGGACGTGAGGATTGTCATAACCATTTCACAGATGAAGAAACCGAGGGAAAAATGACTTGTCCAAATGTTGAATTTGGACACTGATGGGAATATGGAAGCCACTGTGTGCCCATCGTCATACAGCCCTTGAAGCTGACCTTCATCCAAGGTCAAATAGCTAGTGAAGATAGAGCTGTGGATGAAATCCAGCTCTTCCGTGGTCCCCACATTGCACCCTGCTGTGTTCCCATGCAGATAGACAGTACACAGGTTGATGCAAACATTATTGCAAAGAGAGCCATACGATCAAGAAGAGGAACCCAGAGGAGGGATCTCTTCAGGTGTGTTGAGGACAGGTCAGTGAAGGCTGCCCAGAGAAGGTTGTCAGAATTTCTCCGTGTGAATGGGGGACAGGAGGAGAGCAGGAGATGAAATGACCAGAAACAAGAAAGTGTGAATCATGGGGAGGGGAGAAGGTGAGGAAATCCAACCACAGATCAGCAGGGCTGTGAAGGCCCTTCCACTCTACCCATCCAAACTTCCATTTTATACATCCAGTGACAGGCCCGATGAGGGGAACAGATTTGTCTCAGGTTCAGCAACAAGACGACGAAGAAGTCTCCTTCTCCCCCATCCAAGGTTAGGACACTGGCATGGGGAAATGAGACCTGAACTAGGCTGTGATGGCTGTGGAGGCTGATGGGAGGGCACCGAAGCCAGGAGATATTGCAGTGGAAGAATCAATAGTCCTTGGTGACTATTGATTTCCAGCTTAGAGCTAGAAATGAATCAGTTCCTGCCCTCAGCTAGCTTATATCCTAATTGGGGAGACGACATGTCCATATAGCCTGACAAATGAATTGACTAAGTCCTTGGTCATGAAGGCTGGAGACACAGGGAGAAATCACCCCAAAGATGTCTGGGATGGCCAGGCTTGAACCCAGGAAGACCAGAAAGATTAAATGGGTTCCATGGTGACGTATTGGTAAGAACAGCGGGATCTGGAACCCGGGTTCCAATCCTGCCTTTGCCACTGATGACTAACTGTGACCTTGGACAAGTCCTTTCTTTTCTATTCCTCAGTTTCATCATCTGCAAAATGAGAAACCTGAATCTTAGTTTTTGTAATAGCTGATCTCCAAGGTCCCTGCCAGCTCTAGGCCTGTGAGTCTCTGAATACCTCCACACCCAGTCTGATGGTAGGGAAATGCAGAAGGCTGAAATACAAACACAAAGGAGCCCTGTCCTTGCCCAGTCCAGTGCTGAGTCCCCAGTCCATGAGACTGGAGTGAAAGGGAACAATACTGTTTCTTTTAGTGACTTTAACTTTCTGAGGGAGTGCAAACAGCTCTAGACCTATCTCTGTCTCTTTCTTTTTCTTTTCTCTGTTTCCTGGCTTAGCCCTAAATGTAGAGTCAGAAAAGCTGGGTTCAAATCCCAGTCCTGCTGTATTTTGTGGGACTTAGGCATTTGGGGGCACAGTGGATAGTGCACCAGACTTTGAGTCAGGAGGATTTGAATTAAAATTTGACCCCAGAGAGCTGGGTGACCCTGGGCAAATCACAACTGTTTGCCTCAGTTTCCTCATCTGTAAAATGAGCTGGAGAAAGAAATGGTGAACAGCTCCAACATTTTTACTGAGAAAACCCCAAATGGGGTCATGAAGAGTTGGACATGACTAAACAACAAGGCCATGTCACACTCCCATTCTCTGGGTGTGATTTCTCTCATTTGAAAAAAAAAAAAAAAGAAATCCTTGATAATTTCCAGGCCCCTCCTAGCTCTAACACATCTAACATCTATCTGCTGCATTCTTGAGTCCTGGTATGTTCCTCTCCTGCCTCCCCTTCTCTTTTCTCTCTGTCCTACCCCAAGGTAGTGGCTGGCTGGTCACAGCTGGGATGCAGACCATGGGCTGGATTGGGTGGTGGAAGAGAGAGCTATCAGGATGGAATTGCATTGCCCACATGTTGGTCTGCCATAGGTAGAAGGCTCTCCCTTCTCCTGTCCTCACCTCATCCCTGGCTCCCTTCAAGACTGAACTCAAGTTCCCCCTTCTACCTGAAGCCTTTTCTACTTGCTCCATACTAGGTCCCTCCCTTCCCAAACCACCCTGAATTCTCACATTTATTCATTTGTCAGGCTACGTGGACATGTCATCTCCCCGATTAGGATATAAGCTAGCTGAGGGCAGGAATTGATTCATTTCCAGCTCTAAGCACAGTACCTGGCCCAAGAAAGCATTGAATAACCATTTGTTGACTGAATGACTTCTACCTCCCAGAATCCCCTTCAAAGCACAGCTTAAGAGTCACCTCCTACATGAAGCCTTCCAGGATTCTTTCAGTCGTTAATAATTTTCTTTCATTTTTGAAATTGCTTCTATTTACTGAAATGCATATGCATTGTATCTCTCAAATACAATATAAATTCCTTGAGTGTAAGGATTGTCTTGTTCTTGTCCTTAGTTTCCTAGCATTTAGCACAGGGTCTGGCATTTAGTAGGGGCTTAATAAATATTTGTTGAATTGAACTTTTGAATATTTATTGGATGAATTGGAAAATTATTAAATGATTGTTGTGGAAAAGATTTTGGCCACAGAATATTATCAGCTTGTTACTCCTTACTGCCCTGACTTTTCTTTGCTGTTCCCCTACCCATCTTCTAAACATCTTGGCCAGATTAGAAATGGAACACCATTTGTGTTCTGTCAGGCATCAGGCTGGAATTGAGGGAAAGCTTTGGTGCAGATGGAGCATCCTAGGTCTGGACATCCAGTGGAGTTTGTCCCCTGATGTCTCAGCCTGGGGTGAAGGTGATCCTGAATCCTCAGACGTGCCAGCAGACAGAAGCCCCAATAATCCCCACCAAACTCAAAAAGTGTTGAGAATGGACTTTAAAGGGGACTGTCTTGGTGGTCCAAGGGGCAGTCTAGTGACCTTTGGCAAGGCTCAGCTCCAGAGGCAGCTCCATATTGCAATGAGGCACTGGAAGGGGGCTCCTAAACCTTATATAAGGATCTCTGCAGGTATCATATTGACTTAGAAAACCACATGTTAGCATCATTTATGGTCTATCATATTTTCATTTATTTCATTATGGTTTGGGCCACCATATTGGATACCTCTGGTTTACAAGTCACTGATCTCTGCCATTTTAAAAAATTGTAATAATTATTTTCTGATCCTTTGTGCCACTCTTTCCGCTGCCCACCTTTTCATGGAATTAGCCCATTTGAATGGATATGTCGATTGAGCTTGGAGGATGTTGCTGGTTTCCTATGGTTTTTCTTTATTCTTCTCTTATGGTGTATATTGCTATATGAGCTGCAATCACCTTCATGGTGGTCTTTTTGCTTATTTATGTTTTGTACCACAAGCACTGCAAAGACAAATGACCAAGTGTCAAATGAAACAAAGGGTTTTTTGTGGGTTTAGTGTCAACCATGAAACTAACTCTGCCAAATCCTTTGGTTCTCCAAGGAGAACCCTCAGGCCATCCTTTGGTTTAGTTGGGACATTCTCAGATCTTTTGTCTTCATTTCTAGTGAATAACATATCACCATTTACATGGGTATATAATTTTATCTAGTACCATGTCAGCTTGATGGTTCTTTAGATAAGGAGTTCACATTGACAAAAACACAGAATTTCAGAATTGGTTGGGACCCTGGAAGCCCCCCGGTTCAACACACCTTCACTATAGCATACCTGACAGTCTCTGGCTGAAGACGTCTAGTGAAGGTGGACTCGATGGCTTCTCCAACAGCCCATCTCACTTTTGGAGGGCTTTAGTTGGCATTCTCCTGCCTCAGTTTACTCCTTTGTAACTTTCACCCATGGCTTCTGGTTCTGTCCTCCATGGACAAAATGAACAATCCCATTTTCTCTTCCACATGACTTGTATATAATCAGCTTTCGCCTTTCCATCTTTTCTTCTACAGGCTGAAAAACTTCAGCAGAAACTCCTTCACCATTGTGGGTACCACTCTTAAATACTTAAAATGCATAAAAAGGAGTTAAATATGGGTGATTTGAAAGGGAGAATATAAGTAGCTGAGGGGTCAAGAAAGGCTTCATGCAGATGATGGTGCTTGACTTGTATTTTCAGGGAAGAAAGGGACCATGAGATGGAGGGAATGAAGGAATGCATCCCAGGCATGTGGAATTGCTAGTGAAAACACATGGAGATGGAAGATGGAATGCCATGAGTGAGAGAAAGAAAGAAGGTCTGTTGGGGGGAAAGGGAGGAACGTCGAACGAGGCCACAAGACAGATTGAGGTTAGGTTGTGTAGGGCTTTAAAAGTTAAACAGAGGAATTGTTATTTTCTCCTAGGGGCAATTGGAAGCCACAATGAGATTGACTGAGTAGGGAGAGTTACACGGCCAGATTTGTGACTAAGGGAAATGACTGTGGGTAGGAAGAACTAGAATGGTGAGTGAATTGAGGCTGGGAGAACCATTTGTAGACTGTTGCAATAACTTGGGTGAGAGGTGATGAGCTCCTGATCTAAGGTGGTAGATATCTGAGAGGAGAGAAGGGGTCAGATGGGAGAGATGTCGTGGAGGCAGAAACAGCAAGATTTGGTAATTGACTGGAAATGTGGAGGAAGAGAGAATAAAGATTCCTAGACAATGCTAAAGTTACAAACCTGGAAGCCTGGAAAGATGGTGATGCCATCAATAGAAGAACTCAACGGTCCAAACCCTTTGACCCAGAGATTTTATCACTAGGCTTATAACCCAAGGAGATCGTTGATAAGAAGACAGCCCCCATATACACCAAAATATCAATAGCAGTACTTTTTGTGGTTGCAAAGAACTGGAAACAAAGTATATATACACACATGTATATACTTTGTATACTGTATATATATGTATATGTATATATGTGTATATATATATGTATATATATATATATATCCGTTGATGGAGAGGGAAGGGCTAAGATGATTGTAGCACATGAATATAATGGAATATTACTGTGCTCTAAAAAAAAATGACAAATATGATGAATGCAGAGAAGTGTGGAAAGATTTACACAGTCTGATACATAGTGAAATCATCAGGGCCAAGAAAACAACACACACAACAACATAGCAATATTAGAGGAAAGAACAATCACAGATCAATAAGAAAGGAATGTCACAAAATCCCAAAGAACAAACATGGCCCCAAATAAGAGAGATGAGAAGACACCCCCACCTCGGTCCTTTGCAGAGGATGGGGATCCACAGGGGTGGTATATGGCATACATTTTTAGACTTTTTTGATGTATCCGGTGGTGTTGCTAATCTCCCCTCCCTGTTCTTCCTTTTTTAAAAAGGAAATATTTGTTATATGGAATGACTCCCTGGAAGAAGAGAAGTAGAGCGATATAGGGAGAAATTCTGGTGGAGTAAAAACCAAAAATGTTAATAAAAATGTATTTTTAAAGTACTTCTTTGGCCTAGCTTTGTGAAGCTTCTACTCAGAACAAACCCATGATTTTGGGAACCCGGTATAGAGTCATCCTGCTCTGATGAGATGTTTTCGGGGTTGCCACCTACTGTTGGAATCATAAATTTCCCCTCACTTATCTTTCCTATCACTTCAATAAACTTTTGTTTGCTAGAATATTGTGGCTCTTTTGACATGGAGTTTTCTATGACCCCCTGATTTAGACCCTCTGCAGTTTACAAGGTCACCTAATTTAACCTCACTTTATTGATGAGGAGGGAATTGGGGACCAGAGAGGAGGAAGTGATCTGTCTAAGGTGTCCATCACTCCACATAGTCACAGGATCATAGGTTCAGAGCAGGAAGAGGCTGTAGAGGCCATATTAGTGTGGGGAAACTGAGCCTGAGAATTGCCTAAGGAACAGAACTGGGATTTGAATACTGGTTCTTTATTATATGAAACCTTCTTCTTACAATCTAAGTTCTGTCTCACAAGAGTGTCCTTTTGGAGACTTTTCACCACTTGTTAAATGTGTGAAAACTGGGGCGACCCTCCCTCACACCTTGTCTGTTTTTTCCCAGGGTCAGTTTTCTCGAGCTGGTTCTGTGTTTGCTGGGGTTTTCCTGCGACTGGGGCAGGTCTGCAGGCTTGTACTGTTGAAGCTTTTTGGCCTCATTTAAAACTACACATCTGGGGAATGAGGTCATGCTCATTCCATGAGAGCTGAGGCCCGGCTCTCCCTCAGCATTTTTAGAGCCTCTCACCCAGACTAGAGCTGGTGCTGGACCCCACAGACACCCAGATGGTTGGAAGGGGAGTGTGAGACGCCATCCTCCAACAACTGTGATCTGAGCAACCAGAGTGTTGGGTCTGCAGCCAGGAGAAGTGAGTTTGAATCCTGGTTCTCACAGTTTCTAGCTGTTTGACACCGAGTAAGTAATTTCATCCCTCTAGACCTATATCATCTGTAAAATGGGAACAACAGGATTTGCATTTTCTATCTCTGAGGTGGTGTATTAGTTGTTGTTGAGCCATTTTTCAGTCATGACCAACTCTTTGTCCCGTTTGGGATTTTCTTGGCAGGAATACTGGAGTGGTTTGCCATTTTCTTTTTCAGCTCATTTCTCAGATGAAAAAACCTGAGGCAGACAGGGTGAGGTGACTTGCCCAGGGTCACACAGCTAGCGAGTGCCTGGGGCTGTATTTGAACTCAGGACGATGAAGCTTCCTGACTCTAGGCCTGGCGCTCTACACACTATGGCGCCGCCTAGTGAGAGATATTCTGCTATGAAAGAGCACTGATGTCCACTGGTTGATCATTCTTGGAGAGAGCACCAAATGAGGGCTTTTGGAAGGTAGTAGTAGAAACCTCAGTCTCTCTGTGTTAACCCTAGAACCACAAGGAGGAGACGTCATCATTGTTATCTGACAACTTAACCTGTTAGTCCCTTTAGATTTGGAAGAGAGAACCCAGAGTGGGTTTTACACAAGGATGACATGACACGTTGTCTGGAAATCATTTTGGGAACCATAAAGTGATATAAAAATGTCAACTGTTATTATTTGTGAGCTAACAAGCTCTCCACAGCCTGTCTCCTCCCCTGCCTCATCATGATGTACAGATTATCAGAGACTAGACCATGGAAACACAAACTCTAGCTGTTCCTACCACGCTGGGAATGCTTCAGGATGGCCCCAGCTAAAGCCTGGATGTTGTCTCTCATCTGAGGACCAGAATCACTAAGTTTGGTGAGGCTCATCCCAGACACGGATCTACCAACTGATGGAAGATTCTTTTCAGCCACAGCACCTTATTAAACTATCTACTAATACATGCAAGTTTTCAGTTCCATTAAACAGACATTTATTAAGTGCCTTCTATATACTCAATCAAGTGCTTCAATCAAGTGCTGTGGAAAGACAGATAAAATAATCCCTGCCTTCAAGGTTTTTGCATTCTGTAATGGAATTCTGTAAAGGATGATAAACAAACAGATAAATGGATGGAGGAATGAATGAATAAAAGCAAACAAATAAACATGTAAATAAGCAAGAGGTAATTTGAGGGAGGAGTGTGCAGTTACAATGAGGAGTATTGGGGATGACTTCTTGGTGGAAATGGCAGCTGAGCTGGGCTTTGAAATATGGCACCCACCCGTCTTTCTCACTCTGTCTCTCTTCTGTTCTGTTACTTAGGATGTTGGGGTTGTGGCAGCTGGATGTGAGGAGAATGATGCTTCTCTGGAAGGGGGGAGCTGAATGGAAGGTGGGGAGTCTAGGATGAAAGGTGGGTGCTGAGGCTTCTTGCTGGGGCCACCCTCCTTGGACTAGATCCAGCTCTGGTCAGATAAGACTGGAGGTCACTGACAAGATGGGAAGTATCGCCTGATGTGGGAGCTTCTGCCTTCTCCTGAGTCTACCTGGATTCCAGATGCCGTAGGTCCCCAGGACCCCATAGTTCCTGCCTTTTCCTCTAGTGAGATGAGTATCAAATGGGTACTTGTTTGCCTTCTTGAAGATGATCAGCAAAAGAAAACTAAAAGACAAAGTCCACTGGACATTTCCTCTCAATATCAGTACTATGCCCAGGTGACTCCTGGAGTCTAGGAGAGGGATAAGCTTGTAGATAATGCTTCATTATGTATTATTAAGCATTATTTATTTAAGTTCCTTTTATTTACTTATGAAATGCGTGGTAAGATTAAAAAACCAACTTGTATGTGGCATTCAAACAGGCAGGTCTGCTTCAACAGAGACCAAATTCCATTCTGAGCAGGGCTTACTGAGATACAGCAGGTTCACAGTGTAAGTGGGAGCTAGCCAAGCAAATAGGGGCTCACACCTCTTACTGGGAAGTTGTAATGGGTGAGATCTACAGATTCCTACACAGCGCTTCACAATGAGCTGGCACTGCCCCATAGAAGGGAGCTGATTCTCTGCAAGCCACAGAGAGCTATGGCTTACCTGGTGTTCCCCAGCATTGTTTAGTCATGCCTGATTCTTTGAGATCCCTTGGGTCCATGGGGTTTTCTTAGCAAAGATGCTGGAGTGGTTTGCCATTTCTTTCTCCACTGGATTAAGGCAACAGAGATTAAGTAGCTTGCCCAGAGTCACACAGCTAGTAAGTACTGGGGCCAGATTTGAGCTCATATCTTCTTGACTCCAGCCACCTGGCTGCCTCCTCCCATGCACAGAAGGGAATATACAAAACAAATGGAATAAGCATGGGATACCCCCCAGGAGTGACCAGTTAGTGATTAGAGAAGGAAGAGAAGGATTCTGAAAGGCAATGAAGAGAAGAGTTTCTTTCAGACATGGTTGATGGCATCTGCAAACATATGGAGGTGGGGGTTGGCATGCTGAGTTTAGGAGCAATGAATGGCTAGCCCAGCTTTGCCAGAACATCTAGATGGGAGAGGGCCCCTCTACAGAGAAAATCATGGATCTTTGAAGCATTGAAGAGCAAATAAAGCAATTTACTAATCATAGACTGTCTGAGCTGAGAGGACTTTGAGGTCATCATGTCCAACCCTTTTAGTAGAAGAAGAAATGAAAACCAGTCAAATGACTTGGCCAAGATGACATAGACAGTTGGTAACTGAGCAGGATATGGCAGGGACGCTTTTATTTTCCTTATTTTGTAGAGGAGAGAAAACAAAGCTTTGGAGAAATTAAGTGACTTGCCCTGGGTTCCCAAAGCTACTGTGTATCTGAGGCGGGATGTTAAGTCAGGTCTTTCTGACTCCAAGCTGTTTGTGCTGTCTACGGTGGTACCTATTTGCCTCTTTAGCGCCTTGACTAAGCATTCAGATTATTGAACTCATTGTGTGAATCACACAGGTAGATTCACAGCTTTGGCCATCTGTCCCTTATGCACATGGAATCCCAGAATTTCGGAGCACTAAAAGGAACCTCAGAGGACACGGACTTCATCTCCTGCCAGAACAGAAATCCCTTCTTGATTATCCCATGAGCAATGTCTTCTCCATCTTGGTCTTGAGTCCTTCCTTTGGAATGTCCCAACCGACAGGAGGATGCTGATGTTCTAGGCAGAGAATTGTGGTTTCAGGTGGGAAGGGAATGACTGGAAGAAATGAATCAGAGGAGCAGCTGGGCTTGCTAGTCTCTGTGATAATAAAAATATTTTTTTAAAAACACCCCACAAAAAAGCAACAAAACCCCCAACCCCCACGTTTGCTCCTAATCACGCAATGTCTATATACAACATGCAAACAGAATTGTTTCTAGCTGATTTCACTTTTTTCAGTTGTTCCCATGGGGTATCAGCTGTTTCTTAATAGATGACAAATCTCTGTGGTTAGCTTAACCCATCAGGATCTCTTGGCTATGATCGTTAGACAGTTGCCAAAAATATGGGGATGGAGCACTGAATAGAAAGAAAAAAGAGATCGGGGTGGGGAACATGAAGAGTTATAGCTCAGGAGCAGCACTGGAGAGGTAGAAAGAATACTGGATTTGAGTCCCCCTCATACTACCAACTTGCTGTGTGACCTTGGATAAGTCACTTCCCTTGTCTGGGTCTCATCTTATGCAACATGAAAGATGATTTCAGAGGTGCCTTTCTGTGCTGAAGTGTTGTCAGTCTCTGATTCCAGGTGTAATCCATGGCCTCAAAAGTCTGGGATTACACAGCTTCTAGTAACAACTAAATAGTAACTCTGGCTCATTTTGCCCCTGCTGGAGTTTCACTTGAACATAGCTTATGTCTAAGTTGCTGCAGATGTGAGTACAAGAGCCTCTCTATCTCCTTTCCTTGTGCAAGAAAACCAGGCATAGGGAGCACAGGACAACCTTTATTTCAGCCCGCATGGACCCAGGGCAGTCCAAAAACAATGGATTCAATCCATTCTCATATTTAGTGAACCCCACCTTCCTCACAGAGCCCTTTATTAAGACTCACAGGGCCACCCTGTGGTCCAGATTCCCCTCAGAAGAGAAACTAACTTGTAGATGATGAGGGGCAACACCCCCAAATCCTGGGGAGCCCCATGTCCTCCCAAGGGGTGCAATAGGCCCCCAGTCTTATGGCATTATGCTAAAAGCTTGGTCTTCACCTGGAAGGAATGGGAACTTGGGTTCTCTATAGAAACAGCCCCTTCCCATTGGGCTAGCTCTGTCCAGGTAAGTCATGATGTTACCTGAGGGCCAAGCCCAGGCCTTTTGCTCCCTTTGATCATGGCTCAGTCTCTCATTGCTCCCTCATCTGTGGGGTTGTGTGTGATGATCTTCTCTCTCCCCCTCCCCAAAGGCAGGCTCTCCTTAGGAACTCCCTGTTCTCTCACTAGAAGACTGGATTCCAGGATCCTCTTTTCTTTAAAAGTCTGGTGCTGTCCATGATCCCCCTACCATTTTCTCTATGTATAAGGCTGAGCTCTATAGCTCTCAAGCATGGGATTACTTCAGGGGCAACCCTAAGGCTGACACTATCTGGGAACACCCCTGGAGCACCCCAACCCTAAAAGAGTGGGTGCCAGAACTCTCCAAGAGCCCCTCCAATCAGGAGGTTGGAATTGGGGTCCTCCTACCACTTGGCCATGTGATTCCCTTCCCACATGGCCGAGAGCATGTCCAATTGCATTGGAAATGGGAATATGCAGTTAATAAGCATTTACCTTAATGCTTATTGAACAAATCTACATTGGGCTTATTCCATATTAATTCTGTATGTATTGACTCTCTCTCTTTTTCTATATATGTGTATTCTGTCCTACCTCCACCCCCACCCCAGTCCCAATAGAATGTAAATTCCTTGGGGACGGGACTATTTTTATAATAGGTGCTTAATAAATGCATATTGATCAATTGCATCGGAGATGGAGCATCCTATGTGGGCAACAAGAGGGCCGGTTTGGCTGGACTGTAGGGGCCCTAGACTTCAGGAGAGATGATACCTCTTAGAAATGCTGGCTACTTTATTTTGTCCCCTCTAGTTTAAAAGAGAAAGGAAGAAAGGGGAAAGACAGGTTAGGTAACTGCTTTATTGTCCATGAAGATATGTTGAAATTTATGGGACAATGAAGGATGGTGG
>CM053598.1:25290548-25306106 GCA_028646575.1 Pseudocheirus occidentalis
AAAAAAAAAAACAATGTGGGAGGGGAAGACCCTCAGAGTTTCTGGCCCAAACAGAAGCAATTGCTGTTTACAGTCACTCAGCCATTTTGTGTGTGGTTGATGTCACTGGTCCAATGACATCAAAGCCTGAGTAACCCTGAGCACATGAGTTTTCCTCCTCCATGGGCCTCCCTGGCACGTTTCTGTGTCTGCCATTCCACCCATCCCAGACATAGAACCATTGGTGGGTAGAAGGTGACTTAAACTCATGGGAGCTGATGATGCCAACAAATGAGAGTGTGGAGAGGGGGAAGAGAAGAGCCCCAAGGTAGAGTCTTAGGAAGGGCTCGTAGAGAATGATGAGGCAGCAAAGGCGGGGTTAGATAGGTTGGCCTGTCAGAATGGAAGGTCCAAGCTCTGCACCCAGCACCTGAGGACTGTAAAAGACCTCTGGCATCTTCTCTGGGGGATTTGTGGAGAGGTGAGGACAATTCACCCACATGGTAGGGGCACAGAGAACTCGTCACCTGCCCTGGTATCAGGAGAACCCAAACACATAAGGGAATGGAGCCATCTCAGCTTGGAAGTGAGCCAGCTCCTCAGCTCCCCTGCCATGCTGCTCCCAAAGCTGGGACAGCCTATGACTCCCTGTCCTCCTTCTGGACCTTCACCCTAGCAGCCGCCTTCATTCTGGAACCACCTGTGCCTTGGCCATTTCCTCCTCTGACTGGTCAGTCTGTCCTTGAACTAGTCTGAGGAGGTGTTCTCACTATGTGTGCTTACTACGACTGCTCCTGGACTTTGCCTGATGAAGTACCCTCCTCTCCTCACCCTCAGCCCCCCTCTATCTTTCTGTCTCTGTTTTTGTCTCTGTCTCTCTGTCTCTTTCTCTCTGTCTCTGTCTCTCTCCTCTCTCTGTCTCCATCTCTTGATGTATTAATATATCCCAAGCTTTATCTGGCATTCCTCTGAGCCAACAGGAGATGACATCCGGTGGTGGTAGCAGGTGGGGATGGCTCAAAGAGAATCTTGCTTATTTTTCTCCATTCTGCCCCGGTGAGGTCACCCCAGACCTGGTGCTGTCGATGGAACCTGGACTTCTGGGTATCCTTCAACTGATCCTCCAGTGGCAGTTTTCCTCCCCACTCCCAGCTTCCCCCCCCCACCCAGAGGAAGCAATATAATATAATAGAAAAAACATGGAGACAGAGGTCCTGGGTTCAAATCCTACCCCTGATGTTGACTGCCTATGTGACCTCACTCTTTCTGACTCCTCTGCCAAATAAGGGGACCGGACTAGGTGGCCTCTGAGGTCTCTTCCAGCTCTTGACCCTTAGAATTTCTTTTCTAACCTTGTCAATGCCCTCTCTACATTGTGGCGCCTGGAATAGAATCCCATGCTTTTCTTATGGTGTGCCTGGGGGCAGAGACCAGAGGACTCTTCTCTCCCTAGTTCTGGACACTCTACTTCTCCCCATAGCCCAGTTTCCCATTAGTCCCCTTGGCTACTGCCCCTTGTTACTGACTCCTATTACTATGGTCACTGGGACCCCCAGCCCTGCATCCTTTTCATGGGGGTTGCTGGGCGGGCCCAACCTGGTGTAAGGCTAGAAGACCCCAGGGTAATTCTTCCCCAGGTTGAATTTTCATCCCCCTTCAAAGAGGGAGAAGCAAGTTCCGGTTCAGTACAAAGTTTGTGCCACTTTCTCCAGAGCTTTGTTGACTGGGTCTATTCAGCTTCCTTAATCCCTGCCTTCTCTGGGCTGGTCTTTGTTCCACTTATCTCTTCAGGGTGGAATCTCACATCCTCCCTGGGGGCCTCCCCCTCTCATTCACTCTCTTCCAAGCTCCCTCACGCCGCCCTCTCTCTTGCAGGAGGATGACCCTTCTCAGGCAACCCTTCATATTCATCCAGAAAATGCAAAGATGGGAAAACAATGGGAGCCGAAAATGAGATTGTGAAGACTTTAAAAAAAATCAGTTAGCAAGCATTTATGAAATGCCCAGTGAGTGCCAGGCACTGTGGGAGGGACAAAATGAAACTGCCCTTACCCGCACACATCTGACAGTCAAGGAGAGTATGCGGCTAGAGACAAAGTACGGTCTTAGTGCAGTTTTAAGTGATTAAAGTTATTATCTCGAATTATTAAAGCTTATGAAGATTTTGGGGATGCCCTAAGAAGATAAAAGATAATGGGTTCACTTAGAATGTTATAGGAGTCTTTGAAGGAAGCTAGGGATTCTAAGAGTAGATGAGAGGAGGGAGGGAACTTCCGGTGTAGGGCACAGCTGATGCAAAAACTAGGAGGCAGGAGGAGAGGGAATTCTATCTGGTGTGTGAAGAATGGTAGGTAGGCCAGTTTGTTGTGGGAAGGTCCAACAAAGTGGAATAATGTGTAAAAAGGTTGGAAAGGGAGGAGACCAGGCAGAGAGCATTATACCTGAGAGGAGTTTGTATTTGATCCCAAAGGGAATAGGGAGCCCCTGTAGTTTATGGGGTTAATGTGGTTGAGCAGCACCATCTGGCAGCTGTGAAGGATGGATTGGAGGAGCAAGAGCCCTGAGTGGAGGAGGTTAGGCCATGGCAGCGGTCAAGGTGAGAGGTGGTTGGAGCTTGAACCAAGGCGGGGCCATGGGGGAGAGGAGGTACTGAGAGGAGTGTCAGGGAGGTAGAAAGGCTGAGATTGGGCACAGACTGACCAGATATGTTGGGGTGGGAGAATGAGGAGTCGGGGTGAGGCTAAAAGCTTTGAACAGAAGTAAGGAAGTTTGGATGAGGGGTGAATTGAAGGTTCTTGCCGAATCACAGGATTTAGAGGCAGAAAAGTTCTAATCCAACCCCTTTATTTTACAGATGAAGAGACCAAGGCCCAAAGTGAGGAGGTGACTTGACCCAAGGCCAGATACGCAGGAAGGAGTGAAGCGAGAGCTAGAACCCAGGTCCTGGGAGTCAGGGTGAGGGGCTATTTCCACCAAACCTCAGGGTGGGACTGTGGCAAATAAGGAAAACTGGCCTGGGAGCTAGGACACCTGGGTTTTGCCCCAGAATTGCTGTGAGACCTGGGGTCAGTTACGTGCTTTCTCTGGGTGATAATAGCTAACATGGATATTGTGCTTCAAGGTTTCCAGAGAGTTGGGTATCTTTTGTTTCATCTGATCCTCATAAGGACTCTGAGAGGTTCCCATTTTACAGATGAGGAAGCTGAGCTCATGAAAGGCAAAGTGCCTTGCCCAGGGTCATGCAGCTAGCGAGTGTCTGAGGCAGGATCTGAATTCAGGTCTTCTGGATTCCAAGGTCAGTGTTCTGTCCACTGTGATACCAAGGTAGATCCCATCTTCCCCTTCTGCCTAACACAATCTCTAAGTCTTCTTTCATCTCTGGCACTTTCTTTTCCTATTTAGCCGTATATTTAAGGTCTGTCCCGATTCAGATATTCTCCGTTCTGAGACCTTGTCACGCCTGGGCAGACTCTGTTCTACTGTGCATGTTCTGCATGAAGCAGGGCTTTGGATCTGTCTCTAGCCAACCAATCACTCAAAGGATATTTCCTGAGCCCTTACTACATAGAAAGGGAATGTAGCTGGCCCTAGGGGAATACAAAGGTTTTTTTGACACAGTTAGTCCCTGCCTTAGTAGAACTTGCGTCCAGCTGGAGAATGTTTGGGATTTCCCAGGTCTATCCATTCCTAGGCAATATGTTCCTTCTCAAGGATGACTCGGGGAAGCCTGAATCCCTTTGGCAAGGTTCCCACAAAGGAAGGAGGTGGGAGAGGCCATCTAGTCCAAACTTGAGGCCCAAGGAGGTCATCTAGGCAATCAGTGTCAGGGTAGCATTCAAGCCCAATTTCTCCACCTCCAGAGCCCATATTCTCTCCACTGAACCAAACTGCCTCCTTTCCATCGAAGAAGAGCTCATTACCTCTCAAGGCGGCTCATTGCACTTTGCTACAGTTCCATTAGAATGTTTTTCCTCATATGGAGCCAAGATCTTCCTCTGGTTCCTCCCTTTGAAGCCAAGCAGGACAGCTCTAATCCTGATCCCATGGGACAGTCCTCCAAATACTTTAGGACAGTGCTCATGCCCCCTTCCATCTGTCTCCTCTTTTCCAGGGGGATTATCACCTCCCTCGTCCTGGACATTCTGCCCTCTTAATTCAGCCTATGATTGAATTAGTTTTTTTAGCTTCCATGTCACACACAGCTGACTCATCTAGGACTTACAGTGGAAAAAAAAAAAGCCCCAAAAAACCACCAACTCAAACCTCACGTCTGCTGTGCCAACTGTTGCCCAGCCACGATTTCTCTAGGATAGCAATTTTTGACTTTTAAGCAAATGTCACGCCCCCCTTGGGCACTCTGGGGAAGCCTCTGGGCCCTTTCTTTGATTAAAGTTTCTGACTGTGTAAAACAAAACATGTGATATTACAGATGAAACCAGTTGTATGGAAATAGTTGTCCAGAGATTTAAAGGAAAAAAGCTCATGGTCCCCGGGTTAAGAACTCCTGCTAATGCGAGGGTCTGGTGGAACAAAGACAAAATGGAAATAGTGCCTGTCCCCAGGGAGTTTATATTCCATTAGGGGAAACACCATGTACATACACAGGTGTCCATGAAGTGATTTTGGTAGAAAGATGAGCATCACTCAGAGGGCAACAGGAATGTGCCTGGTTGGGGGGAGGGGACTTCATCGTGCCATCTCTGAAGAGGCAGAGGTGCACAGGAAATCGTCGAGGGAGAGACACTAGGCTGGTCACACGGCAAGATGAGGGATGGCGGGGGATACTTTGAGGGAAATGGAAGAAGGCCTCTAGTATGGGAAAGGGACCCTCTATGACAGCGGTTCTCCACCTGTGGGTTATGTTCAATTTGTAACAATGAAAATACATCCTGCCTATCAGATATTTACATTATGATTCATAACAGTAGCAAAATTATAGTTATGAAGTAGGAACGAAAATAATTTTATGGTTGGAGGTCACCACAACATGAGGAACTGCATTAGGAAGGTTGAGAAGCACTGCTCTATGGGAAGATTTTGGGAGAAAGTAGATGAGAATCACACAGGAAGCTAGGGAAAGAGAGAATTCCAGGCCTTGGGGATGGACAGCCAGGGAAAAGACACACAGAGATGTGTATATGTGTTGAATTATATGGAAAGTCATTTGGTAGCTGAAAACTGTGACTGGTAAGTCATCTAGACAGTGTTATAGGGGCTGAAGAGATGATTATGGACAGGAGGGAGCTGGACAGGTGGAGCAGGAAGAGTCTCACTGGGCTTTAAGAGTGTAGGTGATATCGGAGTCCCTCCTGCAAAACAAACAGAAACCCCTTTTACTGAGACTTTTTGTTTCTTGTACCAAAATACCCTTTTCTGATATTACTACTGCTTCATCTCCCTCATAGAAGAGATGAATTTTCCAGAAAATTCACTGATTTTCAGAAGATTCACCAAGCCTTCCTTTTAAACAGTTGAGCAAAATTAAGACAAAGGGACTGCATTTAATAGCTAAAAACAATCAGATTGATTCTGTCTCATCTTTTAATTGATTCAATTTGCAGTTAATTGATTTTGTCCTCTAACTGCCCAAGTCACGGTTCTTTGTCTCTGAACTTAGTTCAGAAATTCAGCTGGCTTGTAGTGAGTTAAGTTTATAAAGCCAGTTCTCTTGTTAATCACTGTTCTATTCTTGCCTCAAGGAAAATCTGTTATCCTTGAGAGATGCAGATGAATGCTAGGGAGTCTGTCTAGTATCTTTACACTGCTGAGCTATCCTTCAAGGATGTCTGGCTCGCTATCCAAAGAAGTCTGGTCCACTATCTCTAAGCTAGCAGGTGGTCTCAGACAATGAACTTTTCTTAGTCACAGGAGGGAAGGAGGGGGGTGTTGCTAGCCTTTCATTTCCAATTTCCAACCCATGATATTTTCCTCCATGCCCCAGCTCTGTAACCAGTCACAGTGATTTTGCCATTTCTGATGACAAGTTCTTTTAATCAATTATAACTGGTTCCCCTGGGCAGCTAGGTGGTTTGGTACAGAGAATGCTGGCTGGCCCTGCAATCAGGAGAATCTGAGTTCAAATCTAGTCTCAGACACTTACTAGCTGTGTCACCCTGGGCAAGTCACTTTCCCTGTGTTCCTCAGTTTCCTTATCTCCAAAATGAGCTGGAGAAGAAAATGGCAACCCCCTCCAGTATCATTGCCAAGAAAACTCCAGATGGGGTCACAAAGAGCAAACATGATTAATTCATTAAGCAACAACAACTTGTTCCCTGTCTATAAAGTCCTGTTCTTCCTTCCTTCCTTCCTTCCTTCCTTCCTTCCTTCCTTCCTTCCTTCCTTCCTTCCTTCCTTCCTTCCTTCCTTCCTCTTCTTCTCTTCTTCTTCTTCTTCTTCTTCTTCTTCTTCTTCTTCTTCTCTTTCTGAAAAGGGTAGCATTTCACATCTTGGGGTGTTTTCTTTGCTGAGGAAGCTAAGATCCTATTTATTGATAAATCTGCACTTTACTAATAAATGTATTGTGCTTGGAACATTGTGCACATTTACCTTTTTTTGATTGTAACACAGCCTATGAAATAACTGAGAATCTCCCGCCTTTCTACTGAGAAAGGTGTGTTTCATAGCATGACCAGGATTAGGCTGTAATGATCAGTCTGAGTGTGGCTGCCTCTTCATGCTGTGCCCATTTACATTATTTTAGCCACTGTGAATATTGTTCGCTTGGTACTGCTTTGCCCTGTATCTGTTCATATGTGTCTTCCCAGGTTTCTCTGAATTCTCAGATTTGTAGTTTCTTACACTACAAAAACATTCAATTACATTCAAATAACCTGGATTTTCAGTCCTGGGATGTTTTGGTTGCTGGTGCTTAGGTGTGACTGTGGACTGGTAGAGAGAATGCTGAGTGTGACATTCTCTGTAAGAGGGAAAGTTGGTGTGGGGGCTTAGGAGAGGAGAGGCGTTCTTTTCCCCTCTTTTTCCCCCTCTCTGAAGTCAGTCACCAAGAAAGTCTGGTATTCCACATACCCCCTTGAAAAAAGAAAAAAGAGCACCATTTCTCCCCTCCTAAGCTCTTACACCAACTCCACCCTTGACTCACCATATCTCTGATCAGATAAGTGATACCTAAGCAACAACAGGTAAAATGCCCCAGGACAAAAAACCCAGGCTACATTCTTATAGTAAATTTTGTTCAGCTATTGCCCAAATGGATGGCCACCCACTTTATTTCAGTTTTTGTTATTTTTTGTTGCTATTGTGCGGTGTTGCTATGAATATTTTGTTGTATATGGTGAATACTTGCAAAGAAATATGGGGGTGTATTTCCTTGAAAGAAGTAGGGGCCATAGACCATCACAGGCTGGGTTCTGCCTTCTTAGCAGCAGAGTTTATGGCATCTGAGCCTGGGTCCATGAGAAAGAGCTTTGTGTCCTCAGGTCGTGTTGGATGGGAGCATTTTCCCTTGAGTGTTCAACTTCCAGACTTTTTTCACTTGGGTGTAAGAGCCTAGAGCCATGGAAGTCAGGAGGCCTGGGTTCTAGTTCTTACCTCCTGTGTCATGTCTCTGAAAAGGGAGGTTGGGCTAGCAGGTATCTGAGGGCCCTTTTGGTTTAAACTTTTGATGATTCCAAGGGAGTGGGAGCAGGTGTGAATGAGTGTTGATGAGGAAGCAGGACTCTCCCTATTCCTGCTGAGGCTTGGCAAGAGGAAAGCTGGCTTAAAAAGTCTCGCCTGCGGCCTTGGGTCCTGCTGAGACAGTTCTTTTCCCAGCTCTTCACTACAAGGCAGGCACTCCCTGTATACCTGGCCATGGGCTCCTCAGGGGACTTCTCACCCCACACCATAATCTCCAGAGAGTTGCCCGAGTCAGGCATAGAGTTGTGTCTCCCTGTTCTTGGTAGAGGGACTTGGCAGAGCCTGCCCTGAGCATTTTTGCACCTGGGGCAAATGATAGCAAAGATACTTTTAGTTGAGAGGGCGTGCGATGGGATGCCCCCGTGGCTGGTGGGAGACAGAACCCCCAGGGACTCCCCGGTAGCAGTGGGGGTGGGGGAAGGAGGAGAGGCCAATAGCTCTGAAAGGAGAAGAGACTTTATAGGCCACACAGTCAAACCTTTCATGTTGCAGAGGAGAGAAACTGAGGCCCAGAGAGGCTGAGGTCAGTGAGTAGCAAAGGGGAAAATCACTGGGCTTGGAATCAGGAAGACCGCGATTCGAATCTCATCTCTGACATTTACTAGGTGTGTGACCTCAGAAGATTCAGTTCCCTCATCTGTAAAATGGGGTTAATAGTAGCACCTACTTCATGGAGTTGTGAACATGTAAGTGCTTTGCAAACCTTAAAGTACCGCATACATGTCAGCTGTCATTATTATTGCCCAAGGTCACACAGAGAATGTTAGAAACAGGATTAGAACACAGAGCCTGTGACTCCAAGTTGGGCATTCTTTCCACTGGGGTGTGCTGCTTTCTTGGTGCCCTGAGGGAAAAGGGATGGTTCTAGTAGTTTCCTACATTTGCTAACCATTCTCACTAACATGTGGATTTGTTTTTTTTTTTAGGCAAATAGGGTTAAGTGACTTGCCCAGGGTCACACAGATAGTAAATGTGTGAGGTCATATTTGAACTCAGGTCCTCCTGACTCCAGAGCTGGTGCTCTACTATGGTGCCACCTAGCTGCCCCCTACTCATGTGCTTTTGAGAAGTCCTATGATATAGAGCTGGCCTCAGAGGCAAGAAGACTTGGGTTCAAATTCTTACCTTTGATGTTCCCTAACTGGGCTACCCTGGACAAGTCACTTAACCTCTAAATGCTCTTGGCAACTCTCTAAGACCCCACATCGTGGGAGAGTAGTCGTATTGGTAGAGGTGGTGAACTGTTCTCTTTGTCATTGAAGTAACAAGCTCAGTTAAGAGAAAGCTCTTTGGGTTCTAAGCAATAAACTCCCTTTAAGTATGGGGTCAGGGACAAAGTTCTAGATGCCCCACTCTAGTTACAGAGTTCCAGATCGCTGGTCTCTTTCTCCTCAGTGAGTGGTGTGCATCTGTGGGTCATCCTCTGCTCTTATAGCCAGCCTGATGTAGGGAGGAGAAAGAGCATTGGGCTGAATGACAGAGGACCAGGCTTCCTAGTTCAGAGTCCATGGCTCATCACTCCTGTGTCCTTGGGTAAGTCATTTAGGGGATAATAAAGATTAATACAGGGGACGCTAGATGGCACAGCGGATAAAGCACCAGGCCTAAAATCATCTTCCCAAGTTCAAATCTGACCTCATATGCTTACTGGCTATGTGACCCTGGGCAAGTCACTTCACCCTGTTTGCCTCAGTTTCTTCATTTGTATAATGAGGTACAGAAGGAGATTGTAAACTGCTCCAGTGTTTTTCCAAGAAAATCCCAATATGGTCATGTAAGAGGCAGACATGAATACTTACCATCCACTACATCGTGCCGTTGTCTTGTGCTGTTATTTAAGACCAGAGTTTAAATTCTGGCTTTATCCTCATTACTGTGTGTCTGAGCCTGATTGAGAGACTCTCCCTTTACGAGTCTGTTTCCCTCAGTTTCCTTTTCTGAAAATGAAGAAGGTTGGACTAGATGATCTTTTTGGATCTTTGCCCAGTTTCAAATCCCATGATTCTATGATCCTGTGAACTCTGTTATCCAGCTTTCCAGTAAGTGTGTGTGTGTGTGTGTGTGTGTCTTGTCTTCCAACTAGAAAATAAGCTCATCATGTCATTATCTGTTGCTTTTTCCTATTAGAGTCAGAAAAGCCTTACTTTTGTAGCTGTATCTCACACTGCCCAGCACCATGCTGGGCACACGTTGGGTGCTAATTCAATCATTCATTTGTTTACTCACTGACCCAGAGGACCTGTGTTCAAATCCTGACTTATTATTTGATGAGTGTGGTGACCTTGGATAAGTTGCTTCTGTTTCCTGTTCTTCAGTTTCATTATTCATCCAATATAAAAGTTGTATTACGATTCCTGAGGTCCCTGCACAGCGTCAGGTTCTATCTTAACGTCTCTTTTGACTCTAACATTCTCCATCCAATGTTAGCATTTTGTGTCCTATGTCCTAAGGTCTCTTCCAGTTGTGATGTTTGATTGCCAGAAGATTGGGGAAACACTTTGTCACTTTTCTAACAGCCATTCCCTTCTTCCCTTCCTCCTTCTCCCTATCCCACACTGATGATTTCAGGTCACTTCAGAAGTGGACCAGCTGTACTCTTCTTGCCCTAAGATTCTGCTCTCTCTGGCCTAGGGTTAATCTTGCTGGGTCCCCTCTCTCCTTAGTCCTCATGGTGACAGGCAAAATTGTGGTAGTCCAAGAAGAGGAGAGTGGTCTTTTCTTTAACAAAGGTTCCCTCATTGGGAAAGCGTACCGGACATTTGATACCAGACAACAAGAGTGGTCACTGTAGCCCCAGGAAGGGGAATTTTTGTGTGCCAGAAAACCAGGGTGGAGGTTTCTAGCTCTGCCTGCCAGTACCACACCATCTTGGAAGAGGCTCCAGCTGAGATCTGGGTGATTCAAACATAGGGTGTTCCTCACGACAACTGTGTTTCCTTCACTTCCCTCTCCCTACTCCCCCCAGAAGAGGGCTAAGTTGAGGAGGAACCAACAATGAAAGGCTGAGTGAAGATCATAGGATTTAAAACTGGAACAGACCTTAGAGGTCATTTAGGGCAACCCCTTCCTTATCCAGAGAAGGGAACTGATGCCCACAGTGGGGAAGTGACTTAGCTGCTGAGACTCAGACCTAGGTCCTCCAAAGCCAATGCTCTTTCTGCCAGGGTAGGATTTCCTTTTCTCTTTCAAGCACCCCCACTTTGCAACTGGAGAAACTGAGACTGAAAAGACACAGGATCATGTCAGTCCCTTACCTAGTGGTTCACTGTTACCTCTAGGAGTAAATAGAAACTCATCTGACCTTTAAAGCCCTTCACAATCTGACGCTGACCTACCTTTCCAATCTTCTTACCCATCATTCCCTTTCTGACATATTAGAATCCAGCCCAACTGGCCTTACTTCTCTCAATGTGTGCCTTTGTCCTGGCTGTCTCCCAGTCCTCAAATGCTCCCCTTCCTCAGCTCTGTCACTCAGAATCCCTAGTTCCCTTCAGTCTCAGTCCAGTGCCACCTGCAAAGCTCTTTCTGGCTCTTTGTGGCTGCTAGTGCCTTCCCAATGATCTTATGTCTATTTATATCAGCTTATGTGTTTCCATATTGTCCCCCTGATTAGACTATAAACTTCCCAAAGACAAGGACTTTATCACTCTTCCCTTTGTACATAGCCAAGTGGTTCAGCTGATTGGCCCCTGAGCCTGGAGTCAGGAAGTCCCGAGGTCACATACTTACTAGCTGTTTGATGTTGGGCAAGTCACTTAACCTCAGTTTTCTCATCTGTAAAATGGGGCCAATAGTAGCCCCTACCTCTCAGGATTGCTGTGAGAATCAAATGAGACAATCATTGTAAAGCACTTAGCATGATGCCTGGCGCATAGTAGGTCTTATATAGATATTAGCCATTATGATTATCCCCAGTCCATAGCACAGGGTCTGAAACATGACAGGAAATTATTATTAATGTTATTAATTAATGAAAAGTATTCATATTTCTATATTAGTGAATTGATTTAGAATACTGACTGTCCCTGCTCTTATATGAATGAAAACAGGGGTTTTTCAGTTGATTCACGGCCCATTCCTTCATGTTCTCTCTTCTACTTCCCCATAATCCTCATTAGTCCAAAGCAGAGTGTGGGATGCTAAGTGTTTAACAACCAGCTCCCTGAAAAATAATTGTATGTATGGCACACTTTGGACTTTAAACTTCGTTAATATTTTCTCTATCACCTTTTTAAGCCCCATCAAGATAATCAGTTAAAGTTTGAGCTGTATGTAGATGGATTATTTCTAAAGTACAAATGCTCCCACTGAAAGTTTAAAAAGCTGGGCTCTTCCAAGCACATCCCTGACCCAGATTCGTGTTCTGTCATACATACACACCTCCTGCTTTGTTGCTTGACTTAATCCCTTCATTCTAGGTGATTCTAGGTCACAGGCTCACAGATTTAGAGCTTAGAAATGTGAGGACTAGACAACCTAGAGAGGTTGACCCCCCCAGAGTCAAATTGTTAATAAGATTCCAGGACTCAATTATATTGTACTCTCTCACTTAAAATTAATCTTTTTTCAGTTATCAAGCATTAATTTTTTTTCTTCCTTCCACTACACTCCCTGTACTGGGGAGGAAAAAAGAAAACAAATTTCTGTAACAAAGGAGCATGTTCAGGCAAAACAAAATCCTGTGTTCGCCATATCCAAACATGTGTGTCCCATTCTTCCTATCGGTCCATCACCCTTGGGGAGCTGGGTATCTTCAAGCCAATAAGCATCAAGAGCCCAGGGTCTGCGAGTTACCCAAATTCATAGATCTGCAGTTGGAAGGAGCCTTGGAGGCCACCTAACCCTTCTTCCCCTCCCTTTTTTATTTTTGGAGGGAATTTGGGGTTAAGTGACTTGCCCAAAGTCACAGGGCTAGTTTTTTTGTGTTAAGTGTCTGAGGCTGGATTTGAACTCAGGAACTCCTGACTCCAGGACTCCTGCTTTATTTCCTCCCCCATTTTACAAGTTTGGGAACTGAGGCTGAGGAGAGTGGTGACTTGCCTCCAGCCACACAGTAAGAAGAGTCAGCACTAGAAGTCAGGTGTTTGGATTCCAAAGTCAGCCCTGGTTCACTGAGCTCCAGAAGCTAATGGAGGGGATAGGCCATATACAGGAATGCATGAGATGAAAAGGGGAGGGCAGGGAGGACAAAGGAAGCCTCCAAAGAGACTGGAGGAGGGAGAGAATGCTTTTTAGCTGGGGGAGGATGGGGACGAGAACCAGGGAAGGCTTCAGGAAAGAAGTGACTTCTGATCCAGGCCTGGAAGGAAGGGTGGATTTCGATTGGTGGAGATGCTCTGGGAGCACATTCTGGCTGGAGGGAGATCCTGCTCAAAGGCCAGCACTGGGGGGAAAGGCTGATGTGGCTGAAACCTCCTGATCAGGGGAGGGTCCTGTGAATAAGACTGGGAGGGCAGTTTGGAGCTACACTGGAGAGGGCCTGAAGCCCTGAGCTAAGGTGTTTGGATTTTATTATTTTTAAAAGAACCCCCAAGTTGAACATGCAGGAACCTTACCCAGGCAGACCTGTGCCTTAGGAAAATTGTGGGAGTGGAGCAAAGCACGGATTGGTCCGAAGAAGCTCTGGGACAAGGAGGTCAGAGGGGACAAGGACCTCAAAACCAGGCCCGAGTTGGAATCCCGGGCTCTGCTGCTTATAACCCCCTGATGACTAAATACTAAATCACTCAGCTTTTGGGGTCTCAGATCCCTCTTCTATAAAATAACGGGATATGGGCTACAGCCAGGGCCAAATGGTTTATACTCTGGCAACCCTCCGAGAGGAGGGAAGTCGGCAGTGACCTTGGGGGGCTGCGAGGCCCTTTCTCCGGAAGAGTCTGGACCAGGCGGGGAGACCAGAGTCCAGGTAGAGTAGAGGGGAAGGGAGAGCTTGGGGCGAAGATGAACAGGCGGGCAGAGGGCTGGTGACTCTGTGGCCCCACGGCAACTAGTATCTGCCAGGATTTGGACACCACGTGCCCACGTCGACTCAGGAGCATCTAGTCTCCCCGCTAAAAGCTTGACCCCCACCTCCCACTCCGCTGCGTCTGTCTCGGATTCTCTCTGCTTCTCTCGTCTCTGTCTTTGTCTCGGACTCTCAGAGTGTCTGTCTGTGTGTGTTTCTGTCTCTCCTGCTCTGTTTCTCTCTGTCTCTATTCTCCCTGTCTCCCTCTTTTGCTGTATCTCTGTCTCAGGCTCTCCTGTCTCTGTTTTGCTGTCTCTTTCTGTCCCTTGATGTCTCTGTCTCTGTCTCTCGGTGTCTCTGTCTCTCGGTCAGTTACGTCCCTCCTCCCCGGCTCGCCCGCTCTCACCCGCTCTCTCTCCTCTCTTCTGTGCTCCTCCCCTCCCCTCCTCCCTCTACCCCCCTCCCAAAAGCCCTCCCCCGGGTGCCTCTTGAGCTCCGGGGGCAGCAGGTCCTGGTGGTGGTGGCGGCGGCACAGCCGCGCACTCAGGAGCCGAGGGCGGGAGCGAGGGCCGGGGCCGGGGCCGGGGCGGGCTGAAGGGAGGAGGAGCCCAGGGATCGGGCTAGCAGGGTCCCCGGCGTCTGCAGAGCCTGGAAAGCTGGCGGCGCTCTGCATCCCTCCGTCCGCCTCCTCCGCTTAGCCCGAGTCCCGAGGCGGACTCTGAACCGCCAGTGTGCGAACGAGGGAGCGAGCCAGGCCCGGGGCTCCCGCTGCCGCCCGCCCCAGATGGAGTATCTCAGTGTCATGGTCTCTTGCTGGTTCCCTCTCAACTGCTGGCTCTCGGCTGCAGCCGCCACTAGGACCCAAGGTAAGTCTGGCGGGAGGGAGAGCCAGGAGCGCCAGCGAGTGTGTGTGTGTGTGTGTGTGTGTGTGTGTGTGTGTGTGTGTGTGTGTGTGTGTGTGTGAGAGAGAGAGAGAGAGAGAGAGAGAGAGAGAGAGAGAGAGAGAGTGCCTCGGTGTGTGTGCAAACTTTGGGCAGAGCTGCTCATCTCTCCACTCTGTCCCGTTTTCCTTTCCCTCTTTCTGCAAATCTCTCCAAGCTCTCTCTTTTCTTTTCTTTTTATGTCTCTGGGCTTCCTTTCTCACACATCCCTCTCCTTTCTCTCTTCTATTTCCTTGCCTCTCCAATCTCTCCTCTTTCACTCTTTTTCTCATTCCTCCTGTCTCTCCATCTCGCTCTGTACTATCTCCTCTCTTTTCTGTCTTCTTTCCCTTTCTCTCCACTCAGTCTCTTGTTTCTCTCTTCCCCTCTCTCTAATTCTTGTGTCTCTTGCTTGTCTTCTTTGTCTCTCTGTCTCTGCATGCCGATCCTTCTAACCCAAAGGAAAGAGAGGGAAAAAGCCCAGGCACCATCAGAATGCCCTGCTGTGATGGACGGCCACAATCCTGAGTGGTGGGTGGTGTGTCTTAGAGTGTCCGGTGATTGTGCACACAAGCATACACAGATGTCTGCCTGCATAAACATGCAAGCATGTTTCTACCTCGAGAGTTAGACTCTCTCTCATGTATGTACAAACACCCTAAAGAGAAGGAAAGGCAGAGGGCATGGATTCTACTCCATCAGATAGAGGCGTCTGCAAACATACAGATGCATGTACACACGCGAGTTCTGTCTTGTGTGTATGTAGGATTGCCCTGTATGTAGGATGCCTTGAAAGGCAGTACAGAAGTAGGTGTACTTCTGTAGCTGTCCCTCAGGCTTTGCTTAGTAAAACCAGAAGAAAGTTAGCATTTTTTTCCCCCTCTCTTAATTGCCCCAGAGGGAAAAGGATTTTTAGGGACACGTCACTTCTGGATTTTATCAGGCTAGGGAGCTGAGGGGGAGGGGACATAGATAGAGCTGCATGTGTAGAAATGAGAATTCCTCCTCAAGCTCTGGCCCATGAATCATCCCACTTTGAAGCCAAGGAGCTGTCACTGGTGGTCCTGACAGAGCCAGAGC
>CM053598.1:25306606-25327356 GCA_028646575.1 Pseudocheirus occidentalis
TCCAAAATCTGTCTCTCCAAAATTCTCCTGCTTATAAGCAATGGCCTTATCCCAAGTCAACAGGGGAGTTCACACCTTCTCACCAATGGACGGAGTTCTATACTTAGCCCTAAATATCTGATCTACTTAGCCCTAAGTATCTGATCTACTTAGCCCTAAGTATCTGATCTACTTAGCCCTAAGTATCCCATCCACTTAGCCCTAAATATCAAACAAATTGATTACCATTACACTAGTTTAATAATTGTCCTAATTCTTATTAGGGGTCAGAGTGGGGATCATAACAGCACCTACCTTCCAGGGTTGTTGGGAGGACCAAATGAGATAATCATTGTAAAGCCCTTAGCCCAGTGCCCGGCAACAGGAAAGGCATCATTATTATTCTTAAATGAGGTCATATTTGTACAGCATTTAGCACAGGGTCTGGTGACAATATTATTACTATTGTTAAATGAAATAGTATTTGTAAAGCACTTAGCACACAATAGCCACCTAATAAACACTTGTTGAAGATGACTAACCAGGAGGAGACAAAACTCTCAGGGGCACCAGGGGCGACCAGACAGGGCCTTTAGTTCTCAATTCCAGAGTTGGGGAGTGGCACCATAAGAGAACACCCCAACGCCCCCCCCCACTTTCTAATGGCAATGACAGTCTTGATTTGGGTAAGACTTTAGAAAAGAAAATTCACCTGCATTGGCAAGGACCTAAGGAGAAGGTGGCTCAAGGAGTCAAGTTAGCATGGCTGAATCCAACCTCAAGGTGGCCACATGAAGCTTTCACCCATCTCGATTGCCCTAAGTGCTGACCCCAGAATTCCAGACCTGAAGGAGTTAAGTTTTTCAGGGCATGGTTGCTGTGTTTCACAGAGCCTGTCCTTGTGGAGCTCCTGGTAGAGAGGATTATGATAAACAGAGATATAACTATGGTACAGAATGGACAGTGTGATGGGAATTCTCAGGAAGGAAATCTTATATCCAGGAAAGACTCCATGTAGGGAATGGGCAGTCATGGGCCATCATTCTTCTGGATTTTTGAAGGAAGAGTAAGATGTTCACAGTCTCCATGGGGAAGCAAGGCCCACACCCATGGAAGAATCAGAGGATGAGACGGGCCTGGGTCCTTATAACTGAGCTTTAAACTTGGGTATAGAGAACTAGAGCTAGAGGGACTCACAGCCAGGAAAGACCTAAGGGGATGGAGGGATTGGGGAAGGAAGAGCTGGAGGGGCCCTACTGGGGCCTGGGCATAGAGTCGATGTGCCATGAAGATGGCACCCGCCATTTTTCTGAGGACCAACCTCTAGATATTGGCTCTAGTCTGCCGTCCTTCATGACTAGCTCTGCAGGCTTTGGAGAAATGGGGGTGAGCGAGTGTAGCCGGGACTGGGGCAGCATCAGTTTCTCAGATGCCCCAGCACCCTTACTGCAGACATATGGCTTCTCTCTTGCTCAAGTGTCTTCTTTGAAGCAAATCTTCCTGCCTTTCTGGCCACCTTGCTTCGGCGGTAGGGGTGGGGATGCAGCGGGTGCAGAGATCTGGATGTGGTGCCAAGACACCTGGCTCTGACTCTCACCAGCTGTGTGACTGTGAATGAGTCACTGGCCACTGCTGAGCCTCTGTTTTTCCATCCTTAAAGTGGGGAGAGTAATGTCTATCCCATACACTTCGCAGGTTGTATTAAGGAAAATCATTTATAAGCCACAATGAGGCGTGTAGGGTCAGTAGTGAGCTATGAGGAGCCTTCAAAATGCTTTCTTATAACAAAGAATTATTTTAAAAGAGGAAAATAATTCAGCATAACTGATCAACATGTACTTCTTAAGTGCCAACTTTGTGCCCAGCAGTACAGCAAAGGCAGCTGGAGGGCTCCAGGGGGAGGGCTCTGCACCTGGAATCAAGAAAAGCTGAGTTTGAATTTGGCCTTAGAAAGAGCTGTGTCACCTTGACCAAGTCACTTACTGTCAGTCCTGGTTTTCTAAGCCCTATAAAATAGGGCTAATGAAAGCTCCTCCCTTAAAGGATGGTTGTGAAGATCGAGTGAGTTAATGGGTATAAATGGCTTTGCAAACCTTAGCTTGCTTTGTATGTATTTGCCGGCATGTGGTCTCCCCCTTTAGACTGGAAGGTCCTTGAGGGCAGGGACTCTCTTTTGCCTTTTTTGGTATCCTCAGCACTTAGCACAGTACCTGGCACACAGTAGGCACCTAATACATGCTTATTGATTGATATAGATGCTCGCTGTCATATTTATTATTGGTCCCTGGGGATAAAGAGACAAAGCCATAACCATCCTCGCTTCCAGGGAGCTCCCCTTCTGCTTGCCCAAGGTCACATAAGTGGTAAACAGAGGCAGGATGGGAGAGAGTTGAGGTGACTTGTGGAGTTCATACAGATACGGAGGGATATTGGCAACATTTGAACCCAGGTCCCATCACTCCACATTCAGTGCTTTTTACCACAGTTGCACACTGACTCTGTGCAAACAAAGCTTCCTTCAGGTTTCAGCTAAAACCCCATCTGCGAGAGCCTTTCCCAATCCCCGTTATTGCTGGTGCCTTCCTTCTGTGATTACTGCCGCTTACCTGTACAGATCATGAATGTATACAGTTCTTTACCTGTTAGAGTGTAAGCTTCTTGAAGGCAGGGCTTGTACCCCCAGTGCTTGGTAGAGTGCCTGGAGCCACACTTAGTGACTGACTGGCTCTGCTCCAGTTCCATGCTCCTTCTGACACTCCACATGAATAACAATCATTCTTTTAAGTGTTCTTGTTCTGGAAGAGGGCCTCAGTTGTTAACTAATCCATCCTTCCCATTTAACAGATAAGAAAACTGAGCCCCAGTAAGGGGAAGGGACTTGTCTAAGGTCATACAGCTCACAAATGGCTAATCACTGTCTCTCTGTGAGACTAGGAGGCTGAGACTAGATTTCCTCTGGCGTCCTTTTGCGCCTTGGGGCTCTGTTACTTGGAGACCCCAGTGAGTCATCAGAAGGATTTCAGTAGATCCCAATGGACCTTTTGTCATACAGCCCAGCTGATGGATCACCAGACCGGAGAATTTGAGAGTTGGAAGGGACCTCAGAGGCATCTTGTCCAACCCATGCCTGGGGCTCTTTACATCACTTACTGAGCTTAAGAAATACATGTGTATTTTAGAGAGATGGATCTCCCCCATCCGGGCTCAGGACTTGGTGGACTCTACTTCTTGTCCCAAGATCTAGGAGCCTGTGAATGAAGGATTCCCTGACCTGCAGCATCCTTCTCAGCTGCACACACTGTGAGCCCTGTTGTCATGGAGGGGATGTGTATGTCATGGGGGAAGAGGCCCCAGCTTTGTTGTAGGGACTTGGATAGTCAAGGATTGTCCCACAGCAACTGAATAAACAAGGGTTTCTCTCAGGAAAGATGAAATCTCTGTTTCTCTGTCTCTGTCGGTTTCTTTCCTCTCTTTATCTCTCCCTCTCCCTTTCCTGTCTTTTCTCTTCCCTCTCTTTCTCCTTCCTCTCTTTTCTGTCTCTCTCCCCTGTCTCTGTCTTTCCTCTCTGTCTCTCCTCCTCTCCCTCCCTCCTTTCTTCTCTCTTCCCTCTCTTTCTCCTTCCTCTTTTTTTGTCTCTCTTCTCTGTCTCTGTCTATTTCTCTCCTCTGTCTCTGTCTCTCCTCTCTCCCCTTCTCCCCCTCTTTTTCCTCTCTCTGTCTCTGTCTCTGTGTCTCTCTGTGTCTGTCTGTCTCTCTGTCTCTCTCTGTCTGTGTGTCTCTGTTTCTCAGCTGCTGGGCTTTCTTCACCCTGTTGTGATTCATTGGACTTTACGCCTTCTTTCTTCCCAGAAGAAGTAGACCTGGCACTGGGTCCTCTGCCTGTCTCAGAAGCCAGCGCTCAGCCCCATCCATGCAGCTCCTGCTTCTGTGTTCCAAGGGCCCTCCTCAGCCTGAACATTCTTTGTTTTAAGGTGCTTCTTGTCCCAACAGTCGGTGTCCTGAGGGCCCTCTCAGCTCTGACCTCAGTACTCAGTTCTTAGATCCCTTCCAACTTTGCTGGGCTCTCCTTTGGCCATTTGGTCCTGCCAAGAACAGTGGCCCTGCTTCCCTTGCCTCAGGCCACGGCCCTGGCACATGAAGAGACAGGCAGGTCTGTTCCAAAGACTAGGTCTTTCTTGAAGACTTTGGATAGGACTGACTCCGTCAAGGGCTTGGCAGCTGACTGGAGGCAAATTTCCCAGGTCTTTGCTTTCTCTCTTTTTGGGGTAGAAAGTGTGAGTTTGGCCGGGAGGAGAATTATTGTCTCCTGCCCTCTTTCAGGTAGAGACTTCTGTCTCCTGGATGTGCCCTAAAAATCCATAGACCTTCTGAGGACCATAGTTCTCCAAAGAGACCCTAGCTGAGATTGGTTAGAGCAGGGTTTGAGGGGGACCTATTCTGGGTCATGGGCCCCTTGGGCCTGTGGATGGCCTCCTCAGTAATCAAAGGACATTCTACATTTTAGCAAGGGGCTTATAAAAGTAAAGTTATTTTTCCTCCATCCGAGTTCATGAGCCCCCTGAAATTTATCCACAGAGCCCAGAGTGTGGACTCTGCATCAAGAACCCTTAGATCAGAACGTGACACAGACTCCAGTTTTGGCTCAGCTACTAAGTTACTGTGTGACCTTGGGTCAGTCCATTCTCTCTCTGGTCCCTAGGGATTTGGACTTAGTACTGTGGAAAGAGTGTTGGGTCTAGAGTCAGAGAATCTGGGTATAAATTGTGGTTCTGATACTTACTAGGTGACTCAGTGGCTTGGAATTAGGAAGACCTGAATTCAAATGTGGCCTCAGATACTGTATGACCTTGGGTAAGTCACAATCTTTATTGCCTCATTTTCTTCATCTGTAAAATGGTACCTCCCAGAGTTGTTGGGAGGAGCAAATGAGATGATATTTATGAAGTACTTATTGCAGTGTTTAGCACATAGTAGGTGATGGATGAAGTGTTAACTATTATTATTTTCATCTGTATAACCTTGGAGCAGTCATTTCTCCAAGTCTTTGTTTCCTCATCAGCAAAATGAAGAAATTGTATGACGCCACCTCTGAGTTTCCTTCCAGCTCTGAGAGCCTTTTGGATGAAAGAGCCCTGAGAATACCTCATTTGTAACATTTTCCAGGGAATGGGGTTTCCGGGCTGTCATATGGGAGATGTCTTATTCTACCTCCCCAATATAATGGTAGCTCCCATTCAGAGTAGGGACAGTGGAAAGGGGTCTGAATTTAGGGTCAGAGACTCTGAGGTTCCAAGCTTATAGTAGTTGTGTGACATTGGTCCAGAGCCTCTGTTCCAGGACTCCCCAAGTGCCAAAATTTGCTTGTTTGTAAAACAGAGGCATTTGTAAATTAAGAAAGAAGCACTTTCTCTTCAACATCCCCCAGGGCTAGACTATGTGAAAATTATTATTCCCACTTTACAGGTGGAGAAACTGAGGCCACAAGTGACTTTTAGACACACACAGGGGTCAAGTCCTGTGTGGAGAACTTTTACTGACTTGAAGTTAGAAGTGCTTTGCCTGAGTCAGTGAGCACCTCCCCTCCTTCTCCCTGGGCCTGTCTTCAAGGTGGGCTGCAGAAAATCAGACATGGGTGTTGGGTTCCTTGGAAGCTGGCTGAGTTGGCTCTTGCTCAACCTCCCCTCCTTCAAACGTGATAAAGACCAAAACAACCAGAGGGTCACCATCATCACCAAAACAGCACATCAAGTTCACCATTTACCCTGTTCTCCCAACCCTGGGTGGTATGCAGTGCAAACAGGACCCCATTTTACTGGTAAAGATCACAGGATCACAGGCCTAGAGGAAGAAGGGACCTCAGATGTCATCTGGTCCAATTCTGCATTTTGCAGATGAGGCAACTGAGCTGGGGTGGGGGGGGCACCTACTTTCTTTGAGGGAGAGCCCTTTCCAAAGGGGAGAGAGCTAGAACAGAGACACATCAGCGTCTCTTTCTTTCCCCCGATGAATCATGGTGCAGCCAGGACAGTAAGCTTCACCCAGTTGGCAGGAAACTGGCCTTTCCCAGGAGGAGTCAGAGGTTTGGCTCAGGGACTATGTGCTGAGCTCCAACACATCTTTTCCTTTCATAAATGTCTCCCTGGACCAAGGGGATCCGCTCCCACGTGACCCAGGGAAATACTGCCTCCTCCTCCAGAAGAAAAGGGAAGAGCCTGGCTAGCTAAAAAGCCGGCCAAAGGATTCCATGGGCCAGAAGAGGGGGAGAGGCAATGTAAGAGTTACCCAAAGGGACTGGGTTTGCTTTTCTTTATGTTCCTAGCACTAAATACAGTGCTTGGCACATAGTAGGTGCTTAACTAATTAATTTAGCAACTTCTGGTCTTTTCCTTGGAGAGACTCTTTAGTGACTAAAATGCATTCAACTCTCCTCTTCACCTGTTCATTCAACAAACTAAAATTAAACACCTATTTATATGCAGAGCTTTTACTCCAGGTGCTTGGGGGAAACACACAGCTCTGCCCTCATGTAACTTCACTGTCTAATAAATGGATAAGATTCATACACAGGTAACTCTAATCCATAGTATTACATGCTAAGGACTGAGGAGTGAGGTGTAAAACTATATGCCATGTGAGTCTGATAGGGATCCAGGAGGGCTTCCTGGGGGTGGTGATAGTCTGAGTGGGATAGGGATTCAACCAACAAAGAGGAAGAAGGGAAGACATTCTAGGCCAAATCTCATGGAGGCAGAGCAGAGACTCCTTTCAGGCCCCTGCTTCAGGAAGACTCCCTGCCTTTTCTCTCTGTGCCTGATTCCCCCTTCCCCCTTCCCCCAACTGTCGGGGATCAGTCTCTCCCTCCTCAATTTTCATAGGTCATTTTCTGAAATTCTTCTTTTTCCCTATCCTGTATCACAATTGTTTGTGTAGCTGGAATGAGATATTGGATATTACTAGATATTGCAATAGCTAATATGGGATAATAGATACTAACTGTGAGTTCCTTGAAGTCAGAGATTTCTTTGTTTTTCATCCTTAAAAAAACTCCCTCATTGTATATGTAACAAACCCTGCAAATGTGAGACAGTTGGAAAACGCTGGTTCTGGAGTCAGAACACTTGTGTTGGAATTCCCTCTCTGATGCTCGTTATCTCTGTGACCTTAGGGGAATCACCAAACTTCTCAAGTTCTTCCTTCTGTAAAATGATGGGTGGGACTAGATGAATGATAAATGAAAAAAAGGTCAGGTGCTCACCATCTGCTGGACACCATGGTCAGTGCTGGAGACAGATACCAAAGCAGCCATTCTTGTTTTCTGTAATGAGGAGACAATGCAGGGAGAGGAATGGTGGCCAGGGAAGGAATTTTGGCCTGAAGCGTCCCAGGGACAGGGAGTGAACCAAGGGCAGTCCACTGACCATTGACGTCCCATTTTTTTTTTGTTGTTGTTGTTCAGTTGCCTTGATTAGCAGGTGGTGGAAAGTGTGTGTGTGTGCAGGGATGGTTGAGAGATGTAATGAAGGTAGAAATAGCAGATTGGTCACAGGTTGGCTGGGGCAGTGTTCTGTGAATGAAGAGTTGAGGGTGGCACCTCGGTGTAAAATGAAGGGATTGGCCTCGGTGGCTCCTGAGATTGCTTACCTGCTCTAAATCTGATATCATATCTGATCATTATAAAGTACCTTACGCTTTGCAAAGCTCTATTTAATCCCATTTTTGTATAAATTTATCTCTGTGCATGCAGTCTCTTCAATAGAGTGGAAGTTCCTTGAGGACAGAGACTTTCATATTCTGTCCTTATATCCCCAGTACCTAAGCATGGTGCACAGCACATATCAGGCACTCAACATTCTTCTTCAGAGCCAGAAAGAGGCATCTAGTCCAATCCCCACTTTTTATGGAAAAGGAAACTGAGACCCAGGGAGTGTATTTGGTCAGGTTCGCTCAGGAGGTATCTGAAGAGGGATCTGAACGTGTCTCCTGACTCCAGAGCCTTTCTTTCATGCTTCCTCCTGGTTCAATCCAACTGAATTGCGTGGAAAAGACAACCAGGGAGTGGGGATGTGCCGCTTCTCTGAGCAGGCTTGTTCACATGTGCATTGTTGTATTACAGTGTTGGGGGTATTTTTACTTCCACTCAGCCCAAGTCTGCCCCTTGGCAACTTCTGCCCCTAGTTTCAAGAGGACTAAGTCCATAAGACAAGCCCTTCAAATATTTGAAGACAGCTGTCACTTTCCCCCTTTCCACAGCCCTCTCCTCTGCAGACTGAACATCCCTAGTGCCTTTGACCGATCCTTAAGCATATATGGCGTCCTCTTCCCAATCCCCCGTTTGGCCAAGGAACAATTCCAGCAGTCGTTGATTGTCTCCTACTTGGAATAGCCCAACATGTCCAGGAAATTCAGAGCCCAAACCAAAACCTCAAGACAGAGGGATAGAGTGAAGAAAACCCTTCACTGGAAACTCGATGATGTGGGTTCTAGCCCCGGTCTGGCCCTGGGCTAGCTGTGTGACATGGGACTTTCCTTTCTCTGTGTCTCACTTACATGTCGTCTATGGTCCCTTTACCACTGACATTCCATATTCTGAGGATCTAAGTGATTCATTTCCATTCAGCCATTATGTCCTCTTCCTCTGAAGACCCTTCTCTCAACCTTCAGCTGAAGTTAGCAAACATTTTAAAGTATCTTCTATGCAGGGGATATGCTGGCAAATGTTTAACAACTGGCTCTCCAAAAATGTACCCACGATGCACTTCTAAGTTTGATCTGTTTTAGTGATATCTTCTTCATCACTGTTGTAAATCTAGGTAATAAACAAAACCATAAATCAAGCACTGCCAATTTCCGAACTGTAAATGCTTACACAAAAATTTAACAACCAGCTTTTTTTCCCCCAGCCAACGCGGGTTGGCTCCAGAACCCTTCTGCTTCTATGTCACCTCATCCCTGGGGACTGGGTGTCTGAATAGCCACAGGCTCCCTTTGGTCCTTGACCGCTTTCACTTTTCTCTTTTGTCTTCTTCCAGACCGCTAATCTGTAAAGTAGGGTCAGGGATCTAGGATTAGAAAAAAGCCCAGAGGTCATCTTGTCCAGCCTCCTCTTTTTATAGAAGAGGAAACAGGCCTAGAGAGAAGAAATAACACATCCAACATCAAATGTCGTAAGCAGCAGATTTGGGATTGACTAGAAGGACTGGCTTTAAGAAAGCTCCAAAGTTCCAAGCTGCCTCAATTAACATAGAACATTTGTACCTGCCAGAGAAGGAGGATGAACATTTTTATTTCAAAGTAAAATTACACTATCCACTGTACAACAGATTATGTCAGCTCATGGGAGTGTGGATGGGGCACTTCGTCCTTGACCCTTGGGGTTCGGGGGTCTGGGCGTGTCTGGAAAAATATGGCAACTCCAGAAGACAGGTTAAGTTGGCTTCAGGGCAGCATTACTTGTAAATACGTGCATTTGCATAGACAGAAGTTATAGTAAATGATAGGAGAGGTCGAAAAGGATTTTAAAATTCTTGTGTCAGTTGATGAAGTTGACATGAACGGTGATTTTTGTGTTCTATGCTCTTTCCATTAAAATGATGATAATGATGATAGCTGACATTTATGTGGCACTTACTGTATGTTGGGTGTGGTGCTCTACAATTATTTTATGGTAAACATGTTGTAATTATTATCTCATAGCAACCCTGGGAGGTATGTTCTATTATTATCTCCATTTTACAAAGGGGGAAACTGAGGCAAAACATGAGTTAAGTGACTTGTCCAGGGTTGCATAGCTAGTAAGTGCCTGGGGTTGGATTTGAACTCGGATCTTCCTGACTCTAAGCACTCGATCCAAGTGCACCACCTGGCTGCCTCTTTTGTATTGCAAGAATTGAAGTATGTAATGTGGAAAGCACCCTGGCTTTGGAATTCGGTTGACTAACCCGGAATTCTAGATCTACAACATTGGGAAAGTCATTTTCCCTCTCTGCTCCTTGGTTTCTTCATCCATAAAATGAGTGTGTGTGTGTGTGTGTGTGTGTGTGTGTGTGTGTGTGAGTGTGTGCAAGTGAGTGTGAGTGTGTATGAGAGTGTGTGTGAGTGTGTGAATGTGTGTGAGTGTGTGTGAATGTGTGTGAGTGTGTGTATGTATGAGAGTGTGAATGTAAGTGTGAGGGTATGTGAGGGTGTGCGTGAATGTGAGTATGAGTGTGTATGAGAGTGTGAGTGTGTGAATGTGTGAATGTGTGTGAGTGTGTGTGTGAGTTGTGTGAATGTGTGTATGAGGGTGAGTGAGAGTGTGTGTATGTGAGTGAGTGTGTGTGTGTGTGGTTGTACTCAATGGGCTCTGATGCTAAATCTTTGGATTGTTCTTCTTTAAAAAAACAAAACGAATCCCCTCCTATTTGTACACTATTTTCTGTTACCCCATGTAATCCTCTCAGCATCTCTGTGAGGGAGGGTGGGGATTGTTGTCCCTATTTGACAGATGAGGAAACTGAGGCATAGAGAAATAAGGACCACATCTCAGGAACAGGGACACTCACACACACTCTCACACACATTCACACACTCACTCTTACACTCACACTCTCATACACACTCACACTCACTTGCACACACACACACACACACACACACACTCATTTTATGGATGAAGAAACCAAGGAGCTGTTGCTGCTTCTCAGCCCATCTTCCTCTTTTCTCTGTAAAGGAGGAGGAAGGTGCCCATCGTGTTTGTGCTTCTGCTTCTCCGGCCATCTTCAAGGTGGTGATCCTCAAAGGTGTCTGAGGGCTGTTTGAGGCTTTCTGAGGTCTCCAACATGGCCCAAGTGATGATCTCTTATTATTGAATGTCTCTGCTGGGATGATGTCTGTCCTCATTTCTGCTCTGAATTAATAACTTATTTATAATATATAATAAACTCCAGACATCACCTCACTGGTGTCTCATCCAGCTTAGTCACCCCGTTAGTTCCAGGGAAGGTTTTTTTCTATTTTTTCTTTTGGTGGCAAGAGGGAGTGAGCTGGGTAGGTGGTCCGCAGGATGCTCTCTGCCTGCTCTGTTCCGATGCTGCTGCTCGGTTGGAAGGCAACAGTCCCACCCTCCTCTCAGCTTCCTGGCAGCTCGGTCAAGTTCAAGGAAGGGAATTGAGGAGAGCCTTCTTGGGGGAGGGGGGTTCTACGCTCCTTGGACTCCTCAGTGGAAATCTCCGAACAGCTGCCAATCCTGCGCGGTGCCTTCGGGTTTCAACATCTGTGGCTTTTACTTTTCAAAGTCTTCAGCAAACATAATATTTACATAGCACCTTGCTCCAAACCATGGCCTGAGGAGCTCGCTGTAAACATGACCTCATTCATTTTCTGAACATCTTCATAAAACAAAGGTGTGTGTGTATAAGTGTGTGTGTGGTGTGTGTGAGTGTACATGTCAGTGTGTGTATGTGTATAAGTGTGTGGTATGTGCAAGTGTGTGAGTGTGCATGCAAGTGTGTGTATGTGAGAGTGTGTGTGCACGAGTGTGTGAGTGTGTGTGTATTTTTCCCATTTTATAGATAAACAGGCTTCACTCAACATTACTGAGTGACACTGGCATCCACATGTGCTCATTCCTAGAATATCAAAGTCTAATTTATTCACCAAAACTGGAACCTGGCAGTGGGGAGGAGTCAATCAACCCATAAACATTTATTGAGTTTCCACTATGTGCCAAGCTATGGGGATCCAAAAAAAAAAGAGACAAGGGACAGTTCCTACCCTCAAGGAGCTTACAATTGGAATGGGAAAACAAAATGCAAACAAATCTATAAAAAGGCTGTAGACAGGATGAATAGGAAATAATGAACACAGGAAGGCACTAGGATTAAGAGGGGTTGGGGAAGGCAGCGTGTGGAATGTGGGATTTTAGAATGATGGTTCTTGTGGGTCCATCTTAAAACCATAGAATGAGAAAGACCATAGAATGAGAAAGACCATAGAATGAACTAGTCTTTGAAACAACAGCCATTCCAGTGCCCCCCTCCTCCCCCCCCAATAGTAATGAAGCACTGCTTGTGGTCAGGGCTTGATTTTAGGGGGTATATGGAGACACAGAGCTAAGAGTAGGTGGGATGGGTGTGGGGTGGGGGGGATGCAGTGCAGTCAGAGGCAGCATTTGGGTTCATATCCTCCTTCTGTCCCTGTGGGGCCTCAAGCAAGCTGTCTGACTCCTGTGAGCTTAGTTTCTCCTTGAGTAAATCAGAAGCAATAAGCCCTAGAATCCAGCATGTCCCAGAGCTGGTATGAAACCCAGGAAGTGAGGAACTTGGAGAACCAATATGTCTCTATAGCTCTGTTTGGGACTCAGGTGACCTTCCTTGGTAGAGGGACTTTGCTCACCTGGGAGCTCCCTGTACCAACATAGTCATATCTCTAGCCCCTATCTCAAGCCCCACAGTTATAGTTGTTATTATTTAGGTACAGTTAGTGTCCTCAAGAAACTTACTCTGTACTGGGGGAGAACAATGAAGATATTTTTCATTCCGATTGGGTTGCTGGTTCCGCCGTCTGACTCTTTGCGGCCCCTTTTGGAGTTTTTTTTTTTCATTTGGAGTTTTCTTGGCAGAGATATTTGGATGATTTACCATTTCCTTCTCTGGCTCATTTTTATAGTTGAGGAAACTGAGGCAAACAGAATCAAGTGACTTGTTCAGGGTCACATAGTTCATAAAGTATCTGAGACCACATTTGAACTCAGGAAGATGAGTCTTCCTGACTCTAGGCCAGGGCCACCTGACTGCCCAATGAAAACCATAATGCTTGATCCAACATGATAGAGACATGTTGATCAAAATGCTATGGAAGATTTGGAAAGGAAAATTGTCTCTAGGGCAAGTGGGGATCAGGCTGGGCTTTCTGGGAGAGGTGTGGGTGGCACTTCGAAGTGGCCTTTGAAGGATAGGTAGGAAAAAAGTCCAGTCAGCTAGGTGGCACAGTGGATAGAGCACTGGGCTAGGAATTAGGAAGGCTCATGTTCTTGAATTCAAATCCAGCCTCAGACACTTACTAGCTGTGTGACCCTGGGCAAGTCACTTCACCCTGTTTTCCTCAGTTTCCTCATCTGTAAATTGAGCATTCAGAAGGAAATGCAAACCACTCATTTGCTAAGAAAATCCCAAATAGGGTCACAAAGAGTCAGACATGACTGAAAAATGACTCAACAACAAAGAGAAGGAAGGGCATTTCAGGCAGAGAAGTTAGGCCTTGCCCAGAGCTGCAGACGAAGACTGACTGAGACCCAGCTCTCTTGACCTCAGTCTGGGGCTTTCCCCACTTTGGTCCTGGCAATATCTCTCTATGATTCTCTTTCACTTTCAGAACATTTGCAGGAAGTTTTATAAGCACAACTAAAGGTAGAGAACATTTTTAAAGGACTTCAGTCCATTACCGTTATGTATATGCTGTGGGTGCTAGATGGCTGGCCTCAGAAAGACATGGACTCAAAGCTTGTTTTGGGCACTTAACACTGTGTGACCAAGGGCAAGTCTGGTAACCACTCTGTACCCCAGGCTGCTTTCTAAGACTACACAAGGGCTGATCTGCACTGAGGAAAGGCTTGTCCATGCTGGGAGTTCCCCACAACTTGGAAATCACTTGTCTGTAGTTAAAAAAAAATGTTACAGCAACAGTAGTGGTTGGACCAGAAGAAGGGGAAAATCCTCCATAGACAGAATAAGAATCATTTGTAATGAGCACTTTCGTAGCTAAATATAAGTCCTACTGTTTAAAAATTGTTTTGGGGCCATCCTTTAAAAGTAGGTCTTGATTTTACAGTATTGATTTGCTCAGCCACAGCCTCCCTTCTCCCTCAGGAAGTACCAAGGTCAGTGTTAGCCCAGAATCCCCGCAGTCCTCCCAGACTGGTGGCCTCCAAGCTCAGGGAAGGGGTGTGTGCTGATATTATGTAACTTAAGGATTCATTCTTCAGACAGGTTAGTTAGTCCTTACCCACGGATTCCATTGTATTATCTTCACTGTAACATTGTTGCAGCAGGGCATTGTATTCAAGGTTTAGAGAAGATTTGCACTTGGAATTAGGAACCCCGGTTCACGTCCTGCCTCTGACACAAACTAGCAAGTGACAATTTCCCTGAGCCTCATTTTCCTCATTGGCAGGATTGGGTTAAAAGTAAATCTGAAAAGTGCTTCGCAAACCTTGAAATTGTTCAGAGATTTGCAAACGCTATCTAATTAAGCTTGTAAAGAGGCCAGCAAATATTATTATCCTAACTTCAGAAAACTGAGTCTCAGAGAAGAGAAGGTTGAATCTAACAAGGTTGGAGTTAATAAGGATAAATGTGCTTGCGTAAGCACTCAGGCTGAAAACACTGACTTCACAAATAATACAAGATGGGGAAAGTGTGGCCATAAAGCAGTTTATCTGAAAAAGATCTGGGGGTTTTAGTGGCCTGCAATGTCAATGTGAGTCAGTAGTGTGATGGGACAGTGGAGAAAGCGAATATAATCTAATTATGTTGGAGCTGTTACCCTTCCTATTGATCACAGACCAATCCAAGGGATTTAGCTTGCAGATTTAGTGGAGGGCATCTTTGCCCAACTTCCAAATCCTGAGTGGGTCTTGAGGGCAATGTTGCAGCCAGGTTAGCTTCTAATGGGAGCTAACCACTTACAGACAACTCAGCAGATCCCTGAATCTTGTGACTTGTCCTTCTCATTTTTCCAGTGGAAAAAATGAAATCTTTCAAGTCTTTGCTATAAAACTTCTTTAGGTGGAGTTTGAGAGGGTTTCTTCTTCTAGTCAGCCTGATTTTGCCCAGCCTGTTCCCAAAGATGCAATGATTTTCTCTCTGGAGTGACAGACCAAAGGCCAAAGACGGAGGCTCATGGTGTCAGAATCAGAGCTGGAAGGGACCTGAGAGGCCAGGGAGACCAACCCCCTTATTTGACCTGAGGAAGCAGGCGTCATCCCTTCTCTGCAGTGAAAAAGTGGAGATGCTAACCTATCTCCTCATAATTCTGTTTTTTTCTTTTTGGAGGGTAATTGGGGTTAAGTGACTTGCCCAAAGTCACACAGCTAGTAAGTGTGCCAAGTGTCTGATGCCAGATTTGAACTCAGGTCCTCCTGACTCCAGGGCTGGTGCTCTATACACTGGGCCACCTAGCTGCCCCTAATCTCTCTCTTCAGCACCATACTCTAAGAACTGGAGGTCTTGCATGAAAGGGTTAGCTGAAGGGACTGGAAATATTTAACCTGGAAAGAAGATTTAAGAGAGAAGAGATGTGCTTTCTGTCTTCAAGTCAGTCAGTCAGTCAGTAAATGAATCAACAAGCACTTAGTAAGCACTTACTGTATTCCAGGCATCGTGCTGAGTGTGGGAGATACAAAGACAGGCAAAAACATAGTCCCTGCCCTCAAGGAGCTCACAGTCTAATGGGGAGAAAACACGTCAATATCCAAGCACATAAAGTGGATGGGAGAAAGCTAGCATCTGGAGGAACCAAAGAAGGCCTTCTGCAGATGGGAGGAGTTGAGCTCAGTCTTGAGGAAAGCCAGAGAAATGAAGAGGCAGAGATGAGGGAGGAGGGGACTTCAGGTATCGGGGACAGGCAATGCAGAGATATGGAGATGGGAGATGGCAATTCATGTGCAAGGAACAGCAAGTGGGCCAGGGTATTTGGAAGGCTATGATATGAAGGGGAGGATTAGATTTGTTCTGCTTGGTCCTAGAAATCAGATCTAGTAGCAATGAGGAGAATTGTAGAGGGGTAAGTTTTTGTCCAATCCAAGGAAAATTTTGCCAGAACCAGAGCTTTCCAACTGCCCCAAACAGCTCAGAATAGGTAGTGAGTTTCTTATCACTGGAGGTATTCAAGTGGAGACTGGATGATCACTTGTCAGGGATGTCCCATATCAAGGGGATTCACCTTCCCATTGGCTTTCATTAGAAGTCTCTTTTGTTTGCTTCCAACACTGAAGTTCCATGTGTGGATTTTCTTATTCCCTTCCTGGTCAACATGATGTCATTTGGGCTTCTGGGGACAGTGGAACACTTTAGCATGCTTGCACATTTTTTTCATTATTCTTTTTCCTAGAAATGAATACCAATTTCTGTTCATTTTTAATAATATGGACTTACTTTTAATCCTATCCTGCAGTTTTCCTGCAAAGTCACAGCCTTTGCAGTTTCCACATGGGTTTTCTCATGGGATCCTCATTGTACACCTGACTTTGAATCCCAATTCTGGTGCTTTTCATCTGGATGACCAGATGTAAGGTGCCCTCCTTCTCTGGACTTCCATTGCCTCATGGGTAAAGGGAAAGGCTTGGACTTTGTTCTTATTTAGTCATGTCCAACTCTTCCCGAACCCATTTGGGTTTTTTGGGCAAAGATACTGGAGTGGTTTGCCATTTCTTTCTCTGGCTCATTTTATAGATGAAGAATTGAAGAAAACAGGGTTAAGTGACTTGCCCAAGGTCACAGAGCTAGTAAGTATCTGAGGCTGGATTTGAACTTAGGTTTTCCTGATTCTAGGTCTGGCACTCTATTCACTGCATCACCATCTAGCTGCCTGAAATGGGCTTGGACTAGTTGATTTCTCAGGTTCCTTTCAGCTCAAAGTAATATGATCCAGACCCATACAGGGAGTGAGTGGTGGGTTCAAGACTGGATTCCAAATTGTCTGAGTTTAAAAAAACAGCAATCCCCCAACCCCAACAACCACGTACATCAAACCAGGCTATGTTTATCTGAGGGGACTACATTGCCCTTTGGAAACCTCTGAGCTGGAGAAAATTTTCCTTTGCTCTGGGTCCTGAAGGCAACCCTCACCTTCCCCCAGGCTCTTCTATTTCTCAGGTTCAAAAACCCTTCCTTCCATCAGGCTGTGAGCTGCTTGAGAGCAGGGACCATCTTTGTCTTGTTCTGTCCTCCCTGATTACTCAGAGCACTGCCTGACACATAGTAGGCATTCAATAAAAGCTTATTAATTCTTGGCTTCATGATGAAGTGCCCCTCGTAGGGCATATGTACTCTGGAGGTCCTTCCACATCCTCGTGTCCCTCCTTGGAATTCACTGCTGCTGCTCCCGGGTATTCTTTCCCAAATGTGATATCCACAAAAATCCACTCTTCTGGGAGCTTGCCCAGAGCTCAGGGCAGTCACTACCAACTCCCAGTGCAGCCACACCTTGCCTTAGCTTCCTTGGTCCTCACGGTGTACCAGTGATCTCTTCCAGGCCATCTGTGAGCAAGTTACACTTCCCTCATTTTGTTTTTGTGAAACTGGTTTTTCCAACTTTAAGACAGGACATGTACCATCTTTAGCTCATTTTATAGATGAGGAAATTGAGGCAAACAGGATGAAGTGGCTTGCCCAGGGTCCCACAGCTAAAAAGTGTCTGAGGCCAGATCTGAACTCTGGAAGGTAAGTCTTCCTGATGCCATGCCTAGTGCTCTGTCTACTGAATCACCTGGCTGCCTGCCTCCTATATAGATAGGAGTTAATTGATATTTTTAAAGTGACTTGCCCAAGGTCACTTAGGTAGTAAGTGGCAGAGCCAAGATGTGAACCCAGATCCTCTGACCCAGATTCTGTGCTCTCTCTCCATTACTGCCACTTCTCTAAGGGAAAAGTTCTCTAATCCAGAAAGAGGTGGCCTTTGGTGCTGTGGTAGGGGTGATATCAGAGGCAATTAGGAATGGTTTTCTTCCAGCCTATAGACTTTAAAAATAATTTTCTTTCTCCTTCTCTTCCATGTTTCCTCCCATTTCCCTTCCCTTTTCATTTTCTACTGCCTTTCCTTTGCCCTCACTTCTCCCTCTTCCCCAACATTTCTCTCTGAGGGCTTGCTTTGTCCCTCTTCTTTCATCCCTTCTGCTCTTTCCTTAAGCTCACATTGACACTTAACCCAGTCCCGCTTTGGGCACCTAGGTGACCTCGGCCTTTCCAAGATTGTGCCAGTGGAGCATAGGCTTGGATGGATCCTGCCAAGCTGAAGCGTTTTCAAATTTGGGGCCCAATTATAGATTGTGTCTATTGTACAATCATTGGCCCAGAAACATTTGGTAAGTCCCATTGCTACGTTAGCCATGGGGTGATGGGTTTTTTTCTGCCACAGCAACTTTTAAAAAGCCTTTATGACTGAGTTGTAGATGAACCGTAATCTGCACCCCTATCTATGATGAGGAATATCACCTGTTTTATAGAGGAGAGAGTTGAGGCTCAGAGAGTTGAGACCAATTGCCCAGGGTGACTGAGCCAGGTAACTGGGGTCAAGGCCAGCCCCCACACTGCCTCCAGGATCAGAGCTCCTCTTTTGCCACAGGGCTTGTCAGCTTTGGTCAGAGTGCTCAGTGTCTGGGTAGCAGGACCAAGATGTGTAAGACTCCGGCTCAGATGAAGAGTCTGGCAGCCGATGCAGACTGTTGGCATCCCAGCACTGCTTCCTGTCTCCTTGTCCTGAGGCGGGCAGTGATTGTTAGGATTCTGTGCCAGCCAGTGGGCTTGGCCCTGAGCCCCACAGGCTGGGACCATTACAACAGAGGAAAGCTTCCAGAGAATTAGGGCCCACAACAGGCACAAAGGAAATCTTGGGGCTGCCCCAGGAGAGGCCAGGTCTGGTTCTTTTCTCTAGGCTGGGGACAGGAGAGCTTAGGGTTTTAGGCAGGCATTGGAGAGCCACTTACCCCCTACCCCCCAAGAGAAAGCAAAATTCCAAAAAGTCTGAGATCTTGGGTAGGCAGGGTTTAATTATTGCTGGTGTTTGGGCTGCCAACATGACTCTAGGCCTTGAGAAAGGATCTCTTTTAAATGTTCTCTACTGGGGATTGAGGGGACAGAAGGAAATGATAACAACTTTTCTACAGTACTTTTCTTGCAACAATATTAATAATAATAGCCAAGATATCTCCAGTTAGAGATTTAATTTAGGTAAAAGGCTTTGAATATATGAGCTCATTTGATTCCCTCTACAATATCATAAGGTTGTGTGTGTGTGTGTGTGTGTGTGTGTGTGTGTGTGTGTGTGTGTACACAGGGATGGGGACAAGCTCTTTTATTTGGTTGGGATGGGAAGCTCCCTCTTCCCACTGTCCTCCTCTTCCCTTATAATCTTATAGAATTTCCTAGGATGGAGGTGGCAAACACCCTTTGGGCTAGCTCCCTGCAGCCCACAGCCTTCCCTGAAGCCCAAGTGAGAGTCCTTGGGGAATATTTAACAAAAGAAAGAGAAATTCAGTAAAACAAATTATGTAATAAACAAATATTTATCATAAATACATAAATAAAAGCAAGTGAGCAGTAATGCTAATTTGTGGTTTTCTAAGCCAAAGTGGGCCTCTGGGGCTCTTTCTAGGCTTAGTGCTCCCATTTCTCTTTAAGAGCAGTGGGTCTTGCTGAGGGTCATACAGCTTATTCACAAAGAACAAGTACAAGCCTCTTTTGTTGACAGGCTGCTGACTCTTGATGGAGGATTGATCTTTAAGGAGGCTAGGTGGCTCACTGGAGAGAGAATGCTGGACCTAGAATCAGAAATACCTGAGTTCACATGGGGCCTCAGACACTTAGTAGCTGTGTGACCAAGGTGAGTTGCTTAACATTTGTCTGCCTCAGTTTCCCCAACTGTAAAATGGAAGATGGTAGCATCTACCTGCCAGGATCAAAGCGGTTGCTATGAGTGATGCTGTGAGTATCAAAGAGATGATGTCTGTAAAACACTTGATAAACTTTAAAGTGTCATATAAAGGCCTGAGAGGCACCAGTTTGTCATCAGAGCTGCCTTAATGCTATGGTTAGGGGACACAGCCTTGAAGAACCCAGGGTCGCCTCATACTGCAAGACTGTCCTTTTTAGGAAGAGGGCTGAGACTTTCATTATTTAGCTTTTTAAAAAAAATCTAATTTGTATTTATATTTTTATTTTTGTAATATATCCCTCCTCTCTTCCCTGCTCATTGAAAAAGAAAACAAAGTAATTTAGCAAAGATCATCTACTTATCGAATGAGCCTGACAGCATTTATGTTTCCTGCCAGTTCTTTCATCTCATCTTTGGAGCAGAGCTTAGTCATTATAATTATATGTTTAAGATATTTTGGTCTTTCCATTTACATCTTTGTACTTACTGTATAGCTTGTTGCCCTGGTTCTGCTTTTATTATCCTGCATCAGTTCAGAAAAGTTTTTCCTAGGTTTCCCTGAATTCAGTGTAGTCTTCATTATGGCATAATAATAATCCATATTTATTTACTAAAATTTGTTTAGCTATTCCTCAGTCACCGGGCACCTGCCTTGTTTCCAGTTCTTTCCTAGCACAACAAGTATTGCTAGGATGTTTTGTGGCACATGAGACCTTTCTGTTTTTAATCTCTTTGGGATCTATGCCCCAGAGTGGAATTTCTGGGTCAAAGGATACGGACATTTTAATTATGCTTTCCAAACTAAAAAGTTTGAACTTTACTTGGTAGGCAAAATGGAGCTCCAGAAGGTTGTTGAGCACTAGAGTTCACCAGAAAAAAAAAAAATCAAGGAACTTTTATTGCCAGAAATACCAATGATCTGTTATAGGATGGTCCCCTCCCCCAGACCCCTTAGCTTTTGTTTCCATATTTGTACATATAAAAAAAGGAACATCAATTCTTGCCTTCTAGGGTTGTAAGGAAAGTGATTTGTAAACCTTAAGAGTTTATAAAAGAAAGACAATGATCCTAGTTTTAAAGCTAGAAAGGACATCAGAGGACCTAGTTCAGACCCTTTCTTTTCTTTTTCTTTATTTTTGAGGCAAT
>CM053598.1:25327856-25367474 GCA_028646575.1 Pseudocheirus occidentalis
GGGCAGGGCAGGGCAGGGCAGGGCAGGGCAGGTGAGAGACCGGACGAGGGATTTCTTTGGCATAGGGCATATTTGCAGAGGAGAGAACGCCCTGTATTACCGCTCCCCGAATTCCCATTCCTTCAGCCCTATAGATCCCAGATTCAGAGCTAGAAGGGACTCATCCACCCCCTCCCACCTCACCTCCACCCCCGTTTTAAAAATAATTAGATGATAGAATGACTTAATTAAAGCTGGAAAAGTCCTTAGAGGTCATGTACTCCAAGCCCTTCTCATTTTACAGATAAGAATCCCAGAGAAGGGAAATGACTTTCCCACAGTCCCACGGACAGTGTTTGGCAGAGGTGGGCTTTGAACCCTTCTCCTCAATAGTTGTCCTTGACATTTGCATGTGTTGCTGCCAGATGGAGACAGAGAGTCAGGTCCATTGATCTGAGTAGGGAATTCTAAACTTTAGATTGTCATTGGGGATACTTGAGAAAGACTTTGGGGGCTAACAGCATAGCAACTTTGGGTTCAGTTCAGGGGGGGAACTGAGGGGAAAACTGATGGCTTACTTCTTGACTGCCCTCTGTGTTTCTGTACTTGTTTGTGGGCTCCTGGGAGTCACTGGCACTGTACCCATTTCCAATGGGGCAAAATTTCCCCATGCCCAAGACACACATTAGCCCTTGAGAGCCAGGGACCACTCTTTCAAGGAAAGCCTAGCTATCAAATGAGGACAAGAGGAGATTTTCCTGGAATCACACAGTGCTGATCCATGAGGCAGAGAGAGGGACTGACCTTTCCGGTATTTGACCCAGTATGGGTCTATTTGAGGTCAGAGTCCTCAAAGGGGAGGGGCTTGGGTCACCCTTACTCTTACATGTGCACAGCTTGTTCCTGCTTCTCCCACAGAATGTGATCCATGCCCTTGTGTCTAACTTTAAAAATGGTAGCCCTTTAAATATTCAAAGACAGCTGTGCTATCTTTCCTGCCTGGGCCTCCCCTTCTTGGTTGATTGATGAGGGCAAAAGGGAGATACCCGGGCAGCCTCTGATGCTCACTTCTACTTATCTCCTCTTCCTATTTGAATTTGAATCCCCAGATGAGGATTTCCTTGCTTTTCCACTGGTAAACCCAGAGCTCAGCCTATGGTATGCACTTAGCACTTAATAAGTGCATTTTTTGTTCATTTACTAGTGCCTGTGTGACCTTAGGCAATCCACTCGGCGAGCCTCCCTGGGCTGAAGTCTTGGCTTCCTCAAAATTATGGGGCTGGACTAGGTTGCTATGACACTTGGTAGCTGTGACCCTTTCCTCCTATGACAATCTATGACATTTCATTTTTGTCTGAGTATCTCCAGTGCCTAGAACAGCACATGGCACCCAGTGGGCACTTAATAAATCTTGCTGAATTGAATAAATAGACCTTCAATAAAGGAAGAATAACCCAAACCCTAACCTCATTTGTCAGTTTGAGAGGTAGCTTCATGGAGAGCTGATCTGGGAGCCAAGAAGAGGTCTGTTTAAGCCCTGTCTCTCTCACAGGCTGGTTGTGAGCAATTGTGTGATTCTGGGCAAGCCACTTAATTTCTCAGCACTTTAGGAATTGCCTATAAGCTTCAGAGAAGGTCCAACATGCATTGGTAAAGTTGGACTCCTTATCCAGGTGTTCTTTATACCAATGAAATCACAGGTTCGGTTTCTGTCCCTATAAATGAAGGAAGAAAGGAAGGAAAGAATGAATACTTATCTCCAGCTGAGGTTCTCCCAAACCAACATCCCCCAGTCCAACATCTCCTTTCTCCTTGGCAGATATTTCTGGGAATACCATTTGCACTGTCAAAGACAACATAACTCACCCCTCACGTGAACCTGTATCCAGCTCCAATTTCTCCATCAACACTTTAGGAGCACCTCAAGTCCAGATGCCCATCGGAGACCCACAGTCCCTCATGGAACCCCACTTAACCCCGAGTAAGTACAGTGGCAATTCTTCCAAGACATCCTCAGGATATCTTTTTGCCCAGACCTGGGCTTTGTGGTGGGACTCCCTTTTTCCCCCGAGTGTTGCCTCATGCAGGAGGGAAAGGAGGAGGTCAGATTACAAGGTGACAGCTGAGAAGTTGTATAGTTGATAGGGGAGATCCAGGATTTCTCTGCCCCTCCATAAACCTGTTTCTAGGAGTCTGTAAACCCCAGATCCTCGGAAATGTTCCCTTTATCCCTCTTTCCCAGTCTCTCTTTAAGACATAAAGCTCTGGTCCTTTTCTGCCTTCTCCCTTTAAAAGGGAAGGAGAGAAAGCCTGTTGGGATAGAAGGGAGAAAGAGGAAGAATGTATCTGTCCTCCTGCCTCCTATTCTTATTTTTTAAATGTAGATGGAACAGGGAGGAAAAGAAGGAAGTTTTGACCTCCAGTGAAAAGTCCTTCCTAGCAGAACCATAGCTGGATATTCTGAAGCCAGGGGAAATTCCACTGAAGTTGGGGATGGGGACTGGGAACAGCATAGGTCTAAGAGGTATAACAAATCCCAGAAAAAGAAAAGCTGAAGAGTTTGAGGAACTGGGGATCCAGGGGGCACAAAGGGGAAGGGGTTGGGGTGGAAAAGACTGTGAGGCAGGTGCTGAACATGAGGGAGAGAGAAGAGCAACCAAGAGGTACATGAAACACAGGGTCCTATCTCCAGAACTAGGAAGGGCCTAGGGCTATGTAGTCCAACCCTTTCATTAGAGAGATAAGGACACTGAGACCTAGAGAGGTTAAGGGATGAGACAATCCCGGTGCTAATCCCCTGTAGGTCATTGTTCAAACCTCATTCCCTATCCCCCACCTCCTGATTTCTTATTCCCATCCCCCTTAACTCTCCCATCTCAAAATTCCAACCAAACACTACCTACCTCTTATACTGTGCCCTCTGGAATGCCTGTTCCATAGGCAACAAACTTTGCCTTGAATCTTTTCCTCTCCCCCTCTTCCAGCAATTACTAGCCTTGGGTCCCCCTGATGACACAGCCTACCTGGACATCCTTTCTCTCATTACCCTTTGCTCACCAGCAGAGGCAAGGGAGCCGGAGCAGTCTCACTGAGTCCCCACTGGGGGATCTCCCCACCACCATCACACTCTTGGAGGTCGGAACAATCTACATCTTCCACTTAATCAACATCCTGATTGTTGTTTTCTACAGATCTCCAGGATATATTCCTTCCTTCCTCAATGAGTTCAGTTCTGGCTCACAATCTTTCTCTCTTCTCCAGCTCCTGCCCTTAAATAAAACAACTTTAACATGCCTATTGATTCTCCCTCGAACACTCTGGTCACTTAGTCCCTAGATGTATTCACTTCTGCATGACCTTCTCCTCCCCATCTCAGCCACACACAAAGACATTCACATCCTTGGTACCACCTCCATGTTCAGGAATTCTGAAACCCCTTTATCTGACCATAATCTAAGGGCTTTCCCCTTCTCCTTCTGCCTTCCCATATGAACCCTACTTTTTATTCACAGCCTCCAGTCTTCCAACTCCTCAGTCTCTCATGGCCATTCCCACTGCCTACAGACAGACCCACAGCTCCCTCATCCTCAGAAAACCTTCTCTTGATCCACCCATCCCTGCCAACTATCACCTTACATCTCTTCTGCCTTTTGTGGCTAAACCCCTTGTAAACCATCAACAATGGGTGCCTTTACTTTTTTTACTCTCATTCTCTTTGAACCCTTAAAATCTAGCTTCCAACCTCACCAGTCCACCAAACCTACTCTCTCCAAAGTGACCAATGATCTAATTTCCAAATCCAGTGGCCTTTTACCCATCCTCATTCTTCCTTGATGCTCTTATTACCCTCTTTTCCTTAATACTCTCTTCCCTCAAGGTTTTCAGGACACTGTTCTCTCTTGGTACTCCTCCTACCTATCTGACCACTCCTTTCCAGTCTCCTTTGCTGAATCCTCTTCCATATAACACCTTCTAACAGTAGATGGCTCCCAAGGCTTTGTCCTGGGTCCTCTTCCCTTCTCCCTTTGTATTACTTCACTTGGTGATTTCCTCAAGTCCTGTGGATTTAATAACCATCTCTATGCTGACGACTCTCAGATCCACCCATCCTACCCAAACCTCTCTGCTGACCTCCAGTCTCACATCACCATATTCCCTTTAGATATATCCAACAACATGTCCAGTAGACATCTTTTTCAGAGTAAACAATATGCAAAACAGAACTCATTACCTTTCCCTACAAACCCTCCCCTCTTCCTGTGAAGGGCAAAACCATCTTGCACCATCCTCTGAGTCCCACAGGTGTACTACCTAGGAATCACACTCTACTAATTATCTGTTACCCCTGTCCTTCCCTCCCATATCCAATCTTATGCCAAGACCTCTCAATTTTACCTTTGCAAAATCTCTTGAATATTCCCTCTTCTTCCCTCTGATACTACCACCACCTTGGGTGCAGGCTCTGATCATCTCACTCTCAGAATATTGCAATAGCCTGCCAATACATCTACCTGACACAAGTCTCTCCCTACTCCAAAACATCCTCCATTCAACCAGCCTAAGGCACAGACCCAACCATGTCACCCTCCTACTCAGTAAACTCCAGTGACTCCCTATTACCTCCACGAGCAAATACAAAATTCTCTTTTGCATCTAAAGTCCTTCACAACCCATCTTCTCCCTTATCTTTCCAGTCTTCTCATACTTTATTCTCCAACATGGCCTCTTTGATCCAGTGATGCTGTGCTCTTTGCTGTTTAACAAGTGAGATATTCCATCTCTTGGCTCCAGGCATTTTCTGGCTGTCTCCCATGCATGGAGTGGTCTCCCTCCTCATCTCTGCTTACTGACTTCCCTCAGCCTCTCTCCAGGAAGCCTTCCCCCAACCTTTTTAATTCTAGTGCCTTCTCTCTGTTATTCTGTATATAATTAGTTTGTATTTGCTTGCTGTCTCCCCCACTAGACTGTAAGCATCTTGAGGGCAGGGACTGTCTCAGACTTGTCTCAGACTGCTTGTCAAATGTTTGGAAAGAGGAGCTGAAGGAACTGGCCTCCAAGGTGGCTGCTTTCTCCAAGGAAGCAGAGATGAGGAAGAAAAAGGTGGGTGAGAAATGACCTGAGGCAGAGGAGGTGAGCAGTGAGCTAGGGAGAAGGGAGGAAAATGAGAAAAGAGTTGAGGGGAAGAGGGAGGGAAAACAGAGCTGAGGGAGGGGAGGAAAGCAAAGCTGGGAAGGTAGGGAGGGAGGAAGGGGAAAGGGAAGGGGGAGGGAGGTAAGAAAGAGCTGAAGGAAAGGAGCCTAGAGAGACCAGAGCTGGTTAGGGGGGAGTACGTGACAACAGAGCTGGGGGGAGGGTTTGGAGGAAGCGATATAGGGACAAAGAAAAAGAGGGCATTGGGGTCTTACTATGCCACCCTCCCTGGGATGGCACCGTACAACAAAGACCATTAGTAGAGTGATTTTGGAGTGAGCCTCCTCTTAGCTGACCTAAAACTAGGCATCAGAAGCTGGGAGTTCAGGTCCTAGCTCCTCTGTTTTTTAGCTGTTCAATTCCCCCAGGGAAAATCACTTCACCTTTATAAATCTCAGTTTCCCCATCTGTATAAGAGGGGAAATAATTATAAAATTACAGGTACCTTAGGAATCGTCCAATTCCCTAATTCCGTAGAAGAAACTCTCAGAGAGGAGAAAGCATTTGTCTAGGGTCAGGAGTCTAGTTAATAGGAGAAATGGGCCTTGAATTGAGGTCTCTGAAGGCCCTAAGACCACTTCCTTTCCCACTTAAGTAAGCATTATTTCATCCACCTCTGCTTGAGAGGAGGCTGTGGCTGTCTTCTTTGTCCCAGGCCCTGAGATGGCCGAAGCAGCTGGCCCAGCGTAGAGCGTTGGAAACTGGGTTCTCCAGGTCAGACAGGAGGAAGGCCCCTCCCTCTATGCTGACAATTTGAGGCTTCCTTAGAGCCACAGGCTTACCCCATCCTCTCATTTTACAGACAGCCAGAGATTAATTGACTTGTTCAAGGTCACATGGGCATTTAAACAAAGTCTTCCAACTCTAGGTCCCCACTCTTTCCCTTAGACCCCACAAGTCTCTCCTCTCAGGACACTTAGAATTTCATGTTTGATAAACACGCAAAGACGTGGGAGATAATGCTGTCAGCTCTTACACACAGCAGGTGCTTGTAAACATCTGTTTGAAGTTATGTGGCTGAGATTCTAAATGGAGGGGTGCTCCAAGGAGGGGGAAGTCATGGAGACCTTTCCTGGAGGAAAAAGGCCTTCCTCTGAGCCCTGAAGAGGCAGGTAGATTAGGCAGCAGAGAAGAGGCAGAGAAGGCAGTTCAGGCTGGAGAAGCTGTGCTCACACCTAGTTAAGTTATTAATAACTGTTTGCTGGTTAAGTAAAGAACGGTAAGGAGGAGACCAGCCTAGTTCTTTCTTTTGGGCTGTGTCTCTTACTTCTCTGTCCTGAGTCTCTTCCAGAAGAGTCCCAGCTTTGCCACCAGCTGCGTAACTTTGGCCAAGTCCTTTCCCTTTTCTGGCTCTTGATATTCTACTTTCTGATAGGATGGGTTGGCCTGAATGGGATCTGAGATCCCTTCCAGGACTGAGCATCTGTAATTCTGTCACAAGGAAGAGACAGAGAGGTTGGCCCAGTACTCGCCACAGACCGGGAGGCTCATCCCAGGCTACGTACGGACCATGACCAGCCGAGCCCCTCGCACCTCGCACAGAGGCAACCTTCACAGCAAAGACATGACACCTGTGCTCCAGGACCAAGAACTTCTGGTGAGTCAGAGAGGTGGGGAGGAGAAACCCAGGGAAGCTGGCTCCAGAGCTTCACCATGAGGCCCTGGGTCTCCCAGCAAGCCCAATCCTTATCCACTAGATGACGGTTAACCAGAGCTGTGTGTTTGGCCCAAATGGAGCCAGCCTTCCTTAAAGTGCGTCCTCCCAATCCTGAGGCTCCTTCTTGTTCTCAGCTGTGTATCAGCTCTTCCCGGATGAGGTCCTGGGCACTAACAGCTTCCCTAGGACCCTTCCCCAAGGTGTTTAGCAAAGAAGGGAAGGGGGAGAGACGAAGCCAAAGGGATGGAGCTCTAATGATGAGTAATGGGAGGCTAGGGGGTTGCATTTAGGGGACAGGGCTCTTTTGCTGGTGCCTATAACATATGCTGACATCTTAACAATAAATAATAATAATAAATACTGTTGGACTTGAAGTAAGGAAAACCTGAGTTCAAATTCTTCCTCAGACCTTTACTAGCTGTGTGGCCTTGAGCATTTCACTCAATCTCTCTCAGCCTCAACTCTCTTGTCTATAAAATGGGGTAATAAAAGCACCTTGCCCCCCCAAAGGACGTAACAAGGATCAAATGAGAGGATGTTTTAAAGTGCTTTGCAAACATTAAAAGACCATAAAGATATTTGCTCTCACTATTATTACTAGGGTTAGCATGGCCAGTCAGGAATTCCCAAGCAGGGCAGGTCTTAGCCGTTGTTGGATCAGGCGAAGACTCACCCAGAACTTACCAGTCCCCAGAGTTCACTGGATACTCACTCGCTCTGTCTCTGTCTGTCTGTCTGTCTGTCTGTCTCTCTCTCTTCCTCTCTCTCTCTCTGTCTCTCTCTCTCTGTCTCTCTCTGTCTCTCTGTCTCTCTGTCTCTCTCTGTCTCTCTCTGTCTCTTTCTCTCTCTCACACACACATACACACACACACACAGCAGGGGCCTAAGGAGGGAGGGAAATGGAATGAATAGATTTTAATGGGGAGAGGTTCTGAGTTGGGGAGGGGGTGGGGTCTCATAATGGGCAGAGGTCTAAAAACCACCTCTGTTCCATTTTGTGATTTTACCAAGAAAGACAGACACATTGCTATGTCTGAACAGAGCTTGACTCTGGAGCATGGATTTCTGACTTGCCCCTTCCAACAAAGCACCTTATACCAAGGATTCTGAAATTGGAGATCGGCTCCACCTAGGGCCCTGAGTCTGGGGCTACCATAGGGTGGCCCTAGATAGGGTCTTACCCTCTCTCCCCACCCTGAAATGAAGGTGATACCTGAGCCCCAGGTGTGGGGGTGCAGCACCTGGAGAACATTCTGGAGGGACATTTCTAGGACATTCTTAGGACATTTCTAGCTGATGCCAAGAAAGGTGAAAGAAACAGTCACCCTAAGAATGTAGGGAGCCAAAACAGTAACTTCAGCATGTCAATCCTATTCAGTTCTCCCTTGTCCCTGGGGATGGAGATGAGCAAGAGTTCTCCTTGCTCACTCACACGGCACCATCTGACAACCCCTTGCTCATTAAGGGTTGGATACATTAAGGTTTGATTGTCTAGTTCTGTATCTAATGTTACAACCAGAGCTGCCTACCTTAGAAGGGAACAGAAAGGGCATGGACAGCTCTAGTACTCAGGATAATCAAGCACCTAAGTATTCCTAGAGATGGGATGGCAGGTAGGGATGGGGGTAAGGTGTGGAGAATGCCCACCTGTAGCTATAAATTCTGAATGCCATGATCAAGTGAGCTCATGGGTTCAGTCATACTGACCTGCCCTCTGGATTCTTCTGCCAACAGATCCTGGAACTTCTATGTCAAATCCTACAGACAGACTCTCTGAACACCATCCAGTACTGGCTTATCTCAGCTAGCCCCAGGGGTAAGGTCCTATAGGGTGAGTGGGGACATATTGGGTCACCTGGTCTCTAAAGTCCCTTCCAATTCTTAAGATTCTAGAATTCCTAGAGTCCTTCATTTTAAGGGGCTGAAACCCTTAGGTTATCAAACTATGCAAAGCCCTTGGGCAGGACCAAGACTTTTTGCCAATCATGGGCCCCTCTCCTTTACTCATGGTCATCCCATCAAACCCCCACAGAGCAAGGGGCCATTAGATACAGAGGTCTAGGCTGTCATGGGGAGTAGAGAGCTCAAAGTGGCCTGGGAAATACAGGACATTTGCTTCTGGAAGACATTCAAGACACATTCCAGGTCTCACACACATTCAATTTCATCAGACAAGCATTTGTTCACTACCTGCTGTATGCATTGTAATGTGGTAAGGGCAGGAAGACCTAGGCTCAAATCCTTTTTCTGATTGATACTGGCTGGGTGACCCTGGGCAAGCCTTCTTCAGCTTCTCAGAGCCCTCCAGGGAACTCTGAGAAACAGCAGGTGCTGGGCCTGCATTGGTAGCAAAAGAACATTGAATCTGGGGTGGCTAGGTGGTGCAGTGAATAGAGTACTGGTCCTGGAGTCAAGAGGACCTGAGTTCAAATCTGGCCTCAGACACTTAACACAAAATTAGCCATGTGACCTTGGGCAAGTCACTTAACCCCAACTGCCCTCCAAAAAAAGAAAGAAAGAAAGAAAGAAAGAAAGAAAGAAAGAAAGAAAGAAAGAAAGAAAGAAAGAAAGAAAGAAAGGAAGGAAGGAAGGAAGGAAGGAAGAAAGAACATTGAATCATAGGTCTAGAATCCAAAAGAAAAATCACAGATCCAGGGCAAAAAAGAAAAATCTGGTAATGCTCAAGGCATTGGAGACAGGAAGCCAAAAATGTAGGAAGTGGCATGTAAAGTAAGCCTTGAAGGCTTATCCACACTAGATGCTGAGGGACAGAGGCATCAAAGGCGCAGTCTCAGCTATGGAGGGGGAGGGTTCATGGGGGATCCATGAGTCAGACCTAAAGGTGAATGCTTGACAGAGAGTGGGTATGAAGAGCAATAACCCAGTGCCCCAGCTCCCAAGAGGCTTGACTTCTAGTCCTTGGGGGGGGGGGGCAGAGGGAGAGAAGAGAGAAGGGTGGGGGAGGAGTGGGGTTGCTACAAAACCAACACGAAGAAGAGAGGAAGGATATCATCTCTCTCTCTCATCCTTTAGGCTAGCCCCAAATTCTCCTGTGCTAGAGATGGGGCTGCCAAGAAGGTGAACTCTCCTCCTAGAACCTGAGCACCTGTCCAGATGGGTTCAGACAACCAGGGAGGCAGGATGGAATGGGCCTAATGACCATGGCGTGGGCACACACACACACACACACACACACATCTCCCTTTCCCACTGCCCCCACTCACCCTTAGGCACCCTCATTGCAGAAAAAGACCTAGTCCTGGGCCTCCTCCAGACGGCTGTGGCTGGGATGTTACCTGGGATCCTGATATCCTTGCCAGAGGAGAGGGTCATGACAGCTCAGTCCACCGACTCCAACAGCTCAGCCATCCTCAACCAAAGCCTAACATCGCAGAGGAGCCTGAAGCAAAGGTGGGCCAAACCTCAGGCCTAGTTAGAGGTGCCAGAGTGTAATCAGATCACTGAAGTCCCAAACGGTGAGACCTTAGCAATCATCAAGTCTTTCATTTAATAGAGGAAACAATCAAGGCCCAGAGAGGGGAGAGACCCTCCCAAGGTACCACAGCTTACCAGGGGCAGACCCTTCCTCTGCGGCTGTTAGCCCAAGCCTCCTTTACCCTCTCACCCTCCAAGAGGGCCAACCTTGTGAAGCGGGCAAAGCAGATGCTTAGAGAGTCAGGGTCCAAACCTTCATTTTACACAGAGGGAAACTGAGGCCCAGAGGGGTTACGTGATTTGTCCAAGTTCAACAGGGGCAAAGGGAAGAGTCAGAATTCTGAAGCAAGCCCTGAGGTTCCAAGATGCCACAGCTGAAAGGGAACTCAAAGTCTGTCTGGCCAAACCCCTGATTCCTGAGCAAGAATCTCCTTTGCAATGTCCCCAAAGGGGGAATACCTGGAGGTCTTCAAGCAGAGCAGGGAACCTAAACTGAGTGGAATTTATCTAAATGTTTTCACCTGCCTATGTAATTATAACTAGTTGCTAAGGCAGACCTGAATTCAAATTTCTTCTTTAACATTCACTAGCTATGTGCTTATGCCCAACTCACTGAACATCTCTGAGCCTCAGTTTCTCCATCTATAAAACAGGCTTAATAACAGTGCACCTACCTTCATAGGGCATTGGGAGACCCAGAGGAGTGAATGTATATTAAACCCTTTGCAAACCTTAAAGTGCTACATAAATTTCAGTTACCATTTGTTATTTTGGGGGAACAAGTTAGTATTTCCCCATTCTCTAAGAAATACAAGATTTCATCTTCACTGAGTCATATTTTTGACATCTTCCATCCCAGAGTCATAACTACTAATTCTGGTGCCTATGGCAGAAATTGATAGGGGAAGGTCAGGGAGGGAAGGAGGGGGCATTTGACACTCAGAGGGAAATCTGCTCTGGTTGGGTTCAGCACAGTTGTGACAGTCAATTCCTAGAAGGAAGGGCACAGAAGAAAGTCTCCCTCCCACCTCTACAGCAATACCCCTAGTCCAACAGACCCACAATGGAACAGAAGTTGTGGTCATGCACATATATATATGCATGTATGTATATGTATGTTATATATATATACATATAACATATAAATAATATATGTATGCACACACATACACACACAAACCAAGAAGTGATACAATAGGAAATGAAAAGAGGTCTTGGACTCTGTTTCCTGCAATGTTGGGAGCCTGGGACAGAACCCCGGTTACCCTCTCCAGTTATGGCTATGTTCCATTCCTATAACCTTCACAGGGACAGAAGTCATTCCCCTGGAGGCCCAGAGGGTCCCACCCCATCAGTGCTGATTTTCACTGTAATATCATTGACGTAACATCCTCAAAACTCTACTCCTGCCCAGTGCTTAGAATTCCTGCGGGCTCTTAGGTGGAGGGGCAAAGTTCCAAAAGCAGCAGATTTAGTTTTAATGAAAAGAAAACCTTTCTAATGATGAGATCTGTCCAGTAGTAGAATAGGTTGCCATAAGAAGAACTGAACGATGCACCTGTTGGGGAAGGTCTTCAGGCAAAGGCTGGATGGCCGCTTGTCGGGGAGGTTGGGGGGCTTCTTGGTCATGTATGTATGTGACTAGCTGGCCACCCAGGCCTCTTCTAAATCATCAGGACCCGGGCTAGCCTCTCTCTAGCTGAGGGAGTTGTCTGAGTCTCTGATCCAAAGATTCTTCATCATCAGCCTCCAGATTCCTTGGGATCAAATCTTGTCAAATGATGATAATTATTAGTAATGACAATAGCGACAATAGTGAAACTCGGCAGTGCTAAAGATAATCCAGTGACCAGACTTCTGGCTCCTGCAGCCTTTCCTGAAAGGGTGACCCATTGGCCACCAAAAGACCAGGAATGGAAGAATCCATGGCCCAGCGCAGCACCACCACACACACACACACACACACACACACATGCACGCACGCACGCATGCACGCAAACACACATACTCCTACTCCATGTCTCGCGGATTAAATATCAATGACAAACTTCTCTACATTTGGTTACAGTCGAAATGGACCAAAAGCAAAGGCAGAACCTGAATCATCAGAAGAAAAACCAGGTAAAAAACCATTCTACTCTAAATTTTAAGACTCAAGTTTTTCAGGCTGTGTTCTGTGGTTACGAAATTAGGGGGGGTCACACTAGTGAGTCATCTGGCAGTGGCCATACCTGCCCCCCTGCCCAGTAGTGAAACCTTGCACACTGAAGGGGTTGACCATCTGCAAGATGAAGTCAATTTGGCCCCAAACCAGAGTTGCCCCAACTCCAGTGCTCTCCCTCCCCCCCCAGGGGTTACCAAAGAGTGAATGGACAGAACAATGCTAAAATCAAAGACCAGCTTATTCCCTGTGGGCCTTGGGGCTCCTTCTGAAAAGGGTAGGGTTGGCCTTGCTCCCGTATGTTCCCTTTGGGCTCCACATCTCGTGGTATTAGCTTGAGCCCCTCCTGTGTGCCCAGGCCTCGCTAGAGCAGCAGATGATCACTACGCATCACTTTAAATGTCTCCAAGCGTCCTACTTACATGAATTTCCTTCAGCTCTCACAATAACCCTGGGAGATGTGGGTACCAAAGACAGTGGGATTTTTTTTTCAGATGAGGAAACAGGCTCAGGGAGGGAAAAGGATGTGTGCAGGGTCACAGCATCCAAGGCGACACACAGCACCAGATCTGGAACCAGAATCAATCCCACCTTGACACTAACAAGGTGTGTGCCCTAGGCAAGTTACAGCCCTCCCTGTGCCTCAGTTTCTCCATCTGTGAAATGTGGGTGATAAGAGCACCTACCTCCCACAGCTGTTGTAAGCGTCTGATTATACGACATCTGTACAGTGCTTTGCAAAACTTCAGGCCCTCTACACAAGCTAGTCATGATTACATTTGAAAGAAGAGACTGTTCCTATTCCTGACATCAAGAAGCTCAGAATCTTGTTGGAGAGCCTTAAAATAGCAGATTATCAATTTCCAAAATGAACAGATTCAGAGTTGTGGATATTAGCTATGGAGGCTCTCCCCCTGCCCTGGCCTGGCCAAACACCCCCCCTCTTCAGGTCTAGAAGGGCAGACAGACCACCCCGGATGGATCTCAGTCATTTTCATTATGACCACCTGAAGATATGGTAGGGGGAATGGAGGAGTATCCTTCAGCCCATCCCCACTTGATCATGGGTGGGAATACCCTGGAAGGAACATCATGCGGCCCAACCCATTCCTCCACAGGAATCTTCTCTGCACCGTCCCCAACAAGTGATCACCCAGTTATATTTGATGACCAATAGTAAAAGAGAACTCGCTACCTTCTAAGCAAAGCATTCCACTTCGGGACAGTTTTAATCTGTAAAACTGTCCCTTTCAATGGGCCTAAATCTTTCCCTCTGCAGTGACCCATCCCCACCCTATCCCCTCATTGCCCTTGGTACTGTCCTCTTGGGCAAGGTGGAACAAACCTTATCCTTCAGTCACAGAATGGCCCTTCAAATACTTGGCTAACTCTCCCAGGCTCTCTCACTGAATCCTTATATAGCATGGTTTCTAGGAATGAACTAGAATAAATAATTCTAGGCATATAGTAAGTATACCTCCTACAACCCTCTTCCCACCAAAGCTTGATTACCAGTGACGCTTGTCAATGTCCATTCTAAAATGGCAAAGAACTGGTCTTAAGACTCCCAAGGTCCCTTGCCACCTGAGAAGATAAATGGAGCAGTTTGAAGGCTTTGCCTGGCACATAGTAGGTAGCTAAGAAATGTTGGTTGATTGATAAAGGGAAGGATTGATGCCTGGGGTAAGAAGGGGCCTCCCTCTAGCTGGAGGTCCTCCGTGAGGCCTCTTTGGATGTATCAGCCCAAACTCCTTGCCTTTCCATGTAGTTGAACCTGTCATGGACAAACAGAGATTTGACCACCAGGGCAACCACGTGTTTGCTAAAGTATAATAGGAAGCAAGAGTTACTCAATCAGTCCCATACCCTGTGTGGGAGAGTGACTGGTCCAAAGTCACACAATCCCATCCTAGGATGTGGGTCTAGAAGGGGCCTAGTCCAACCATTTTATTTGATATTATTTCATTTATTTAACCCGGTTCTGGAGAAGGAAAATTACTTGGCTATGGTCACATAGGGAGAAAGCAACTGAGCCAAGATTAGAAACTCTGACTCTGAGCTAGGCACTCTTGCCTCCCTATACCCACATCTTGGTCTCAGACTCTGGGGCAGCATTTAGGCTGGGGGTTCTAGACAGTCTCCTCCTTCCCCTTCCTTCCCCTTCCCTTCCTGGCATCATTTCTCTTTCCCCAGAATGCATCGGCAATGCTGAGGTTCTACAGTTTTGTGAAAATCCAGAGGACAAAAAGAAAATGTAGCTGAATGCCAGAAGGTTTCCCCCATCTCCATGGGTGTCCCATGCAAGGCCATTCCTGCTTGCTGCCAGGGGTTCTCCTGAGTATTGGCCTTTGTCCAGGTGACTGCTTGGTGCAGTCTCTGTAAAATAAAATCCGTTGTCTTTGGTTTACCAAGATGACACTGCTGACCCCCAATCCCTCGGCCATGCTCTCTAAGTGGTTTCTCCAGGAGAGGGAACATCCTCACTCCCATCCACGTAAGCTCAGGCAGAGTCAGCTCTGCCTGCAGCCACTCTTCCCACATGCCCATAAGCCCAAGGAGGTCATTTTCCCTGGCGTGGCCTAGGACAGGATTCTCCCCCTGTCTTGAAGCCCTGACCACTGAGACTTCTGGTCAAGTGGTCAGCTCCAGGCTAAGGAGGCTGCCTCACTGGTCTAGCTTCCCCTCCATGCCCACCCCCAGCTGTCCATGTAGCCTGCTTTGATTTAAACAAGGATTTTTCAGACTTCTCCTAGGATTATAAATTTAGATCTGGGAGAGACAACTTTGCTGTTGTTTGTGATCCCATTTGGGGTTTTCTTGGCAGAGATCCCAGAGAGGTTTGCCATATCCTTCTCCAGGGGAGAGACCTTAGAGGCTACCAAGCCCAAACTGCCTCATTTTACAGATGAAGAAACTGAGGCCCATACAGAGCAAGACCAGTGTCTGTGGCAGGATGTGGACTCAGATCTTTCCTCTCCAAGCCCAGCACTCTATCCATTGCCTCCTGAGCTGCCTGTCTGCAGGAAGGCCCTGGGACAGACTCTGGAAATGCAGATAGATACAATACACCCCTGCCCTCTGATGAGCTAACAGCCTAAAGAAGAACACACTTGGGGCCAGATAAACATAACAAAAGGCAGTTCAGAACAGGGGCCAAGGACACAGCTAGACAAAACACTTGGATGTCTCTTCTGATGATGTCACCACTAGGCCACACCAATCCCTTATTAGCTGGCTCTGGCTCTCGTTGTTGGAGAGCTCCTTTACCGAGCCCCTGCCCCAGTCCCACACTGGCCCTGGGCTCTGTCCTCTAGCCCAGGGATTCTGAAGCTCTCTTGGGCCCTTTGGGCAGTCAGTCTGGGGATGCCTGCGGCCCCCTTCTCAGAAGCATAGAGTAAAATACAAGGAAAACTAGACAGTGAAAATAAAGATGTGTTTTTTCCTATCCACATTCAGACTCATATCTCTGCAGTGACCTCTTGGGGATCCATGTACTCCAAGTTAAGAACACCTGCTCTCTCCAGGGCCAACCAGAACAAATCCAGTCCCCCTTTCGGCCTCCTGGCCGCAGCCTTCTCTTTTCCAGGCTAAATAGGCTTCTTTCCTTCCAATAAGCTGAATGCTTCTCCACTGGTTCCCTAACCACAGATTGTGGGGAGGGAGAAGGGAAGGAAATTATCACCTGAACTAGACCAGACTTAGCCTATCTATCACCTGCTTGTGGGATGTCTAGTCTCTGCCCCTAAGCAAGACTGGGACAGGGTAGGGTGTGCCTAGGATGGGATCTAGGGGTCCTATGGTCCCTCTGAAGTGGGGAAACCTGGTTTCCACCAGAGTTATGAACACACCCTCTCCCCCTTACCCCATTTCTAAACCCCCTCCCTAGCTTCTCTGTTTCCCTGTCTGAATCCAAAGAGTCACCTGCTTGGCCTCTTCCTGGAATTAGCTCTGTCCTCCAAGGGTAAGGGGAACATGACAATGAGAAGAATCAAAGTTAATAGGACTTCATCAAGGCCCTATTTATGCAGAGCATAAATCATGTGGTGTCCCCAGCTTTATGGAGCTTAGAATCCAGCACCGCCTGTCTGGATATGAGGCATGTTCTGATCCCTACAACAGAAACACATTTATAGAGCTCTTTGTAAAGCTCTTTGCAGATGTTAACTCTTGGAAAAATGACTAGCGAGTCCCTAAGAAGGGACTCATTGCTGTGTGAAGCCTAAGGGGGACAGAGAGGGCACAGAAGGAGGCAGCTTTTCATTGAAGCTTTAAAGGAAGATTAGAAATTCAATTGGTAATAGGGGGAGAGAGGGCATTCCAGGCAGTGGAAACAGCCTAAGCAAAGGGAGTAGGAAGGAAAACTTGATGTGTTGGGGGAGGGGGAAGAGTCATGGAATGGGGCTGGAGCATAGAGGTCATGGAGGGGTGCGGGATGTAAGGTGGCTCCAAATTAAGGAGTGTTCTGAATGCCAGGCTAAGGAGGGAAGATATTATTACTTGGTAGGTAATGATCATTAGCATTTATACAGCACTTTAAGCATTGTCAAGCACTCTGAGTGTATTAATCTCATTCAATTTTCACAACCACCTTGTGAGGTTGGAGCTATGAGAATACAAGACAAGGACTTGCCTAGGGTCACTCAGGACTTGAACTCAGCTCTTCCTGACTCCATTGTGCCCCCTAGCAGCCTCAATAGGGAGCAACTGAAGGCTTTTGAGTTAGAAGTGTAACATGTAGAAGTTTATTCCAGCATTGGTTCAAAGGATGGAATGGAAGACAGAGCAAGACGACCTGTTAGGAGGCTATTACAATAGTCATGGGACAGGTAATGAGAGGTTTGTTTCCTTTCATCAATCCTGTCCATCCATCCATCCATACATACATACATACATTCATCCATCCATTCATCCATTTATTCATCCATCCACCCATCCATCCATCCATCCACCCACCTATCCATCCATCCATCCATTTAATCATCCATCATCCACTCATTTAATCATCCATTTATTTATTCATCTGTTCATCCATCCATCTGTCCATCCACCCACCCATCCATCCATCCATCCATTTATTCATCCATCCATCCATTTTTTACCCATTCATTCATTTATCCATCCATCCATCCACTCATTTAATCATCCATCCATTTATTAATTTATTCATCCATTTACTTTAAGTATTGTTCAGCCTCTTATGTACCAGGCCCTGTTCTTGAAAGGCACTGGATCTGGACTCTTAGCATCTGGATTTGAATCCTGTTTCCTTACCTGTAACATGAGGCAGGTTAGAGGACCCCTATAATCCCTCTTAGTCCCAAATCTAGGCTCTTCTGACCCTATGCCTTCCCTTCTCTAAGTATATAGGGAGGGGACTATGGGTGGGAATGGGATATATATTATCATATGAAATCATTGTGTTAATTTTTTTTCTTATCTGATTTTCCTTGTACAGGGTAGGGCACATAGTTGGTAAATGACTCTGGTATGAAAACCATAAGGCAGAGCAAAGAACACTAGTTTTGTAGTTGATGGACCCAGGTTCAAATTCCATTCTGTCACTTACTACCTGTGAGTCCTTGGCTGAATCATTTACTCTCTCTCTGAGCCTCAATTTCCCCACATACAAATAGAGGGTGTAGGGCTAGGTGCTCTCTGAGACCCTTCCAGCTCTACACCTCAGAACCTTGACTAGGTGCCTTTCCAGTTCTGGTATCCTTCTATCAGGGATCTAATCTCTACCTTTTATATAAGAGGAAACTAAATCTCAGGAGAATAAATGGCCCGGGTCATGACCCTAGTAAAAACATCAACACCAGGCCTGCATGTTGGCACTAAATTCTGCTCCTTTCCCTCGATACCAAGGTCTCTACCAGATATAACTTTCTAAGGTTCCTATGAATCTTCTAAACTCTCTAGGGCCTCTGCAAGGCTGAAAAGAAAGTGATGAAAATTTGGGGTTTGATGAGGGGATGGGGAATGGAAGAGACAGGACTATGTTCCTTGCTCTTCAGGTACAGTCAAGAACCACAAATGAATGTTCCGTGAGCCTCAGGCACACAATGGCATCCTGAGAGAAGACTTCTCCCGGCGTCCAAATGCTGACTGGAAAGGCCTCACCCCCTACATCCACCATCTATGCCACCTTCTGGTTCTGTTTTCTTTACTCTTCATCAATTCTCACAAATCTTCCTATACTTCTCTGAATTCTTCCTATCCTAGACCACTAGGGATGAGTGAACTTTGGGCAAGATTAGATCTTAAAAATGTTTCACCTGAAAGAAGACTAGTCACATGTTTGCCCTATCCATACAGCTCTTCCTCATACCCATAATACAAATAAGAACTCACATTTCTAAAACGATTTGAGATTTACAAAGTGTTTTCCTCACAGTAGTCTGGAGGTTGGAAGAAGGGGGTGTAGTTTGAATTTTGTTTTACCTTAAGCAGTTTTATTCTATAAGCCTCAATTTCATCTGAAAATGGAGGGGGGGGTAAAAAAGATTTTTAGCAAGATAGTAAAGGGAAGAATCATAAATAGACCAACTTCTCCAAATTCCCTCCAGAACAACGAAAGAAACACTTAAGGAGGAAAAGGAGAAGAATAGGGGTAAACAAACATATTTTTTAAACATAAAAGGAAGAGGATCAGTAAAAGAAATGAGCAAGTGGGGGGAAGGGGGAGACTACAACATAATTAATCTTAGGGGATAAAAGAAACCAGAGAGAGACACTGGAAGGAGTTGGGGTGGGAAGGGCCAATTAAAATCTACAATGACCACAAAAAAGCTAGAATTTTCACAAGGAATATCAACTTGGATTACAAATACACAAAACAGTTATCAGCAAGGAAGAAACATGGCAAAAGGATAGCTCCACAGAAGGCAACAGCCATGGAAAATATAAAGAAACCTGTCATCACTGAGAAAAGAGTCCTCCTGAAAGATGAACCAGGAACAGTGCAAAGCAAAAACAAAATCAAATCAAAGGACAATTCAACTGGAAGGACATTTTCTGACTTACTTACCAAACATGCTGGAATTTAAGGACATATCTTAGAATGAAAACATGAAGTTTCAAACCAATAGTAATGAAGAGAAAATTCTATCATATTTTGGGGAATCATACAAGAAAGGGTCCAAGAACTGTTGAAATCAAGGAAGAGAGTCACTGTTTTTGATATACATGGGACCTTGCCCTCTGAATTTGGGGTATATACATACATACACACACACACACATATACATATACATACATGCATATATGCATATTTATATATTCTTGGGGGTATATACCCAATAGAGTGGTTGACAGAATATATACATATGTGTGTGTGAGTATGCGCATATATATTCTTTGGGGTATAGACCTAATAGTGTAGTTAACAGAGCCTACAAGACACCATTAGCAATAAACCCCAGATGGAACTCACTCGGACATATTGTCATCAGATTTCAAAGCTACAATGACAAATTATTTTACTGGTAGTCATGAAGAAAAATATTATCTGTCAGGAAAAACCCATCTGAATTGCACAAGACTTTACGGATAAGATGAGGAACAATGGAAAGCATTGGAATATGATTGATGGAAATTGAGCTTCACCCGGCTAGGTTAAGTACTTTTTGAGAATAAGAGAAAGGCCTTAACAATTGTAGGAGTTTTTATTTTTATTTTAGAAAGAAAACAATCCTTGGCAGGGCATTTGATATGGAAATAAACCTAGAAGTAGAACTTCAACAAGAAAAATCCTTTAAGATTTTATAACTATGAATGACTGGCAGTGCGAATTCTACTCCCCAAAAGGAAGAAATCTGAAGTCCTTCTTTCACAGACCATATTACAATAAAAATAGCTGTCAAGAAGGAAACTGTGGGTAAGAGATGCATTTTTTAGACTGGGATCAAAAAAATGAATTGTTAGATAATGTTTGGGTCCAAGAACAAATTATAGAAGCGATTTTTAAAGCTATGATAAAGATAATGACAATATGAACACAACTTATCAAATTTTATGAGATGCAGCTCAAGTAGTTCTCAGGGGAAAAACTGTATCCCTGAGCATTTATATTAGCAAAAGACAAAAAAGGAAGATTAGTGAGTTGAGTTTGCAGCTAAAATGAGAAAAAGCAACAAATTAATATCCTTATACCAAACACACAATAAAATCAGGCAAATTAAAGGAGAAATTAACACAACTGAGAGCAAGTGAAGAAATGAATTAATACATATATAAAACAAAGTTGGGTTCCTAAAAAGACCTATAAAATTAATAAACCATTAACAAATTTAATTAAAATGAAAACAAAAAAACCAAGCTTCCAAAATAAAAAATAAAAAAGGGAGAAACCACAAGAATACAGAAGAAATAAAGAAACTTCTCAGTGACTATTACATCGTCATATGCCAAGAAAGACAGGGATGAATGTTCACCAAACTATAAAAATCCCCCAATTCACAAAACAAGAAATAGATTAAATAAAGGAATATCAGAAAGAGTAATTGAAAAGACCACTAATGAGCTGCATTGTAATAAAACACTCAGGACCAGAAGGATTCACAAGCAAATTCTATCATAAATTTAAAAACAACTCATCTCTATACTATATAACAAAAGTTTACAATTAGATTTACATTTATTTACAGTGTGGTACAATGTAAAAAGAACTGGACTGGGAGTTAGAAAGACCTGGGTTTGAATCAAGGATATGCTGGCAAATGTTTAATGTCTGACTCTCCCCACCCACCCACCGCCAAAAAAACCTGGACCCATGGCACACTTTTCTGTTTGATCTACATTATGAAGACATTGTCTCCATCTCTTTCTCAAGTCTGGATAATCAACAAAATACTCTATCAAACCTCGATTTGGAATGTTTATGATTTCCACCCTAAAAATCAAATAATGTGACCCTGAGTCTTACGAGAGCTGCCTCTGACTTGCCCCTGCCCCTGCCATTGACCAGCTGTGTGCGTGACTAAGACTGCCCAGTCTGAAATTCTGACTGTAAGCTCCTGGAAGACAGAGGCTGTCTTATTTCTGTCTTCACGTGCCCAGCACCAGGCACACAAAAGGCACTTAAGAAATCCTTGTTGGTTGTTCATCATCACAATTGGTTTTTTCTTTGCTTATGTTTTCACCCTCTCCTTTGTTTTATTCTTGTGCATACATTTGGATACTTGTAAATAATAGCATATATGTGCTGCTTTGAGATTCATGACGCACTTTACCGACATTGCCTTATTTTGCCCTTAAATTATCTCTGGGAGGCTGGTGTGATTATGACCACCACCCCTTTTACAGATGAAAAACTGAGGCAGAAGAGAGATCACATCACACCCTTTCTTTGTCAGTGGGAAAGTCACGACTCAGCCGAAAGGATGCTTTCCAGCTAAGGGGACTCCTTCCTCTTTTCCGAGCTACCATGAGACAGCTTGGGATGAACTGGAGAGATGCTCCAGGAGGAGGATTCCCTTCCCACCCTCAAAATTCCCAAGTACAGATGTCAAACCCACTGCCCAAGGGTCACTCCTGAGGGGGCTCAAACCAGATTAAAATGTCATTGAGAAATATTTAACAAAATAAATAAAAATATAATGGATAGATACATAGAACCTAGATAATGTTAATATATGGATTTCTACGTTAATCTGCAGCTGTCCAGTTTAGTGGCCCCCATTCCTAACTGGGTTTAGCCCCACTGGGATGATGGTTGGTGGTGCCTTCCCTCTGAGAGACCCCCCTGCAGCTTATATGGAGATGATTATTTGTACGTTGTCTTTCCCCATCAGAATATGAATTCCTTGGGGCTGAGACTATTTCTTTGTACACCCAGCTATTAGTGCAACGTTTGGCACAATAATAAGCTAAATGATTGTTGACTGACTAAGTAACTAACCATGAACCCCAAAGAAAATTCTACCATTTGCAAGAGAGTCAGAATCTCAGAATGAGAAGAGGGACCTTGAGTGTCATCAAGCCCAGTGCTTACCTGAACAGGAACCCTCCAGCAGAAAGAGCATTGGATTTGGTGGAGAGAACACTGGGTTTGAGCCAATCAACCAATCTAGTATTTCTTAAACACCTACTATACACCCCATGCACCCTGTTAGATGCTGGAAATGCAAATAGAATGAATGAAGCGATCCCTCCTTACAAAGGATATTCTAACAAGAAGACAAGTGCGTGTAGAACTATTTAAGTCAGAGGAGCTGGGTTTGAATCTCTGTTCTGTTACCTATAAGACCTTGGGCTAGTTACTCAACTTAGAGCTCTAGACCTCAATAACTCATGTATCAGATGAATAGGTTTCAGGTTTAAAGCTCTGATCCCTTAAGACTGTGACCCAGGTTCAGATCTTGACTCTGACATTTATGATCCACATGACCTTAGACAAGTCACTGCTCCTCTCCCATCACCCTCATCTTCCTTATCTTGGACTAAATGACCTTCTGAGATCCCTGGACCTCTAACAGCCTCCCTGGCAAGGCTCTAGTTATCTATCCTCTGCTTGAAGGACCTTCATTGACAGGGAACTCACTACCTGTATGAAGGCAACCCATTTCAGATCTCCTGAGCAGGAGGGCTTTTCCTCCTATTAAGCTGAAGACTTTCATTCTATTGAGCCCACCCATTTATCTCCACTCTGTTCTCCAAGACCAAGCAGAAGAAAATTGTCCCATCTTCATCAAGAGAGCCCTTAGGAGGCAAAGTCGGAGAATAGTCAGTCCTCTAGGATGGTGGGACAGGGAGAAGATTATTTTCCTCCACTTCCCAGAGGGTAAGGGGCTCAGAGAACACTGGCATACCCCTTGACAAGGATGAGAAACACTCGATTTCATATAGAGTCCCAGCCAGTGGATCATAAAATCCAGCCATGTCCAACCTGGGAAGGACCTTGGAATACAGAATGTAAGCTCTGGAAAGGACTTAGAACATAGAACATGGACCCTCAGAGCTGGGAGAGAACTTACAACCTTCCAGTCTCATTTCCAAATGAAGAGATTTATCAGATCACTTCAAGCTCCCCGGAGACAGAGGCAGAGCTGAATCCTAGACCACTCATTGCCCTGCTCCCAAGACTATGATTGCCTAAGAGTCTGAAGCTGCATTTGCCCATCTGTACAATGGAATCTACAAGGTTCATAGATTTAGAGCTGGAAGGCCCTCAGAGGCTATGTAGACCAATCCCCTTGTGTTACACATGAGGAAGCTGAAACCTAGGGAAGGGACAGGACTTGTCCAAGGTGGTCAGGAAGGGGTAAAGCTGGGAGTCACCCTCACCCATGAGACCAAGTTCAACGTCCTTTTTCTCTTCGAAGTTGTCCTTCTGCAATGGCTGGGTGGCACAGTAGTTAAAGCACTGGGCCTACAGTGAGAAAGACCTGAGTTCAAATCCAGCCTCAGACACTTACTGGCTATGTGACTGGTTTCCTCATCTGTTAAATGAGGATGGTAATAGCACCTCCTCCCAAGTGCTTTGTGAACCCTCAGCATGCTCTGTGAATGCTGCAGGGCACAGATGTCTCAAACTAGCAAATACCCAGCCTCTCCTTTCCTCTGGGCTCTGGATCTGTGGGTGGTCCCTCCCTGGCCATGCTGATCTCAGCTCCTTCCTCTCCCAGCACTGGGCAGAGGCAAATGCGAGCATCCACAGCCAAGACACTCAGGCTCTCCCCCAGTTCTTCAACTGTTTGCTGGGTGGCATCGGGTGGGTTACCTCCCAGCTAAGTGATGGACTTGGAGGGAGCAAGACCCGAGTTTGAATCCTGCTTCAGGTACCAGCTGTGTGACTCCAGGCAAGCAGACTAATCTCACACAGTCTATAAAAACACCTACCTGACAGGACTGCAAGCAGCATACCCAGTTAAATAAAACATAAAGTGCTTTGTGCTACAGAGACGTCAGCCAAAAGCCACGTCCCCTCTCTGAGACTCAGTTCTGCGCCCTGTAAAGTAAGAGGCTGGGACGAGAAGATGTGTAAAGCTGCTCCTGTGTCTGTATAAGCCCTGCCTGGCCTTGTCTCTGGGTCCAGGGAGATCTCTTGGGGGCAAGGCTCCTCCCAGCACCAATAGAGAAGTTTCTGATTCCAAGGCAGCTGCTCCTGCTCCCCAAACTGCACACACGGCCACATGCTGAGGGATGCTGAGCAGGGTTTGGAAGATTCAGGAACCCCCTGAGCAGCGGGTGTGGCCTCATCCCTCTGCTTCCCAATCAGCTCGGTGCATCCCCTGCCTCTCTTCTCCATCCCTGGCTCCTGGGCAGGAGAGGCGATTCCCCCTGTGACTGGGTGACCCTGAGCAAGTCCCTTCACCTCTGGGGATGTAGAATGACAGAATGTCAGAGCTGGGAGAGTTAGCCTAGACCAGCCCTCTTGTTTTATAATCGGTGAGGCAGCCCAGAGAGATTGAGAGGTTAACTCATGGTCACACAGCTTACTGGGGACAAAAACCCAGGTCCTCCGAATGCTGGCTCTTCCCCCTGCCCCTTATACCACCCCTGCTTCCCCCTGAAAGATGTGACAATGTCAGCAAAAGGAAAGAGCCCAGCAGAATAAGCTGCCACCCTTGGCAATGGCGCTGCCACCTGGTCAGCCTTCCACCCTCCCGAGCAACCCCTACCCCAGACTAGAGGCAGCACGGAGCCCCAAGTGGGGGCAGACAGCCCCAATCATGGTACAGCAAATAAAGCACGGAGCTTGGGGAGTCAGGAAGAACCGAGTTCCAGTCCTACCCCAGACACTCGCTGTATGACGCTGGACATGTCACCTAACCTCATCCTCACTTCCTCATCTGTAAAATGGGAATCATGGCATCTACTCCCCCAGGGTTGTTGTGAGAACCAAATGATAATATCTGTAAAGCTCTTTGCAAGCCTTAAAGTGCCATATTTTTGTGGTTGTTCAGTCGCTTCAGTCCTATCCAACTCCTCCTGACCCCATTTGGGGTTTTCTTGGCAGAGATATTCATGTGCTTGGCCATTTCCTTCTCCAGCTAATTTTACAGATGAGGAAACCGAGGCAGACAGGGTGAAATGACTTGCCCAGGGCCACACAGCTGGTAAGTGTCTAAGGCAGAATTTGAACTCAAGAAGATGAGTCTTCCAAGCTTCAGGCCCGATGCTCTGTGCACTATGGTGCCCCTAGCGGCCCTAAAATGCTACAGAAATGCCAGCCATCATTCTGTCTAGGATGCTACGAACTTGATGTACCTGGAGAAGAAGAAAGTCTGGCTTCCCAAGGGCATGTAAGGTAGCCATGAGAATGCAGGATGGAGAATGCCGACGTGCCCGGGTTGGGAGGGCCCCAGGAGGGCCTGAGAACATGGAAGACTGAGTGTCGGGGCTGAGAAGGACCTTACACACCGAACATCAGAACTCCCCCTTGTTTTCAGATGGGGAGACTAAGTCACAAAGAGGGAAGAGGCCTGTGCAGCCGTGTCATGACTGCAGATGCCCCGCAAAGACTCCATTGAAGCTGCCCTCAAGGATGGTGTTTTGTATTTTCCTTTCTTCAAAAATAAACCAACAGGAACAAATTTTTTTGTGCTTTGGTACATTTCTGGAGCAGCCAAAAGGGAAAAAAAAAAAGAAAAGGGGGGAAAATTCACAAACCTGGGACAAAATTAATAAATACGTCACATTGAAAAGCTTTGGGGCTGCTATATACAGCACTTTATACACCGTAACTCTGGGCCAGGTGATGTCACAGGAATGGTTCTAGGTCGGCCCCCGACAGCAGTCTGGGACTGAACAGGGAGGCCAAGGGAGTTCCCACCACCCCGGTGTTTCTTTTCTCAAGGGAGGTCTCTTCACCAAGGTGGGTCTTTGGGCCTCACTCCAAGGTGAGACCCCCTGCCTCAGTCACACATAGGGATCTCCTGGAGTCCAGCCTTGGGGGCTGGTGAGGTTCTGACTGACCAGTACTGTAATGAACAGCAGAAGCTGGGTCTTTGGAACTGGGGAGCCAGGACACTGGGGTGGTATACTGGGGCATCTCCTCTCAGGGCTTCCAAAGGAACTGAGGAAGAGGGGATGAGCACCACAAGACAGGTCTATCAGCAAGCCCGACTCCCTCCCCTGCCCTCCCCAGTGCCAATGGGCAAGGGCCCCTTGGTCTCACCCACAGCCCCACGTCTTTCCCAGGCAGAGAACCTAAAAGTGGCTCATGGCCCTGGCTTCCTGGGGAGTGTGGGGGTTTTTTAGAGCCACCCTGGGACCCAACGGCAGCAGCAAGGAGAAAGGACTTCGGGTCTCCAGCACCATGGCCAGTCTGTGCCTGGACTGACTTCCAGCGAGGCCCCATTAGCACCTGAGAGGGAAAGTCCCCACAGCTTGGGCCATCAGAGCTTTGAGGTATCTATCTGGCCGAGGGGACTCACCAATGCACCTTTGTCTTCTCTGGAGGCCTTTGCTGCCCATCACTGCTGGAAATCTGCCACCTTTCACACCTCCTTCACTCAACCAGATTTTCTCTCCTGACCCCACCCCCTCTACCCCTCCAGAGAGCTACAAAGTGCCCCAGTCCCAAATAATAATAACAGACAATTACACAAATCATTAAAAACAGAGCCTTAGCTCAGCCCTTCCCCTGTGTTCTCCTGAGTTCCTAAGGGCAGCCCAAAGACTGTGTAAACCTGGGGTGAGTGAGAGACCGCGGACCTGGGAGCTCATGTGATGGGGGATGTTGCTGGGAGGCCCTGGCCCTGGGGCTCCCCTCCTTTACAGTCTCTCCTCTGCTGGCCTTTCTCTGAAGAGTCAGAGGCCAGAGTGCTGTGGTCACTGGAAGAGGGGGTGGGCACCTCAATCCAGGAAGCAGGGAGCCACCAGAGGGCTGGGGCCCTGTCCCATAGGGCTCCCCAACTTTGCCTTTCCTGAGTCACTGACGGGCTATCATCTGTTGGAGCTGGGTGCTCAGTGGCAGGATGGCTGGCGTCTGACCGTCCATTGGCCACCCCTGCCATTGAGGGAGGCAGACTGGGAGCCATAAGGAGGGTCTCGTTCATTCCTGGAGACGCCGCACTAGTCTCAGGACTCTGGGGGAAGGTTCTTGGTGTGGAGAGGAAGGGTGGTAGTGGGGTCAGGCTGGGGGCCGGGCTAAGCATGGGGGCAGCCTCTTTCTTGCCACAGGACTCACAGCACAGCTTGTTGTAACCAGGTATGGAGCAATAGCGAGCCAAGACTTCCATCTGGCAGAAGATGGACTTGTCCCCCAAACAGGCCTCCTCTGAAAACACAATCACAGGGACAGGTCAGCAGAGACCCCCGGTGCCAGGGCGGTCCGACGGCCTCCAGCTAGGACTTAGAGCTAGAGCTGTATGTAAGGGACCTTAGAGGCCATCAAGTCCAGAAAACTGAGTCACTAACATGAAGTGAGTTCCCCGGGGCTCGTGACTGAGGCACATTTCACACACTGGTCCTGGGCATCCCTTCAAGGGCCCAGCTCCTAGAAGCCCAATCATGGGCAAAGCCCTTGCCCTCTCCGGGCGTCAGTCCCACATCTGCAAAACGAGGGGCAGGTGGATCAGATGACTCTGACCTCCCTTTCAACAATAAAATCTTTGATATGGTCAGTTAACAAGTAGCAATGAAGACTAGTTGCCACTGGATGGCACCAGACATCCAGGTTTGACTTGAGGCTTCAATCCCATAAGTTCCAGCCACCTGAAAACCCAACAAAGCTCCTGCTTGTAGACCTGAGCTAGACAGACAGACAGACAGACAGACAGACAGACACACACACACACACACACACACACACACAGACTCCATACAGATAAGGAATAAGAGGGTAAGCAACTTGCCCCAGGTCACTTGGCTAGTAAGAAGCTGAGTCAATCTACAAGCACTTATGAAGCTCCTACTATATACATCCTGGGATACAAGGAAAGGGAAAAGTCAGCTGTTGTCCTCAGAACTTTGGATTGGAACTTAGCTCTTCCTGACTCGAAGGCCCATCCCCCTCCCTTACACCAGGTTGCCTCTTGTCCTGAGGGAAAGGAGATCAGCTTACTTGATGAAATCTTGTTGACAGGATTGGGGGGCCCAGTCCGAGGTACCCATTGGCCTTTGGGGGTCACACGCTCACTGGTCTCCGTCTTTGCTGTGATGCTTGGGAGCTTCCCTATTAGTGGGGGGAGACACGGACCAGGTCAGGGGACCTCCGAATCTCTAAGCCATTCTTGGAACCATCCGTGAGGAGAGGGGGTTGGCTCCCCTTTGGAGGCCCCACGGTTTCTAATTCAGAGCAGAGTGCCCATGTGACCCGGCACCCCCTCCCAAGAACGCACCACCCAAACCCTGACTCGGACCCTGACTCACCAGGGCAGGCAGGCAGGCTGCAGACTTGGACGGTCTCTGGCTTCTCACTGTCACACTGGCCCACGCTGTTATCACTGGCCTTGCAAACCACTTGGCGCTGCTGGATGCCTTCCCCGCAGCTGGCTGAGCACTGTCCTCAAGCCAGGAAGGAGCGGCCACACATGAGGGCAGTGAAGGAAGAGAGAAGGAGGAGAGGGAAGAAGAGGGAGAATGAGGGCCAGTCACAGGAGCAGCCAGAGACCAAGTTTGAAAAATGAAGTCACAATGCTGCTCCTTCCCCTCTCAGACTGTCTCCCATCTGCCCCAACCCATCTTATACATATCTAGCTACTTACATATTGTCTCCCCAATAAAGTGTGAGCTCCTTGAGGGCAGGAAAGGACTGTTTTTGCCTTTCCTTGCTCCAAAAGTTTGTTGGCTCCCCATGGTTTCTAGGATACATCAACCTCTTTGTCTGGCATTTAACCATTCATAGTCTGACTCCAATTCACTCTAGATTCCAATTTATTCCCTAATCCACACACAGATTCTCCTCCTCTGCATTGTACAATGTGCACCCTGGGTTTTGACAAAACAGATTCCAGAGAGTTTGGAGAAAGGCTAGCTAGGCTCCAAGGGTTTGAGCCCCTGCAGAGGAAGTCAGCCCAAGAGGGACAGGAAGCTCCTAAGAAAGAAATTCTAAAAAAACAAAGAGTAATGATTCCTACGAGGAGGAGGAGAGGGAGCAGCCTAAAGACAGCATGTGGCCGCACAGGGTGCTCGTCAGTGGCCGTCTTGGAATGTGAAAGACACATACAAAGGACGAAAGCCAAGGCAGGTACGTGAGGATGACTACAAAATAATAACATCCAGAACCAGGGAGGGACTTTTTCCCATTCTGATCAGGCTCATTTGGAGATGTTGGTTGAGTTTCCCTCTTGTTCACAAAGCAGGGTCCAACAGAGGTAGAATAGTGATGAGAAAAAAGAGCCCTGGCCTTGGGAAGAGATTCCGCCAGAAGGAAATTATGGGCTTCACAGTAGCATTCCTGCCCCTTGCCCTCCTCCCCACCCCATCATGGCCTTACTCGCAGGCCCACCAGGCTTCCCTAGCACCTAAAGACTCACCTGAGACCAGGCTCCCATCCTCCACTGGGCTGGGCAGGGCACTCTGTGGCAGGGCCTCCGGGCCTCAGGCCGATCGCCAGGGCAGTACTTGATGTGCACGGCCCGGCTGGTGCCATTGTGTAGGATCTGGAGGCACTGGACTGCCCGAGTCTGCACCCCCAGCTTTCCACAGCTCTTGCTACAGGGCCCCCACTCTTCAGCTACCCACCTGAGAGAGGGAGAGTGGGATAACCAGTCAGGGAGGAACCGCCAGGTGGGCAGTGCTGGGACAAGGGCAAGGAAGGAAGGAGGAGAGGAAGGGAGGGAGGGAGGAAGCAATGCAAGCAGGGTGCCTAGGCAAAGGGTGCAACCTCCCCCTGAGTTGCCCTCAAGCAGCTCCTAGCTCACCTCAGCCTCTTGGAATCCCAACTTTCATTCCAAGCTCTGTCCACACATCAGCTTCTCCCAGTCTCCTCAGATGCTCGTCCCTTCCCCATAAAATTCTACTGGGTCTATTTTGCCTTTACCCATTGTTTTCCTATCTAGAGCGTAAGCCCCCTGAAGGCAGGGATTCTTTCATCTGTCTTAACCCTGATGCCTGGCATCGTGCCTGGCATTGAGAAAGGATTTTTAAACAAATATTCATTGATTGATGGAATGAGTAGAAGAGAGTTCCTTGAGCAGCCCAAGAGAGGAGAGCACCCACAGACACATGAGGAGGCCATTTGTCTGGAGACTGGGGCCGCTGTCCCTTCCTCAAGGTGCGAGAGGGTTCTCCAGGCTCAGCTGGGCTTCTGGGGTAATCTCTCCATCTGCCAGCTAGTCATGAGACCACAGGGTTGGAGAATAAGGGGCCTTTGAAGCACTCTAGCCCAACTCTCTCATTTTACACGTGGGGTAACTGAGTCCCATAGAAGTTAAATGACTCACCCAGGGTCACACAGCTGGTATCTGCAGTGGGATCAGCCTCCAGGTCTTGACTCCAAGTCCAGTATCCTATGCCTAAGGCAGCCCCTTATCTAGACACTACAATTACCATCCACCAAGACCCCAGGCCTTTTTTTACATTGAGTGCAGTCTCAATAGACCTTCCTCCCATGCGAGGTTTTCTGAAAGCCCATCATCCTGGTGGATGGATCAGACTGGGTGGAGGAGAGAGAAGGGAAAGCCCCACCTTGGGGCTGGCACTCACGAGGGCTGGGCACATTCCTGCTGACTGCAGCGTCTCCGGATGGGCTTGGGCTTCTTCTGGTGGTCACAGAAGTGGCGGTGCACCATGCGATGGCCGCTCCGCTGCCGGCAGCCATACTTGGTGTATTGGACACCTGGAGCAGGCAGAGACAGGGCCGGGAAGGGGCTTCAGAAGGAGTGAAGGAGCCACCTCCCATGGACTGGACCATGGAAAGGAGAAAGCAGGCCAGGCTCTCCCCTACTGTGGGGCTCAGGGGCACAAGCCTCCTATAATTCAGTGCTCAGCACAGTGCCTGGCACAATAATGTCATTCCTGCCCTGGGCCTTGCCTCCCTGAAAGGCTTGGTCCTTCGTCACTTCATCCAGGAAGCCCAACCACCCCCTTGCCTATTAGCCTTATTGCAGACTAATCTTGTATGCAAGATTCCATCCCCCTGGTCTTTGCCCAGGCTGTGCCCTGTGCCTGGAGTACACTCTGTCCTCACCTCCCCTTCAAGTCATTGGCTTCCTTTGGAGCATAGCTCAGATGCCGGGCTCTATGGATTCCTCCCTTATCTACATTTCTGAACTGTAAGAACCCTGAGGAGAGGCACCACATCCCACTGAAGGCCAGACATGGCATCCTGCAAGTCTGGACATTCCACCTAACTTTCTGTTGTTCTTCCCACCATCCTGAACTGCTTCTCAAAGGTCTCTAGAAAGGATGGGGCAGGGTAAGGCTGCCTCCTCGGTCTCCTTTGGGGTGGGTGGGGCAGGGAGGCTGTACCCGTGATGTCACTGATATAGGAAACACCATCTCAACTGCAAGTGACTGGTCCAGGGTCACACAGCCTCCCACCAGGAGATACGTGCAAGGCAGTCTCCCACCCCCACCCCCATCTCTCAGACCTTGGCCGTAGTAGGCACATTGCTGAATCCAGCCTCACCTCACGTTTCTCTCATCCCCATCTATTCTGTGATGCTCAGACTTGCCCTGAGCTGTCCCAGATGACTTTTAGTCAGGAGGGTCCCTAGGGGTGGGAAGCCTGACCTTCCATGGAAGGGTGGAGGTTCAGCCACAAGGTGACCACCATGCGAATCTTGACACCTTTACTGCACGTGTGACCTTGGGCAAGTCACTGAGACTTGGGGCCTCAGTTTCTTCAGCTGTAAAATGGGCTGGGTGACCTCTTAGGCTCTTCCTGCCCTTCACCTGTAAGATTTCTCCAACCCTCTAAGGCCTAACTCGGAAGCTGCCTCCCCCAGGAAGCCCATCCTGACCACCCCCCAGCCCTGACTCCCCCAGAGAACACTTTGCGCCTCTCACTCTGCTTCCTGGGCTGGATGCTCCACAAGGGCAGGGACTGTGGCTTGTCTACACTGTCTCCCCCAGCATGGAGCCCTGCGCACAGTGGGTCCAGGGCTAGTGTGGCTCCACTGATGGGCAGACGCACCTCCTCCACAGGTTTTCGAGCACAGGGACCAGCTCTTGAGGGCCCACTCGTACGACTCGGTCTCTTCCAAGAGCACATTGTTGCTCCCTATGAGGGGCAGCAGGTCCTCGTGGATGACATACTTGTATGTCAGGCTGCTCCTGGAGTCACTGTCCCCTTGGGAGACGACCTAGGGTTGGGAGGTGTTGCAAGGGGTAGTGTGGAGACCGCTGGACTTGGAGGCAGGAGCCCTGAGATCGAGTCCCAGCTCCGCCACTCACTAGCTGGGTGACTTTGGGCAAGTCACAGCACTTCTCTGGGCCTCAGTTTCCCCATCTGTAAAATGGTGATGATAACACTTGCACTGCCTACCTCGCTGACTCATTGTGAAGGGTCTGGGGAGGGGGAGATGGAGCCCCCCATGCCACCCCTCAACCAAAGGAGGCCCCCTCCCTCTGGCTTCCTGTGCGTGGCTCCCAACCAGACCTGGGGGTGGGGAGGAGCACTGGAAATGGGCTCTACGACCAGCTTTGCCACCTGCTGACCCTGGACAAGTCAGTCCCCCCGAGTCTGTCAGACGGAGAAAGGACACAGTCCTGAGAGGCCTCTCACAGCGTGTTGTGTTCTAAGCTTTGATGTTCTAAGTTCTAAGTAAACTCCAGCTCCGACGTTCTATGCTAAGGTCCCTTCCAGCTCTGATGTTCTAAAGTCCCTTCTGGTTCTGAGATCAGTCACTACAAAGTCTGTTCCAGTTCTGACATTTGGGGAGTTTGTGATTCAGCCACAGCCCAGATCTCCCCGCCTCCTTCACTCTCTGTCCAGGCTTTCTGTTGGGAAGAGTCAGAGAACCATTCCCCCTTCTCTCTAACCCTTAGATTTAGAGCTGGCATGGGCTTACGAGGTTATTCCATCCAAAGGCCGTATTTTATATCAAGGGAAACAGGTCCAAGGAGGGACATGACTATTCCAAGGTCACAGTGCTAGCAAGTGGCAAAGCTGGGCCTGAAAGCAGGGCCATTGGGCGTTTGTTTGTTTAAATAGCAGACCCAGAGGTCTGGCCACAGTTTGGGATCACTCTTCCCAAACATCAAGGACATGGGAATGAGCAGATTTCTTGGGTGTCCTCCTGTGTTTCTAGCCATCTTTCAACAGGCTTGAGGAAAGAAGGATGGGGACAGCATGGGACAGAAGGAGGGATGGAAGGGAGAAGGGGAGGCCTCGAATGCAGAAAGTCATCTTTTGGGGCCTGTTTTGGCCAGGATCTGGGTGCTCCAATCAACCTCCTGACTCTTGGCCCAGCGGGTGGTAGAAGGCAGGGATGGGCTGATGGGGGTAAGGCTAGAAGGGCATGGAAGGAGACTTACCAGGACAGTGATGGCTTCAGGCAGAGGGCCGCTGGTCTTCAGAGCTTCTTTGGAACCCTCCACACTATACTCCCATTCCAAGCCCATCTCAATGAAGGTTCTGTTCTCAGTATTTTTGCCCTTGGGGTTGAGGATAAAGTTCCCAGTGGCCTTATTCTTCACTGCTGTGGGGGACATTCCAGAAGGTCACCGAGTTAGTTTAATTCAAGGAACATTCATTAAGAACCTACTAGGTGTCAGACTCGGCTGGGGGCTGGAGATGCGATGGCCTGACCAAAATGGGCCCTGTCTGGAAGAAGTTTGGGTTCCCCCACAAGCTCCCAGAGAGGTGAATACTGGGGGTCAGGAAAGGCTTCACCAGGAGGCGGCCCTGACACTGAACCTTGGAAGAGGCTGATATGGGGAGGAGGATCGTTCACTCCAGCTCTCCCACTTACTAACCGTTGGGTGACTTTGGGCAAGCCTCTCCCTCCCTGGGCCTCAGCTCTCACACCAATAAAACAGGGATGATGATCTCCAAGCCAACCACTCTTCCTACAAAGCCATTCCTGATTCCCCCAACAATGAGGGACTCGCTCCCAAACTAGCCTGGACCTTACTACTTTGGATGTATGTGCATCTATATGTATATGTATATACACACACTATGTGTGTGTGTGTGTGTGTGTGTGTGTGTGTGTGTGTGTGTGTGTATAACAGAGAGAGTCCCAAAGGTCTTAGTGAAATTTTAAAATTTAATACGCTTTAACAAGCTTAAAATTATAATACGACCTTTGGGTTACTTTGTGTGTATATGCACACACACATACACACAGAGAGAGACTTACTAACATTACATTTAGGTTTTATATATGCATCTATACCTATCTATATATATGTGTGTGTGTGTATGTGTGTGTATACATACACACACACACACACACACACACACACACACACACATATATAACTCCTTATTGTCTCCCACATTAGAATGTGAGTTAACAGTGATTCACTCTTGTACAACACCCATTACAGTGCCTGGAACACAGTAGGGGCTTTAAAAACATTGCTCATGAATTGATAGTAAATAGAGAATTGTCATCAAAGCCAAAAATCCCTGGGTTCAAGTGTAACACATACCAATTGTGTGACCCTGTGCAAGTCACTTAGACTTTTAGCGGCAACTCTATAGAGATAAGGCTGTAAGCCGCAGAGGTGTTGATCTGCATTGGTAGAGGGACTTTCCTCATCTGGGAGTTCCCTATACCAATGAAATCACAGCCTCCATCCCTCTCCCCACCCCCTACTTCATGATGAAAAGCTCTATACAAACTTGTAGTAAAGGGTTATAGTAACATGAATTGTGGCTAAAACACCAGGCCTGCACTCAGGAAGAGTCTCAGACATTGACTAGCGGTGTGACCTTGGGTTAGTCACTTAACCTTCACCCGCCTCAGCTGGCTCATCTGTAAAGTGAGATAACAGCACAGCCCTCGCAGAGCTGCCGGGAGGATCCGCACTCATCGCCGTGCCCGGTGGGCACCGTGCCCGGCGGGCGCCGTGTAACTGTTAGCTGTCATTTTTGCTCATGATCATCATCATCATTACCGATGGTCTGGGGCTCCTTCTCCTGCTCTTCGATCTGAATGTGCCTGGCTCCGGCTGGGATGTGGAAGAGCTTGAGCGCACCTGGATGGATGGAGACAACAGGGGAGATGCGATTACTCCTCCTATGGTGCAGGTCCCGCTCGGGCGCCGTCGAAGGAACACAGAGGGAAGGTGAACGATGGCAGGGTGCCATCTGGAGGGGCTGGCACTCAGGAGGCATCTGCAGAGGGCAGGACAGGGTGGAGGACTGAGGCAGGGGCACAGAATGGCAGGAGCTGCCACCCCGGGTCCCATGGGACCTCTGGCTTGTCCTTTTCTCTCTGGGCCTCAGTTTTCTCATCTGTATAATGAGGGAGTCAGACTCAATAATCTCTAGAGGCCCTTCTATGATCTCTAGACCAGCAGGCATTATTCCTATCAGTCCAGTTTCTGGTATACAGTGGCTGGAAGAACGGGTATGCGGGGCATCTCAAAGACCCGAAAGGCCCTTCGTGATTTTCTCCTCCTCCACTGCCTTGCTCCATACAACTACCCCTCCCATCCCTTCAGAGTCACCTCCAGGCCCAGCTGAAGCTCACCTGGCTGCTTCGGGGACTTGGCCAGGGTGCCCTTCACTGTCCGGCAATGGGAGTTGTCCCCACCACACACACCGCACTTGTCGTCCTGCTTCATGGACCCAACCTCCTTGTCACACCCAACAGGCTGTAGACAAAGGCAGAATCAGCAGTGATCATGGCAGCACTTGGAACTCAAGTCTTTCCTTGTCCCCCAGAATCTGAGATGCTAGGACTTTGGGTGCTGAGAATCACCCAGGGCTCGGATCGCCTCTAATCATTCATCGGAGCATTGATTCCCCAGAAGTCCAACTCTCGTCCAGTGACTAGAAGGGGACACATTCCTACAGGGGGTGAATATACCTCTCTGCTCACGCCCAAGGTACGACTTTCTCAGAAGCAAAGTCCAGGGCGAGGCAGCCACACGGTTTGATATGGAAGTGAATTAACTGATTTAACTTTACTGATCAGCCTCACAGAGTTGTGGGGGAAAGTGCTGTGAGATTTCCAACATGTCCAATAAAAATGTGATTCAAGGGATATGCTGATAATCTCCTAACAGCTGGCTCTCCAGGGGGGCACACTTTTAAGCGGCTTATCTGAGTTCATTATTAACATTTTCTCTATCACTATCAATTGACAAAACAATAACTCAGGCCCTGGTTTGTGGTGTTTGCTGATTTCCCAGGTGTAAATATTCACGATGAAAATTTCACAATCGGTTCTCCCAAGCCGGTCTGAGCTGGCTCCGGTACATGCTTATTGTCCCCCCTTTCTAGCCTCCCTTACTTGTTGTCTATTCCCCTTAGACTGTAAGCTCCTCGAGGGCAGGAACTGTCTTGTGCCTTTTTTTGTATCCCCAGCACTTTGCACGGTGCCCCACACGTGGTAGGCCTTAATAAATGTTTTCTGACTACTTATTGATTCAAAATAATAACTCTAAGCAGTTCATCAGTAATCTCATCCTCCAGTAGTATAGACAGGGACCCTTCCTCGCCTTCTCATAGAACAGATAAAGAGCCAGCAGGGACCTTGGAGACCACCCTTTCCAGCTCCCTCGTTTTACCCAGAAGGAAAACTCAAGTCTTCAGAAGTCAGATTGTTTGTCCAGGGTATTTAGTGGCAACGTGGAGATTTGAATCCATGCCCACTGCTCCATCCTGGGTGACTCTCGTCTATGTCCTCCTCTGAATTCTCCTTGGCAATCTGCCCAGCAAGAAGGCTGAGGGAACTTACCGTTACATGGACACCTCTACAGCACACAGACCGTCCAATGGTTACCCCTCGTACTTTTTATGTGAGTGGCTCACCATATTCATTTCTAGGCCTACAACTCCTGCATTAGCTTCTACCCTGAATTACTCCAACAAGATCAAGATTCACACGACCCAGTTCCTTCATTGGCATGCCCATTTGCTATTCAACGGACAAGCTCAGACATCGAGCATCAACACTTAGCTTATGATTACAGACATCCAGGTCCTGTGTGATTCTTAGCACCCAAAATCGCAGAATTTGAGAGTTAGAAGGGCCTTCCACAGCCATCTAGTACAACCTACCCACCAACCAAAAGGTTGTCCAGCCCTTGGCCCCCTTCTCTTTTTATCTTAAGTTCAAATGCTTTTTGTTTTTATATCACAATTATTCCTCAATATACTTTCTCCAGACCAACCACTGCCCAGGAAGCCTTGCTTTGTAACAGAGAAAACAGCCCAGCAAAACCACACGACCCCATCCTCAATGCAATAGTACAAGCAACATTCTGTACTCATAGTCCCCCACCTCTCCAAGGAAAGGAGAGAAATGCATTTTCTCATCTAACCTCTGGGGCTATAATTCCTCCACCCCCTTCTCCATCCTTTGATCATGCCATTAATGCAGAGGCTTTGGGGCCTTTTTTCTCTGTCATGGGTTCCATGGCTTAAGAATTAATTGATCACCAAGTGGCCAACAGATTGATGATGAGCCTTTCCACACTCAACCAACGTGGTCCTTGACCCACATCAGATAGCACCAGTTGTAAATGGGTGTCAGGAACCAGACTTTCCATTTCATTACAAATGTATCAAAAATGGCATGGGTAGGGATCATTTCATCCTTTGTACTTGTATTTCCAGGGCCTGGCTCATAGCGGGTGCTTAATAAACACCAGCTGATTGATTCATTGACTGACTTACATCATGGTTGGTGTTGTCAGAGATGTTCTTGGCAAAGATGCTGGAGTTGTTCTCCATTTCTTTTCCAGTTCATTTTACAGATGAGAAAACTGAGGCAAACAGGGTGAAGTGACTTGCCCAGGGTCACACAGCTAGTAAGTGTCTGAGGCAAGATCTGAACTCTCTGACTCCAGGCCTGTGCTCTATCCATTGTGCTGCCTAGCTGTCTCTGTATCACGGCAGAATTTGACAAAGCTTGAGCTATCTCTGTTGGCCAAAGCCTTTTAAAACCCAGGTTCACTTCCACGCAGATGAGAGTAGGATTTTGCTCAAGGCAACAGCAAGAATTTAATTAAATTTAATGCTTCCTTTTACTCTAGGGCTTTATGATTTACACAGCACCTTCTCCACAAAAGTCTCTCAAGGTAAGGGATGTATTATGATGCCCATTTCACAGAAAAGGAAAGGGAGGCTCAATGAGGTTAAACCACTTGGTTTAGGCTCTAAGCTCCCCAAAGACAGAGATCATCAATCAATCATTCAATCAATAAGCATTTTGCTCCAAAAACCTTCTTCTTGTTACCAGAGCTAGAGACCCTGAGCTCATCATTGCACTGGACTAAGAGCAAATGACCTCTCACCTCTGTCATTAACTCACTTGGGTGACCTTGGTCTCTAAAATTCTATGATCATTTCTTGTGTCCTGTTTCTTGTCTCCTCATTTGTCAAGGATTCAAGTATCTGTGATGTCATGAGTGTGGATATCTCCTCTCTTCACTAATCAGACCCCCAACCCTGTCACACCTTAAGAGATCATTGTTACAAGTTCAACAGTGGCAGAAAAAAGTCATCATAAAAAAAAGAGGTATGTAACTGGCTCTGGCGAGGAGCCTCCCTGCAGAGTCAGGCTGGTTGTCAGAGCAAAAACATTCATCCTTCACCGGCTATCCTAGAAGGCCTGACAGGCCTCTGAAGGACCCTCCTCATCTCCACCCAACAACAAGACATCCAAGGAGGACTAGAATTCAGGCCACCCATCAAATAGGTCTCTCTCTCCAGGCAAAGTAAGGGTCTGGTCCCAAGGCAGGGTACCTACCACACACTCTCCTCGGGCACATACGCTATAAGGGTCCCTGTAGCTGCACCTGGTGCCATCATGGACGACTTGGTTCATAAACACCACATCCCCAGTGTCTTCAGACTGGCAAATCAATTCACATTTCTGGGCCTCTGCCAGGAGAATAGGATGCGTGCAATTAGAACACACAACAAGGTTTCCAAGATGTTTTCCAGGAGGTCAGTAAGGAAGAGTAAATGTGAAAGAGAAAGTGACTGGGGCAGGGAGATGTCAAGGGGCTTACCCAAGAACACACAGCTAGTCTATGCTGGAGATGAGTTCTCCCGATTATAGGTTCAGGGGTCATTCTGCTGCACCTCTCTGACCAGTAATCATCACTTAACAAGCATTCATTGAGTGCCTACTATGGGCCAGGCCAGCAAGAGAGTAAGTGATTTGTCCAGGGACAA
>CM053598.1:25367574-25386119 GCA_028646575.1 Pseudocheirus occidentalis
GGTTAAGTGACTTGCCCAAGGTCACACGGCTAGTTTTTTTTGTGTTAAGTGTCTGAGGCCGGATTTGAACTCAGGTACTCCTGACTCCAGGGCCGGTGCTCTACTCACTGCGCCACCTAGCCGCCCCTCCCCCTCCTTTTTCTATCAACTCCTAGCCTTGAACTTCAGCTATAACTCGGTGTCAGAGAGGTGGCACCCACACAGATCCAGTATCTGGCACAGCAATGAGTCATGAAGCAACAGCTTAGACAGTCCAGATGGCAGGACCTGGAACAGTGGATAAACATAAAGGAACTGGGAGCACGAGACTCTGAGGCTAGATCTGGCTCTGAGTCCTGTCTCTCCTAAAACTCACAGGTCTCTCTGGCCTCAATTTTCCTATGTGTAAAGGACCTCCAACGTGCATCCCAGCTCTAAAAAAACAAAAAACTGAAATTAGTCTGATTTCCCAATGGTAGAATGTCAGCTCCTTGAGGGCAGGCTCTGCTTTTCTTTTTTTTTTAATCTGTGTCTATCACCTAGCACATTTCCTGGAACAGGCAGGTGTGTGACAAATGCTCCTTGAATTGAATGAAATTGAATTGGATTGAGTCGATGAATATAAGTCGCAGGAAGATGGATTTCAGGTGAGTAGAAAGGTGAATTTTCTAACTTCAGAAAATATCCAGCAATGGGAATGAGAAGGACCATCTGACTCAGAGCTGGGAAGGCTACAGCATCCCAGATCTGGAGACAGGAGGGACCCCAGAGGCCACAGAGTCCAAGCCCCTCAATCCCTAGATAAGCAAATGGACAACATCAGAGATAACACTAAAAGTAAGAAGTGACTTGTGCTTGAGCCCAGATCTCAAGAAGACAAGTTGGTCGTGCCATGAGCTCTCCATCACAAGCATTCAGTGAAAAGCTAGAGAAACCCTTGCTTAGGTGTTGATGGATGTACAGATTCCTGTACAGAGGTTGGATTCTCTGGCCTTTAAGATCCCTCCTCAATCTGAGATGCTTTGCCCCTATGCATCCCAGCACTTCACAGCTGGAGCAGCAATGGTCAGCTCCTACCCCCTTACTCGATTGCACTCCCCCAGACTTGGATCACTAGCCTGTCTAGGTCAATTCACCACTGGGTAATGGGCTAACCTGAGAAAATGTGGGAAAGCTGTATCTGAGAAGGCCCTGCTAGAACCTCTGAGTGGCAGAAGAGCAAATGGGGAGGGGTGGATTAGAAGGTGTCAAACTCACCATCATCATGCTCATAGGGGATCCAGCTGTGCCGAGCATTCTTGTGGGTGTAGTAGGAATTGCGCTTGGCACACTGCTGGGCTCGGAAGTCCTTGTAGGGGCCCCTGCACTCCTCCATGTTGCAGATCTGATATTCATACATGGAGCCTGGGCACTGGCGGCCTCCATAGGCTGGGCTGGAAGAGGAACCACAAGGCTTGATGACTGCCAGATCATCCCAGGGACTTAGGTGGCATCTCAGAGATCACCTGGTACACCCGGTCCTTCATTTTACAGAACTGGTAACTGAGGCCCAGAGTGGAGAAGGGACTTGTACAAAATAGTATAAGTTTCAGAGCTGGAGTCTGTGCCCTATTATTCTGACTCTAAAGAGCCCTCCCCAAGACAACATTCGTCTGATCTCTCAATTAGTCCACTGTAGTGAGTAAGGGGACTCCTCCAAGTCTCTCCAGGAGCACTTTTTTTCCCAATCACCTGCTTTATAACAACCTATTTTATAGTCTTTATTGAGGCAATGACGGCCCAGCTCCTAGCCCCTCACTCCCCTATCCTCCCCCAGTCTCCAATCATTGACTGGTCTAGGTAATTTCACTGAGAAAGTTTGGGAAACCTGTATTTGAGACCATCTTCTCTGAGAAGTCCCTACTAGACTCTGAATGGCAGAAAGTCAAATGGGGGGGAGAGGAGATTACAAATGGGTAGAAATCATAAGGTGGAGAATTTGGCCTCATCATTAAGAATTATCTAACATTCAGACCTAGCCAATAGTATAATGAACTGCCTTTTAAGGTAATGAGCTCCCTGTCCCTGAAAGTGTTCAAACAATGACTGGACAACCATGTTAGGAAGGACCCCTGATATCAAACTGCAAACTGGGATACAGGACATAGAAGGTCCCTCATGACCCTTTGGCGTTAAGATTCTATGATTCAAAGATGATATAATGCAGTAGAAAGAGTGCAAGGCAAAAGACATGGGTTCCAATCCCACCTTTGCCACGTCACACCTGTGTGACCTTGGGTGAGTCACTTAACCCTTTTGGGCCTCAGTTTCCTCATCTATAAAATGGGATGGATGGGCTAGACAGCCACTAAAGTCCCACCCAGCTCTACAGCTATAACCCTAAGCACTCATCAAGAATTAAGCAATTGTTTCACAGACACATCGTATGTATAACGACCAGCTTTGATAAACTGGACTCTTCTCAGCAATGCAAGGTTATAAGACAACTCTACAAGTCTCAGGATGGAAGGAGATGCCTGCATTCAGAGAAGGATGCAGAAAGATCAGAGTTTAAATGGAGACTGAAGCCATCTACATGCTCTCGTTCTTTTTCATGTCTGGTTTTCTTTCTTTTTTCCCATTGGTTACTCCATTGGTTACAACCCTTCTATACAACCAGCCTAATGTCCAATGTGAAAGTATTTGCAGATACTATACTTGATTGCATGCCACCATGATGGGGAAGGGGGGAAGAGAGAGGGGAGAAAATTTGAAACGCAAAGGACTATGGAACTGAATCTTGTAAACTAAAAGTAAGTAAACAAATTGAATTTTAAAAAAATTAAGCACTTCTTGAGACCTGTTATCCTTTCAGGTTAGAGAGATTCAGAATCCTGGAGGGCTCCATTTAAAGAAATGGAATTGCTTTGAGGGATCACACCTCTCCAGACCTCAGATGAGTGCTCCCTCCCTGTGAGAGCCATGTGAAATAATAATAATGCTTCGATGGTGCTTTCTTCACAGCAACTCCTTGAGGCAGGAAAAACCAGGACTATTATCCCATTTTAGAGATAAGAAAACTGAGAACCAGAGGGAGACAGGGATTGGCCCAAGATCACACAGCTAATAAAGTCTGAAGTAGGACTTAGACGCAGGTTTTTGCTCTAAGCTAGACTGACACTCAGGAAAGAGGCAGGTGCATTCAGGCTGGAAGGATAAAAGCTATAGGATAGGATAGGAAGGAAGATTACATAACCATGAAGTTGGATGGAGAGAAAAGCAGGGAGGATGTCACTGCCAAGTCCACACAGCCTGAAAGGAGCAGAAGTTTGGGACAAAGAAAAGGATGGCCGGCTTCATGGAGGGGTTGGGTAAATAGCTCCCCAAACAGATTTCCCTGTGAAGTCGTCCAGGATGAAAAAACGATGGGTGTCTAGGAGGATTTGATATTTTCATGAACAGATCCCAAAGCAGATTTCGTATAAATAGCCATTGGGAGGCATATCCTTGAACTTTAAAGACATCCAGGCACTCCCGCAATCACTCCTGCTATCACCTTATCTGAGACAAAATCCTTGGCCGGAATGACAACTGGTCAGTTCCACATCTACCTGACCTATTCATTCACTGACTCATGCATTCATTCAACAAATAGTTATAAAGTGTAAGCCACATAATAGGAAAATTCTCAAATTTGGAATATCTGATTTGGGCGGGATCCTGGAACACAAATGTCAAACACCCAGCCTGCTCCTGAGTGCTGCATGAACCATAGTAACATGTAACTGGGAGATGTTTAACAAAATAAGTAAAAAAAAAATATCCTACAATACACCTATTAATTTGTGGTTTTCTAAGTTAATATCCAGCTGTGAGTTTTTGCTTGGATCTGACACCACTGCTTTAGAAAATAAAATGTCAAAGCTTTGAAGGACCTCGGAACAGAGAACATCAAAGCTAGAAGGAACCTTAGAACCTGAATGTCAGAGCTTAGCATTAGAACATACAGTGCTCGAGCTGGGAACAGACTTAGAACATAGAAATAGGATGTTAGACCTAGAAGGAATCTTAGAAACTATCTAAGGAATCTTAGAAACTATCTAATTCATCCCCTTCATATGACAAGAAAGACATCGAGGCACAGAGAGGGGAAATACCGCACAGCTAGCCAACAGCTGATGGGGTCCCCTCCCTTCATCCTGGCCCCTTCCAGAGAGTCCTCCTGCCTCACCCTCCTGCCTCGGGCCAATCCCAGCTTCGAGGGTGAGGGTTGGACTCACGGTGGATTGGTGCAGCTGCGGCTTCTGGAGCGCACACCACCCCCACACGTCCTGGAGCAGGAGCTGAACTTGGTCCAGGAGCTCCAGCTGCCATCCTGGCCGTAGGGCTGCTCTGACGTCTTCCAGATGCAATGTCCTTTAAAACACCACTGGGAAAGAGGAGATGAACAGAGGGTCACCTCCGGGCCCAAGTCTTCCCAGCTCACAACTGGGGGGCCAACAAGAAGGCCAAGCCGATTCTTGTAAGGCTTTGGTTTGTAAGAAACCTTCAAGGTTGGTTGGCTTCCTTTCTGACATGAGATGCAGGGTCTTCTGTCCTTAGAGAAAGGCAACATAAGGTAAAGGAAAGGATGACGGATGCGGGGTCAGAGTCCTGAGCTCAAACCCCAGCTCTGGACTGTATTTTGAAGCCATGTGGTCCTGAGTGAATCACCGTAAGCCCCCGTTTCCCCAGGAGAAAAACAGGAATAATAAACATAGTAACCTATTTTTTCAGGGTGGTTGCAAGGAAGTGTTTCTTTAAACCTTAAAGCATTAGAGGAAAGGGGGTCCTTATAATTCACTCCCTTACAGCAAAATCAAGAGGGAAAGAGCTGACGGGGAAGGGGAAGGATGTAGGCGGGAGGAGAGATGGGCAACAAGACAGTTTATCCACGTCATTGGCTACTGGAGATTTTTTTGAGTGGGAAGATGGAACATGAGACTCGGAGAACGTCATTTCTTGGGGAAGCTTGGCGATTGGGGGGGGGGGGTGGCACCGAGACTTAGTCATGGCTAAACCCCAGCACTTTGGGTTGGGTCAGCTCCAACCAAGAAAGCTTATAGCTCAACATGCCAGGAAGCCCCCCACCCCCTCCCAATCCCAGACTTGGGCCAAAGGCATTGAACAGAACAGAAAGCCCTCCCATGACAAGGGAGGAAAAGAAGTCCAGAGCGAGAAGGGACTTGGCCAGGGCCACACAGGCGGGCCTCATCCACCGATCCTGCCCACATATCATTCAATGACCACTGTGTACAGCAGCGCTGGGCCTGCCTGAGGTGGCAAGTGTTTGCTTGGGTGGGCAGGGAGGAACAGGAGATGCTGGAGGGCAGAAAGGTAGACAAGGGGCTGACCTCCCCTGTGCCTCTCTGGCCTGATAATTAACAGAGGGCAGTGACTTGGTAGCAGGAACAGGACCTGCCCCCTCTCCTCCTTCAGGCAGCAAAGCCCCAGTTCCTCTGCTCATGAGAATCCCCAAGGATCAGCAAGGGTGGTGAGGGGAAGAAGGGGAAAGGGAGAGGGAAGAGGAGGGGAAAACGGGAAGGAAGAGGAGAAGCTGAGAAGAGAAAGGAGGAGAGGGGAGGGGAGAAGCATGGATTAAGCACCCTTCAGTTACCAGGCACTACTACTGTCTCAACTTTGTAGTTAAGGAAAGTGAGGCAAAGTGACTTTCCCAGGGTCACACAGCTAGTAAGTGAACTCAGGTATTCCTAACTCCAGGCCAAGTGCTTTCTCCCCTGTGCCACCTAAGCCGTGGCATAATAATAAAAATTAAATAAATAATAGCATTCTGTACATCAATAGCACTTTTAACACGTCAGACATGGAGGAAGCTTCAGAGACCACTAGCCCAGCTCCTTCACTTCACAGAAGAGGGAACTGGGACTCACTTGAGGAAGGGGCCTTGTCCAAGATTACCCAATGATTAAGCCTCTGACCCCAGGCTCATTTGAATGCCCAGCCTGCGCTGGAAGACTATGTGACATGAGGCTAGAACCAAATGGGGTAAAGAGGCCTGCTGCTGGGGATCAGCTAACAGGATTCCGAGGCTGCGCCAGCTCCAGGGGACCACATGCCAGGCTCTGGGCACCAACTTGGGTGAGCCCAGGCTGACTGCCTGAAGCTAGTCCAGAACTCTCAAGAACAAAACAAACACACAGACTTTGGTCTCCCAGACAAGGAAAAGGAGACGGTCTGCTCCCCCCAGCCCCTCTCCCAACCAGTATTCTAGACATTCCATTCAATCCGCAGGAGGCACAGAATCCTTCTGGGGTACCCTAGTTTGTGGAGTATGATTGTGTGTGTGTGTGTGTGTGTGTGTGTGTGTGTGTGTGTGTGTGTGTGTACAAAGGAGGAAGGAAAAGAAGAGGGGAAGGAGGGAAGAGAGAGAAGTGAGACAAAGAGAGACAGAGACAGAGAAAGAAAGGAGAGAGAGAGAGACAGAGAGACAGAGAGAGAGAGAGAGAGACAGAGAGAGAGAGAGAGAGACAAAGAGGAGAGAAGGGGAGAGGGGAGAGAAAGAGACAGGGAGGAGAAGAAAAGGGAGGGGAGAGGAGTGGGGCAGGGGAGCGTGGCAGGGCCCTGAGGCTCCCTGGCCCTCCCCACTCTGCCCTGCCACTCTCACCCCAGCTGAGTCTTGGGTACCTTGCCTGTGGCACACTCAGTCCCATCCAGGGGCGGCCCCTTCTTAGTTTTGCAGAAGTAAGGGTTGTCAGGGTGGCTGCACCACAGTTGTTTACAAGAGTCGAAGGTTCTGAACTGCAAGACAAGATGGATGTTACAAACCTTGGGTTGGACCCCTGGCCAGGACACCTATGAGCTATGTCCCTTAATGTTCCTGGGCTCAGTTTCCCATCTGTAGAATGGGGGGAGGGAAAGGAGGATAAGCATTTCTGGGATGCCTGCTGGTGTCAGACACTGTGCCAAGCATGTTACGATGATTATCTCCTGGAATCCCCACAAGAGCCCTGGAAGGTAAAATGTTACGTGTAACAGTGAGGAAACTGAGGTGGACGGTATTCAAGTGAGTGACCCAGGTTCAAACAGCTAGGAAGCATCGGAGGTTGGATTTGAACTCAGGACTACAAACCCATTGCCCTTCCTGCTCAAGAATGGGAGAAAGTGGATGTCCTCTGCGGTCCCTTTCACTCTTGAGCGTCCCTAGGTCTACACTTTCCTCTGCCTGCTTCTAGTCCTCAAGTCTCACCCCCCGCCCACTGACTCCAGCAAAAGCTAAGTTCCCCACAATATTCCTCCGCCTCTTGCTGCCCTCAGCAGAGAGCTGGAGAAGAAAGGACAGGAAGATGATGATACATCAGAGCTGGGAGGGCCTTCGAGCGTGGAAGAACCAGCACGTCCCAGCGAGAGAGAGCACTGAATCTGGACCCAGACGACTGGGGCTCAAATTCTTCCATCTCTGTCGCTCCCTGTCTGGCTCTGACAACTCACGACACATCTGGGCTTCGTTTCCCACATCTGTAAAATGGGTTCTGAGGCTCCTTCTCCGGCTGTCCTCTCCCAGCTGTGCCTCTCATTCCCCAGATTTCACCACCATGACCCAGCTGCCTTCTTACCCTGGACTGGCCCTCTGCCATGGCAGCCCTTCCCCCATTGGTGAGCATCTTCAAAGGCCACCATCTTGGGAAGTGCCACGGCCAGCCATCATCAATGCCCATCCCAGCTGCGCTCCCCAGACTTTTCCCATAATGCCCTTGTGTGGGCACCTCCACTCCGACCCCCTACTCTTCCACCCCCTTCTACACATTATTTTTCTTGTTATTGGTGTACTGGCAAGTTTGGCTTTTTCATTATAAATATTTAGAGACTGTGTCCACTTCCTGAGAGAGCTCTTCTAAGAGTCAAACAGTCGACCAAAACAAATGAATCTGTGACCTTGAGGGAAAGGGCAAGCACATGCCCACATCTGGGGCATCCTGAGGCTCTGCAGCTGTATTTCATCTCCCTCCTACTCCTTCCCCCACTGGGGAAAAAAAGAAAGAGAGATTCCTTGGGACGATGATGCAGAGTCAAGAAAAAACATTCCTGAAGGGACTGATAAAGAGATAGCCGTGTGCACGGTGGGGGTTGTATGTGCATATGTGTGTGTGTGTGTGTGTGTGTGTGTGTGTATATATATATATATAAAATATAAATGCATAATAAAATATATAATTATAATGCATATAGTCACTCTGCACCCTGCATCTGTAACATCTCTGCAATGAAAGGCATTGCTGTCCTCCCCCACTAGAATGTAGCCCCCTTGAGGGCAGGGAATGGCCTTTGTATTGCTTGTATTTCTATGTCAGCACTTGATACAGCTCCTGGCACATGTAGGTGTTAATAAACACTTATTACTGACCTACCTGCCTAGCACGTCAGACCTTAGAGTCTAGAACATGGAGAGGCAGCACCAACGTGCTCTTCACCCATCCATCTCATTCTATAGATGAGCTCAGTCTGGGGCCTGACTCCTCCAGTGGCACAGGGAGCCAGGAGAGCGTCCCTAGGCTTCTGACTGAAGCCCAGCACATTTCCCCTCCTTCCTGCAGGACCAGCGGAGAGGTGGCTGCGGTCCCTACAGATGCAGGTTCTAGACCTGGGCCTGGGCCTGGGCCGGTACTCACAGCTGTGCAGGTCTGATAGCCAACACCAAAGTCGAATCGGCACTGCTCGTCCATGGAGTAGTCAGTCCCGGGAAGCTCGGGCAGCTGGGGCCACTGGTGCTCAAAAGGGTCATCCAGGAGGCAGTCGTAGGAGCTGTGGGGACAGGAGGGGGGAGTGGGGAGAGGAGGGTCAGTTCAGTCTGACTGTGCCCAGGGAGGGGATGCCCTCTCCCAGTTCTAGGACCAAAAGGAGGCTCCTCAGGTCCATCCCTCTGTCCTCCTAACTCCTTCCTTCAAGCTCGCAGATGGTGAAGCTGCTTTCAGTGAAGGTCAACAAGAAATCCCATCTGCACCTCCTCCACCCTACTTCTCCCCCTCCCTTGGTCTCATGGTCCAGCCCCTTCCCTAACCTCCTCTTCTTCCACCATCTCAGTTCTCCAGCCCCTCCCAGACCACCCCAGCCACTGACAGCCAACCACCCCTAGAGTATTATGTGTGACAGATAGGCCCCAGGATGCTCAGCACCTTGGCCACTTGTGCAGCCTTGGGCATGAGCCCAGGGTCCCTGAGGCCGTGAGAAGCTGGGAGGGTGGGTGGGCAAGCCCAGGATGGGGGCTCAGGCTAGGCTGGGGGATAGCCTAGCTCTCTGCCACAGAGGCCACAGGAAGAGGGACCATCTCTCTCTTTAGGGTCACCTGCCAAATGCAAGAAGCGTCTGAGGCCTAGCGGTCAGACACTAAGGTGATCTGCATTCAAATTATATCCCTGACACTCCCTATGTGACCTCTCTTATCCTTGGTGAACACGTCTGTGAAATGGGGATAATAACACGTTCCCCCATCATGGGGTCATTAAGAAAGCCAGCACTGCCCAAATGGGACCAGTCACTTACAACTACTGAGGATCACCATGGTGGACATGGGAGGGGCGGCGGGCAGGAGGCACAGAGCCCTGTTGGGCTGGGATTCTGTGCCAAGTGTCTCAGGGCACACTATGTGAGTGACTATTTCATCTACATCTAGGGCCAGACCAAACACGGCACTGCCCCCACTACATCATGAGGGTCCTGCTCTGGGGCCCTTGCACACTCCAGCGGCCTGGGGGTGGGGGAGAGAAGCAGACACCTACTGTATGTAACGGTTCAGCTCCTGCTTGCTACAGCGGGACCAGTGGTAGCGGTGGAAGGCAGCCTGCACCAGCGGCGCCATGATGCTACCCATGCTCGTCTCGTCAGCACACCGGTTCCCCTGGCCGTCATGCTCCATGCCTAGCCTAGGAAAAAGGTCCCTGAGCTGGGCTCCCCCAGGACCTTCCCCAGCAATGGCAGAGAGGGCAGCCCAAGCAAGGCAGAAGGATCATGGCTGGCATCCAGGTCCAGATCCAGACCCCCAGCCTTGTTGTGGGACCCTGGACAAACTCCTTCAGTGTACCCACTTCTCAGACCATTGGGCAGGCTGGAGTGGGGTGGAAGAATCCCTGTTCCTCCCCCTGCCTACTGAGGGAAGAGTGATCCTTAATCCCTTCCTTAACCAGCCACCTGCAACCAGAATCCCCCACACACACACACACACGCACGCACACACATGCACACATACACACACACACACCATCTTCTGCTTCATCTCCCACCTTTGCACCTTTGCTTATGCTATTCCCCCAACCTTCAACCTGCTACCTTTTCTCCTCCTCTCCAAAATCTCCCCATTCATCAAGGCAGGCACAGCTCAAATCCATCTCTTCCAAGAAGCTTGCCCTACACCCCCCAACCCAAAGGGAGTCAGCTCTCCCTCTCTCTGCAGTATCACAGCACTGATTAAGTCTGGGTTCAAACCTTGGCTCTACCTCTTACTCTTGAGTGGGCTCAGACCCTTTCTCGAGCTCAGCTTCCCCTCCCCTGTGGGGCTCTCATAAAGAAAGCTTGCTGTAGAATTTAAATCACCCCACAAACAGGAGCCTTGATTATCTGTAAAATGAGGGAACTGGACTGGATGACTCCCAAGCCTGTGATCCCCGGAGTGCAGCCAGATCTGAGCACAGAGGAATTGTGGGCCAGGCCTGGAGGACACATCCATCCTTATCTAGTAACTCAGATTGGAAAGTTTCCAAACAGCTAATTTTGAAAGGCAGGTATTACTGTCCCATTTCACAGTAAAGAGAGATGAGACACAAGGTCTGACAGCACCCAGCTCTGGAGAACAGCTCCACACATTTCCAGGAGGCTGAGATTACAACCATATCTCCGTGCTTCCCTGGGCTTTCCAGGAATCTTCCAAACCATTCCAGTGTCACCTGGTCTTGGTCAGGGACTCTCCACCCACCTCCCTGGCCCCACCCCAGCCGGAGACCTCTGCAGGGAGAGGGAGGTCACTTACACATGGCCAGTTTCATGAGCTACCACAAAGGCAGACGAAAAGCCATCCTCATGGTTAAGGGTACAGCTTCTCAGGGGGTGACACATGCCAGTAACCGGTGCATACCCTACCCAAAGAGGGAGGGGAAAAGAGGTGGGGGGAAGGGGGAAGAGAAGAGGAAGGCAGAGAGAGACAAAGAGACAGAAAGAGAGACAGGGACAGAGAGAGCAAATGGAGGGAGAGAAGGAGGGAGGGAGAGACAGAGACAGACAAAGGGAGAGAGAGACAGGGAGAGCAAATGGAGAGAGGGAGGGAGGGAGAGATAGACAGACAGAGAGAGGGAGAAAAAGACAGAGAGAGAGGGAGAGAGACAGAGAGACAGACAGAGACAGAAAGAGGCAGAGAGAGAGACAGGGAGAAAGGAAGGCAGAGACAGAGAGAAGGAGAGAGAGGGAGAGAGAGAGAGAGAGAGAGAGAGAGAGAGAGAGAGAGAGAGAGAGAGAGAGAGAGAGAGAGAGAGAAAGAGATGGATCATTGAAATGTAAATTAAACTCTAGGCCAAAGCCTCACCCACACCTTGAGTAGCCAGACCTGTGGCCCTACTGGGAAGGAGAACAGAGTTGCTGGCAACCTTCACAGGACACTTAGAAAACCAAGTGCTCCTAGAGGTCCCACCCTGCAGCCCCTGCAGTGACCACTGCCCTCTTGACCTCACCCTGAGCCCCCAGACCAATTCCAGCCTGTGGACAGCAGGGACGGCAGAGGTAGCAGCCAAGAGCTGGGACCCCGCTGCTATCCTGCGGCCTCCTCCCAACTAGAGGCCTCTTAGCCTTGGAACCAAACCTGTGACATCATCAAGTGTAACCACCACCACCACCCCCATTGCAAAGAGGGCGAAAGTGAGCCCAGGCTGGTCCTGTTTAGTAGCTGCCATCCTTAACTGGGTACTGACCCTGGGCACATGATTTTCTCACTCTGAGCCTGATATAATTGGACCATCTGGTCTGCTGTGACCATCTGACCTCTATCTTTCTATGTCCTGGGTTCTAAGGGGGAGCCTTCCTGCTATAACATTCTGTGTGTGTGTGTATACATGTATATGTATATGTACATATGTGTGTATACATGTATATATGTGTGCGTATGTTGTCTGCTCTCTCCCCTATTAGGCTGCGAGTTCCCCAAAGCAAGGATCGTTTGGCTTTTTCCCTTTCTTTGGAGCTCTTAGCACAGCCCCTGGCACACACTACAATGACTGAGCCTCCTAGCTGGCACCTTCTGTGCCCTAAGCCCCCCCTGCTTGGGCAGGCCACAATCCTGGGTCTCTTTCAGCTCCAAAGTCCATGCTCCTTCAGGTCCCCTTAGGGAAGGTAACGCACAAGAGTCACAATTTCTCTTTTCAGGACTAAAGAGAAGTTTTTCATAAGGGTTGGAAAAGAAGACCCAGGAAGCAGGATGTAGCAGAGATCAATTCAATTCAATTTAAGAATATTAATGATCAGTGCTGCTCAGGTCCCAATGCCCAGCAGTGGAGACACAAAGGAGCACCTGGTCCCTGCCCACGAGGGACTTTAAATCTAATCAAGCACTTTCTCCACAACAGCCCCGAGCTTATAGTGGAACTAGTATTAATACCCCCATTTTACAGATGAGGAAATAAAGGGTGAGGGAAGAGCAGAGACTTAGCCAAGGTAACCCAGACAGGATTCAAATCCCAATCTCTCTTGACTCCTGGTCCCATTCTCTTTCTAATATACCACTCCCCAGCTGCCTCTTTAAAAAGGAGTCAACACAGAAGGTGGTGAATGATTTGGTCCAACAAATTCAGCAGGAATTTAATAAGAGCCTACTATGTGCCTGTCATACTACGTGTAGGTGGTGGGAAGAAACCCTGCCACAACAACTTTGTACTCCAGCCAGATCTCCCTCTCCAGATCTCCTCTGCTTTGGGGCAGGACTCCCCACCCAACTCTCCCCTGGGCCTTATTTTCTTAGTCCTGGCTTCAAATCTCAAACGTGTTACTACCTATGTGACCTCGGACAAGTCATTTAGCCCCTGTGGGTTCCAGTTTCCTCACTGTAATACTCATGGTATTTACTTTGAGGAGAGGGCTTTGTAACCATAAAGTGTATTGAAGAAATAAATACGTGCCAGAGTGAGATTTTTGCCTTTCTTTGTCTCCTTAGCACAGTGCCTAGCATACAGCAGGCACTTAATAAATGCTGGATGGATGGGTGAATGAATGAATGAATGAATGAATGAATGAATGAATGAATGAATAAATGAATGCAGCAGCAACACAGATAAGAGCCAGAGTGAGAGGGGACCCCAGAATCCAGCTGGTCCAACCTCTCATTTTACAAAGGAAGAAACTAAAACCCAGAGGTTAAATTATTTCCCCAAGGTCACCCAGGCAGTAAATGATGCAGCCAAAACTCAAACTCAGGTCCAGCGACTCCAGTCAATCAATAATCAATTAAGCACCTACTACATGCTGAGCAAGTTTACAGCATTGGCTTGTTTTCCTCGTTTTGTCAGCTCAGGGGCAGGCACTCAAATACCTTTGTCTCCCCGTGACATAGTACCTTAGGATGGAGACTTGGTGGAGACCCTGGAGATGATCTTCTTTATCTTCCTCATTAATAAAGGAGGGGACTGAGGCCTCCCTTGGGAGAACTGACCCCCCGCTGGTCAGTAATAGAGCCAAGATTGGCACTGAGGCTCTGTGACTGCCATCCAAGGCACCTTCTGAAATACACCATCCTCATCCCGTGGTCAAGAAATCTCCTGATTCTGCTCATAGCAAATGACATTTCTCAAACCTTCCCAATCTGTGTGTCAGAAGATTCTGGAAGGGGGCTGGAAAGAGGCTGTCCCTAGTCATGGAGGAGGGTTAGTGGGGTGGGCGTGGGCAGGATTGGGGGGGTCACCTCTTGCCTACTGTCTCCCTTTTTCCCCCTGCAGCCAGCTGCACACACCTGTCTATGGGGAATACAGTACCTTGCATACCTGCGGGACCAAAATCCTGCCGCGTGAGGAAGACAGCGTGGTCATGGTGTTCAGCATGGCCAGGATCCAAGCGCTGCTGGGAGTGGGCCCAGCGGCACACCTGCTCCAGGCTCCTGGATGGGTTCCCTCGTTCAATCAAACTCAGAGACTGGAGGGAGTTTGGGGGCAGAGAACCGGAGAGGTGTTAATTTGGAAGAGCCGGCACCATGATGCATGTAAAATAATTGGTCCGATCAAAGTGTAAGGAGCACTAAGTGAGGAATCAGAGAACCCAGCTTCAAACCAACCCCACCTCTGACACTACCTGGGTGACCTTAGACAAATATGGTTTCACTTTCCCCCTGGGCCTCCGGTTCCTCTCCTGTAAAGTGAAAATGTTGGGCTAAGTGGCCTTTAAAGCTCTTAACAGCCCTAAAATATATCATCCTGGCTGAGTCAAGGTCTGAAGAGGCTCTGAGGATCTAGCATGTCCCGGACACTACCCTTCTGAGCTAGAGCACTTCTGAGCTCTCCTAGGAAACCCTCTCCAGTCCCCACCTGGATCCCAAAGAAACCAATCATGGGTCCCTCCACTCCCCTCCACTCCTCATTGTTCACCCTACCTGCCCTTCAAGGCTTGCCTCAAGTCGCCACTTCCACAGGGCACCCTGGGCTCCAGAGCCATCATCAGCCTCCCCCTTCCCTGCCTCCCCACAGCACCTCAGACTGTCCCAGAGTCTCTGGCACTTTCTTACATCCACTCAAACCATTTGTCACATGTTTTTGTCTCCTTCAGTCATTTCACATGGAACTCTTGAGTCCCCAGAAAGACTATACAGTAAAGCTCTCGGAGCCTGTTTCTACGACATTTGCAAAGCACGTTCCTAGAAACAACCCTGAGAGGTCGGCAGCACCACAGCTATCCGGCTCGCTCTTAAAGGCAGGGGCTGTCTTACCCTTGTGTCTCTGGAGTCCAGCACTGCCCAGTGCCCAGTGCTTAAGAAATGCTTGTTACATGGCTGACTGATGGATTGATCCTCTTTTTACAAGTAAGTAAACTGAGGTCCAGAAAGCCAAGTGTTCTGCCCAAGGTCACACGGGAGGGAATTAAGATGTGAACCTATCTTCTCTATCTCTGTTTTTGGTACAAGCTAGCGGAGAACAGGAAATCTCACAGGATCATAGGACCATTGAGGGAGAGCCAGAAAGGACTTCAGAAGCCGTACAGACCATGGCTGAGGAAACGGAGGATCAGAGAAGTTAAGTCACGTGAGCAGTAAGAATCAGAGGATGGATCTGAACCCAGGACCTCCAGCATCAGAGCTGGTGCTCTCACTGCCATGCTGCCATCTCCCCGGGTCTCCAAATGTGGGGACAGATTTCTCCTCCATAGAACGAGCACAGCTCCTTCTGGACAATCTGTGTTCTGCCCCCTGGCTGACCTGGTGCCTGCTCACCTTCCTGCAGCAATGACAGCGCTTACCTGTCGGTAACCCACCATGATCATCCGAACCAGGGCAATGTTCATGTGCACTCCCAGGGACTCATCGTGGTAGATTTCATCCACCTGGAGGAAGGAAGGAGGGAATGTGGCTTAGCCCTTGCAGAGATGAGACGAGGTCACAGTCCATCTGTGGGCTCCAGGAGCTAATCTGTCCCAGATTTTAAAGATGACCTAACCCAGCTCCCTTCATCTTACAGGTGGGGAAATGGATTTTTTCAGGAAAAGAAGTGATTTGGCCAAGGTCATTCAGGTAAACAAAAGAACAGGAATTTGAATCTGAACCCTTTGACTCCATACTAGCTTCCTTTCCACTACACCACACTGACCCTCCAGTTAAAGCCCCTCATTTTGCAAATGAAGACACTCAGACCCACAAAGGGCTGGGGACTTGTCCAAGGTAACACAACTGGTCAGCATTAGAATGGGTATAGATGCTCACATCCCTTGACCAAATGCAGAGCTCTTGTCTATTAATGCCTTTCCCTTTCCTACCCTGCCCACTGGAAGACATCAGGCTCTCCACCAAGGTATCTCTGCAGCCTTCAATAAACTGTGCAAGAAAAGGGCAGGAAAACTATCCCATGTCCTATGCCTCAGGCTCCATCTCCCTGGAGACCCAAGACCTTCACCTTCCTCTCACTGCCTCCAGCCCCTCCTTCATGGAGGAGCCTGGCAGCCTCTCACATGCCCTAAAGGTCCTTCCAGCCAGCTCTGACACACTGTGTTTTGTCTTCTAACTGTCTAGCTCCAAAGTTCCAACTGCCCATTCAGCTCTGGCCATCTCTGTTCTAAGGAGCCAGCTCAGGCCAACAAGGAGTAGTGAGCTCCCCAAAGTGGCTCAGGGAATGAGCCTTTTAGCCCAGACTCCATCCCTGGGCTTCTGATTCCAAGTCCACAGCTCCTTCCACTGCAGCAGACCATCTCAATCACCTCACTGTCCTGTGTCTCCTTACCCAAAACTGGAAGTCTGCTCATCTCTCTGAAGTAGTCAGAGCTGACCTTTATCAAGGGCATTAAGCTCTGTCAGGCTCTAGCCCACAGCATCCCATCTGCTCATCATAACAACACTGTCTTCATTTTACAAATGAGCCTGAGAGACATTATCATAAGACACAAAATGTCAGCGTTGAGAGGGACTTTAGAATATAGAATGTCGGAGCTGGGAGGAACCACTTACATAAAATACAAAATGTTAGAACCGGAAGGAACTTGGGACTCTAGAATATAAAATATCAAAGATTATGAACAAATAGTGCACCAAAGAGGAAACACCAGGCAACTGTGCTGGAGAGCGGAAAAAGCATTGGCTCTGGGTTCAAATTCTACCTCAAACTCTACTTATGACCTTGGACAAGTCACATTCCTCTATGAGCTGTTTCTTCATCTATAAAATGAGACATTTGGACTAAATGAGTTCAAAGTTTTCTTCCAACTCTAAACCTATCCTCCTCTAAGTTAACATTCATAAAAAACATTCAACTTAATCATCAGAGAAGTCAAGCTCACACTCATCTAGTGGGCAAAAATGAAAAGAAATTAGTTGCGTTTTTTTTTAAACCTCAGCGTTGGTGAGACTGTGGGCAAACAGGTATACACATGCATTGCTGATGTAATTGCAAACCACTGCAATCTTTCTGGGAAACAATCTGGCAATTGACAGGAGATCACACAACTGACCACACCCTTTGACCCAGTAATCCCACTGCTGGGAATATAGAAACAGAACTATTTTTACAAACACCATAGAATTTAGAGCTAAACTGGGACTCCAAAATCATCTATTCCAAGCCTCTCATTATACAGTTGATGAAGATGTGACCCAGAGTGCTGAACTGTCAATGAACTTTCCCTCTTCAATTGTTTCTAAATTTTATTTTCAGTTCTTAATCCTCTCTCTTCCTCCTCTTCCCCCACTTACTAAGAAGATAAGAAAAATAAAACCTGTGACAAATATGTGTAGCCATGCAAAATGAATTTTGAATTTTTTTTATAACTTCTTATGTATTTGCTTGGATTGGTATTGAACCCTCCCAGTAGAATGCAAACTCCTAGAGGGCAAGAACTGTTTTTTTTTTATCTTTGTAGACCTGAGTCTAGCACCTAGAACAGTGGGGAACAAGGGGAAGAGACCAAGCATTTATTAAGCACCTACTATTTGTCAGGAACTGTTCTAAGGGCTTCACAAATAATTCATTTGATCCTGACAATAACCCTGGGAACAAGGTACTATTATTATCCCCATTTTATAGTTGAGAAAATGAAGGCAGACAGACACTAAGTGGCTTGTCCAAGATCTCTTAGCTATTAAATATCTCTAGCTGAATTTAAACTCATCTTCCTGACACCAAGCCCAGCACTCTATTCACTGTGCCACCTAGTCAGCGTCTTGTACACAACAAGTGCTTAATAAATATTTGCTAAATGGAACTGAACTTCCCACCCACCACTTCTGGCTGGGGGGTAGATATAGTCATGAATTTAGTGCTGAAAGGGTTCTGAGATCCCATGTAGCCCAAGACAAGGATCTAAGGAAGTGAAACAGCTCCCGAAGGTCCCACAGGAATTAGGTGAGCGACAGAACAGGCAACGGAACTTCTGTTAGCCAGCTCCAAACCCCTTCCATTGAACCACCCTGCCCCTTTAAAGAGGTAGGGGAATACTGTGGGACTATGCCCAGGGTACAGGAGCTACAGAGGCTGCATGGTCCATGAAACGAGCTCTGGTTCTCAAATCAGAGGACCTGAGTTGAAATCCTGCCTTTGACCTTACCTAGCTGTGTGACCTTGGGAAGGTCACTTAACTTCTCTGAGACTCAGTTTCTTCATCTGTAAAATGAGAGGTTGGACCGGATGACTTTTGGGGTCTCTTCCAGCTCTAGATCAATTACCTAGGTTTAAATTCTAGATGTGCCTCTTACTACCTGGATGACCTTGGGCATTTTCCTGTGCTCTCTGGGCCTCGGTTACTTCATCCATAAAGTGGTATGGGCTTGCTAGTCACCTCCATGACAAAGCTCTCTCAGTTGAATGTCCAGCTACTACACTGGGCAAAACAAGTGGATGAAAAGTCCCAGTTATCAGATACTGTAGGAGGAGAAG
>CM053598.1:25386619-25462745 GCA_028646575.1 Pseudocheirus occidentalis
GAGACAGAGAGAGAGAGACAGAGAGAGAGAGACAGAGAGAGAGACAGAGAGAGAGAGGGAGGGAGAGAGACAGAGAGAGACAGAGAGAGAGACAGAGAGAGGGAGAGACAGACACACAGAGAGAGACAGAGAGAGACAGATAGAGATAGAGACATATAGGGAGGGAGGGAAATGGGGAGAGAGAGACAGAGATAGAGACATATAGGGAGGGAGGGAAATGGGGAGAGAGAGAGACAGAGACAGAGAGAAAGAGAGAGACAAAGAGAGAGATAGAGAGAGAGAAAGAGAGAGAGACAGAGACAGAGAGAGAGACAGAGACAGAGAGACAGAGAGAGAGAAAGAGAGAGAGACAGAGAGAGACAGAGAGAGAGAGACAGAGAGAGACAGAGAGACAGAGACACAGGGAGAGACAGAAAGATACAGAGAGACAGAGACAGAGACTGGGATTGGGGAGGCATCTGGGCGATGGCCTGAAACTTCATCTACTTTTAGAGGTACCTCCTTGAGGTCAGAGTCTGGGGCTTGGCCTCAGATGGCTTCAGGACTGACTGACTCCCAGTCTCAGAAATGAACACCCCCAGGAGATGACCTGGCCAAACTTTTCCAGCTTGGCATGACTATCCTACAAAGCCAGGGACTTCCCAGGGAAAGTCCCAGAAGGGCCAGGACCTCCTCCACAAAGCCAGGCAGACCCATGGCCAGCAGCTTCCTCTGCTCTTCCAGAATCCCCTTCCCCCCAAACTTGCTCACAATCGGGGAGGGCTCCTCTCCCGACTTAGCTCCATTCAGCCCCGCTGACTCTGTGCTGGGGAGGGGCCCCAGTAACTGCTCTGGGACATCAGGAAAGGACTGATAGGGAAGGTGGGTCTTTCTGGCTCAGACCCCCAGGGAGAGAGAGCTGAATACCAGCCTGGGAAATGGCAGGCAGGGGGTACATGTTTCAGGGTTTATTGATAATTTATTTCTCTCACTGTATTTCTTTAGTTTCAACCCCGCCCCCCAGCCCCACTGCCTTCTCCTTAAATACCAAATTTGGGTAAAAAAGGAATCCCAGATTTTAGACCTGGAAGGGCCCTTAGAGGTGAGCGGGTCTGCCTCCTTCATTTTATAGAAAAACATACCGAGGCCCAGAGAGGGTGAGGACCCTCCCCGAGGTCACACAGCCAGTGAGCAGAGAGGCTGAGATTCCACCTAAGAACCAGCCTAGGGTTCTGGGTCTCATTGGGTGGCCAGGTTCCTGCTTCTCTCCTGGGCTGCTGCTCAGACAGCTGCAGTTCCCTCTCCAGAGCGGGAGACGGCAGCCCCCCCAAGCCTGCATATGGGGTGGGCAACCCAAGTTTTCCCCCAGACTCACAGCTTCGTTTGTTAGCTCTGCTCCGTGGGCAGCACTCCCTTGTATGGCCAGAGCTGAAGAACTCTCAAGCTTCCAGGGCCAGTCTGGCCAGAGCCCTTGCATTGTGACTTCCTATGTCGTGGTTGCTAGGCTACCCTCTGCTCCGTACTCAGCTCTCCCTCATCCATCCAGGGCTCACCTTTCCCTGCACCTGGTCACCCAAGATTCACTCTCCCAGCTGGGGGTTCCTCAGAGCTGTCCTGACTTTTTGGTTATGAGATCAGTGGGAAGTAGAGACAGGAGATAGACAGGATTCCTGGGAGAGGTGGGGAAGGCTAAGGTCAGCCAGGTGACAGAGAGGGCTCTGGGAACAGGCTTAGTACAGAGAACTCTGCTCTTCCATCTCCAGACTTATTTTCTGCCTGCCTGTCCCTGTTTCAGAGGATAGTGTTGGACTTGGGGGTCAGGAAGACCTGAGTTCAAAACTAGATGATACTGAGCAAGCTATTTAACCACACTCAGCCTCAGTTTCCTCATCTGTAAGATGGGGATAATAATGACACCTACTTCCCAGGAATGTTGTGAGTCTTAAATGACATAATGTATGTTACTGGCATCTCTTAAAGGACTCTTTAAGTGCTGACTTTAGCTATTGTTTGGGCTGGAAGAGGTCCAATCTCCTCATTTTACAGATGAGTAATCTCGGGTCCAGGGAAGTTATGGGACTTGCCCAAGGCCACACAGGTAATATGTTTCAAAAATAGGATTCGAACCCAGGGCCTCTGACTCCAGAACCAGGGGTCTTAAAAAAACCCAAACAACATGGCTATCTCTTCCTAATGACTTCCCTCTTTCCCACTTCAGATAGAACCTTGTAACAAAGAAATATAATGAAGCAAAAGAAAGCAATACACTGGCTGTGCCAGAAGACATATGTATGCCTTATTCCTCACCCAAGGTCCACCACCTTACTGCCAAGAGGCATCAGGTGTTAGACATTGATTAAGAACCTCCTACATGCTAGGAGACCTAAATGGAATATGGGTCTCTTCTGAAAAATGCAAGCTTCCTGGGGGTGGGAAATGTTCCCTATCCATCTCAGCACTCTCTGCCATGTAGCCAGCCCACCCTGAGGAATCTAGAGTCTCCCATCCTGCCATAGGGCTAGGATGAGTCTTTTAATGGTTTTGGAGTCACAAGACCTAGGTTCATGTCTCAGTGCCAATGCTTAATTAACTATGTGACTTTGAGCCATCTCTGGTCCTCTGTTCATCTGTCAAATGGGTACAGGGATGCTTCGTATGGCCAGCCTTTCCACACTGTCCTGAGAAAAACACTGCAAATGTGAAGGTTGGATAGAAATGTGAGCTCTCATGATGACAGATCATTGGCAATACTATCATCACTTTTTTTAAGGTAGAGAAAAATCTGCTGATTTCAGGATCTGTGAGAATTCTCCCTGCCCCATGCCCACCAGCTTGCAGACCCAGTGTTTCCAGGGAACCAGCGTAGTTGCTCAATATCTCCCACACCCACCCCTTCTTCTGTGCCACACGTTTTGTTGGGCTTTTGTCCAAATCAGACAGTCTACCCCGCACTGGCTCAGGTAACCGGATCCTTTCTAGTGGGGAAAAGCAAGGGGAGTGAGGCTGACAAGGTTGACTCATGCCCTAGACTCAGGGACAGGCGGGTCCCTACATGAGTCTGGGCTCATCAGAGGGCCCACGGGGACCCACGCAGCAAGCCTAAACTACACAGGTGCTGTTTCTGCCCTCCTTCCCCCCAGGTAAGCTGCCTGATGGCAGGCACCTTGGCCCTGAGGAGGAACTTAATGAAAATGTGTAGAATTGAAGTCTAGACAGCTCCTACCTTACTTACATGTAGAGGGGCTTTCTAAATGCTTGTGGAAGGCCTTGGGACCCGGGGAGCTGCCTCCCCTGCACCTGGCTTCTGACTGAATCATACTCTGAAGGGGCCAGCTGGTCTCTAAGCCTATGCCTTGGTCTGTAAAACGGGTCCGAGGAAAACCAAGGAAGTTGGCTGGTTTTCAGCACCATGGAAGAGCGAGTTATGTTCTCAGTGTATGGTCGCAAGTCTGCTTTGGCTGACCCCTCTTGGCTTTTGCCTTTAGGGTATGACAGGGATGTACTGACTGATCCCTCCAGGCAGCTGAGCCCCCTGCTTTGTCCCATCCTCTAAGAAAAGTCCAGAAGCTGCCAGAAATAAACAAAGCCTCGCTCGGGATCCCCCAGTTGTTTTTATTGCAAAGAGGCCAATCCCTTCACTTTACAGATGAAGAAACTGAGGTCTAAGAGGTCAAGTGCCTTGTCCAAAGTCACACAGGTAACATGCTTCAGAGATGGGAGCAGCTGGGCCTGGGGTCAGGAAGACCTGAGCTCAAGTCCAGCCACAGACACTTACTAACTGTGTGACCCTGGGCAAGTCACTCAATCTGTTTGCCTCGGTTTCCTCATCTGTAAAATGGAGACCATAAGGGTTATTGTAAACCTTAAAACCCTATATAAATGTTGGCTGTTATTATTGCAAAGAGATAGTTTGTCCCAAGGTTTTGCCAAGAGAGGTTCTGAAAAGAACCTCTTGAGGACTTGGGCCTCCACCTCTTAGAATTTTTAGTTTCCTTCCAAACCTATCTCAGGTGCTAATGACCCTCCCTATCCCTACCTCCGAGTTGTTGAGTTATTTCAGTCCTATTTGACTCTTCTTGACCCTATTTGGGGTTTTCTTGGCAGAGATACTGGGATGGTTTGCCATTTCCTCCTCCAGCTCATTTTACAGATGAGGAAACTGAGGCAAACAGGATTAAGTGACTTGCCCAGGGTCACACAGCTAGTAAGCATCTAAGGAGGGATTTGAACTCATGAAGATGAGTCTTCCTGACCTCAGGTGAGGCACTCTATGCACTATGGCGCCACCTAGTGGACCAATATGGCCTATAAGATCATAGAGCCATTGTATTTTTATGTCCAACCCCTTTAATTTACAAGTTGAATGACTGGTCTAAGGACACACAGGACTGAAACCCAGGTCCAGTTTTCTTTCCAAGGACACTGTAGGTGTTTCTGAAAGACATGGGTTCAAATCCTGCCTCTGATTATGTAAACTGTAGGATCCTGGATTAGTCCTTTAACTAAAGCTTCACTGCCTCTGGCAGCTCTAAACAATTGTCCACCTTCTTCTGTGTAGGGAACTGCTTCAATCAGAGTTCCTTCTTTAGTGAGATCCCTGGTCAGAATCAAAGCACCCCCTGCCCCATTCCTCCCCCTGCCCCCACACACCGCCTCTCCCCTACCCTTTGTGTTTGCTTCTCTGTGTTCACACGGTGTCTTCTCAGAAGAATAGAAGCTGCTTGAGATGACAGCACCTCTCATCATCTTTCCCCTTGGGATCCCCAGGATCCAGCATAATGCCCTGCCCATAGTTAGTGAGTATTGAATTAAAGCAGAATTGAGTGGAGGGCAAAGAGAATTTTGCCTCTGCCAGCATCAAGCAACCCCTGTGTATGTGCTGAGGGGACAGGTTAGTCTCCAGCCTGGAGGAGAAGGTGGAGGGCATTAGAAACACCTCCCTGATCTCTAGGTCATCAGAAGAAAATGCTTCTTGAAAAAAATTAGAAATGATTTAATAAGGAAAAAAAGATATAATGTGATAGAGAGGAAAGCAGGAGGCTGGAGCGGTTTAGAATGGGACGTGGAGAAGGAAAGGGAGAAGTATCTCTGATCAGCCTAAGGAGAGAGGTCATCCAGTGATGGACGGATGAAGGACAGGTGAGTGGCAGGGGGTGGAGACTCTTTGCCAAGGGGCACGAAGGTGCCTATTTGCCAACACAACATAAACAACACAGAAGTCTGCTAGATTCCTGGGGCATGCGTTCAGGACTTGGCAGACAGCCTCCTGAGACATGTCAGAACTGACAGCCACTGCCCAGGCCTGGTTACTCATGTGGGGACAAATGACGCCCCCACAAGGAACCTAAAATGCCTCACAAAGGTTTTGTGAAGTCTTTGGGAAAAAAAAGACAAACTAAATCCCTGAAGGGCGTAGGTGTTATTCCCACAGTACCTGCACAGAGGCAAGGGATTTTGAAGAGAAAGGCAGATTTGGGAAGTGAAAAGCAAGCTGAGAACATGGTGTACGAAAGCTGGATTTGGATTTCTGAGCAGCACTTTAGAATTGATGCTTGGACTCCTGGCCAGGGATGGGGTGGCCTTACGGAGGACCGGGAAGAACATTGCTGGGAGTTGTGAGGATCTGAAGGAGAGCCTGAATCCGAAAAAGGAGAAAGCTGCCCACAGCTCTTGGCTAAGCCTTTATACCAAGAGTACCAAGGGCAGCAAATGAAGAGTGGCAGATGAAAAGACCCATAATTCAGGAGAGACATTCTCCAAGAGGGGAGCCGATGATGAAGCCTATGGCCTGAGAGATTTATCTACAAATGCTCCAAATGTGGTGAATAAGCAGGGTGGGGGAGAGAGCCTAACACAAGGTGAGCGGCTGACCGTCTTTGGATTTAGAGACAGAGGAGCAGGGGCCACATTCCTGTTCTGCCGTTTTGTTTCTGTGCGACCTTAGGAAAATAAGTTTGTCTCTCTCAGCCTCAGTTTTGTCATCTATGAAGTGGAGTGGTGGTGAGGTTGGTCAAAAGACCCTTTAAGAGTCTTTTAGACTCCAAGTCTATGATCTAATCAATAAGCATTTGAAGCACCTGCTGTACAACAGGCACTGGGATAGGTCTGGAGATACAAGACATAAAAAGTGAAACAATAAATATTCGGCTGTAGTGCACATTCTACTTGGGGGATGTAACACACACACATATACCTATGAATGGAATCAGTAGAAGATAAATTCTAGGTACCTAGGGAGGAAGGGCGCTGGTAACTGGTCGTAGTGGGGGTGGGGAATCACAAAAAGCTTCGTGGAGAAGGTTGTGCTTGTCTTGAAGGAGTGAGGGGCGCTCCTTCCACGGATGGAAGGATCTATGTTACTGAAAACCGTCAGAGGAGATAGAATGGGTGGCATGGTAGCATTGTGTTTTCTTAGGAAGGCCAACTCAAGTTTCTGCTCATGAGACAAGGGGTTATATATAAGGAACAGAGGGAAGATCAGATTGTCTGAACTGGAGAATGTGGGAAGAAGAGGGACATCCAGTGAGGTCAGAAAGAGAGGTCTTCCTTGGGATGCCTCTGAGACTTCCAATCTGAAGTGTCCAATAGGCAGCTGGTGATGTGAGACTGGAGCTGTGGGGACAAACTGGGCCTGGATGTAGACATCTTTGAGTCAGCTGCATAAGGATAATTAAACCCAGATGTGAGAGTAACAGGAGAGAAGGACCAGGAGAGAGGCTTGGGGGGTATACTCACAATTAAGGGACAAAATATGGATGATAAAGTGGCAAGGGATCTCTGGGGACACATTTTGCTGTCATAGATTACACTGAGATTTTGTGGACAAGGATTGGCAGTCAGAATGTGGCCCTGGAAGGGTATACCTCATTGAAAAGCAGCAGAGGAAACAAAAGGGGTGGTGTGGTATCATTGTGTGGTGGAGAAGACAAAAAAGAAGTGATGTTGGGGTGGGAATATGCTACAGACCACTTGGTCAGAAGGAGGAATTAGAGAAGGCAGCTCAGAAACCAACCAGAAACTGCATGGGGACATGACACTGAAGTGATGGAAGGCTTCAGTTATCTGAATATATGCTGGAATTTGCTTTCTGCAAAAAACTGGGAATGTAGGGATTTGCCCTACAGAGCAGCTTCAGGGCTGTCCAGGCGGGATCCACCAGGGCATTCCAGTGGGAGAAAGTCCCTGGGCAAAATCCAGCCTGTATAGTGCCTGAGGTCCATGGCAGGAGCCCAGCAGTAGGGGAGAAGGACCATGGCAAAGAGAGGTCTTGAGCTCAGTGACAAGAGGGATACTGAAGGTCATGCCTAGCACAGTAACCCTAGAGTCTTCCAAAGGACTGGCTGGCGCATAGTGCTCAGAACCAGCAAGGCCTTGCCCACATCATTCATTTGCAGAGCTTGAACCAACTCCATCTACCCAGTCCTCCCCAACAACTCAACATCATGTGGAAATAACTCGGTTTGAGAGACATCCAGGAGACAAACCTAAAAAAGGTAGTGACCTCACAAGAACACTTGTAAAGTGTTAGAACAGCGATTCTCAACCTGTGGATTGCGACCCCTTTGAGGGCCAAATGACTCTTTCAGAGGGGTCACAGGGGTTTGAAAAACATATTTCTGATGGTCTTAGGAACTGAGACACCGCTCCTCTATCTGTCTCCAGGCGAATCTGCCCACATGCAGATACACCCACATATAAGTATTAAAGGGTCATGGCATTAGGAAGGTTGAGAACCACTGTGTTAGAAGGAAAGATGTTCTGGTCATAGGGATTATGGAAGTACCTGGAGGAAATGAAACAAGAAATACCAGGAAGGACAGTCTAAGGGGGAATGGATGTTAAGGAGAATTGACACCTTAGAACAGAGAGTGGAAATCCTCACTCAAGAAATGGATGACCTGAATGGCCCAGACAGACGACCATGATGCCATCATCCAAGAGGAAGGGACCACACTGGAGCTTGTGATTTAAGAGTGGAAATATAGGCCTCACCTGTGCGTTCCCTAGATTCTGGGGGAGCCAATTACCAAGGACTGAGGAAAAGGATGAATTGACTGACCAGGGGCAGTAAGCCCAAGAGGACTGGGAAAGCCTCAGTGATGAAACTCTGAAGGCAAAAGCAGAAGTTATTCTCATGGGGAGATGTCTAAAGAGACTGATGTGGCTGCACAGGGCACTCACAAAGAAGCTCAAATGGAAGCAATAGCAGGTGAAGGAGGAAGGAGGATGGACACACAGAATACAAAAATGAGCTCTGGTATTGGTCATGCCAATTCTCAGAATCTCTTTTTTCCTTTCCTGTGAAATGGGCTAATAACATAAGCACTGCCTACTTCCCAGAGTTGTGAAGTAACATAGGATCAGAGTTATTCTTGCTATGGCACTGCTTAGAGGCAAGACCAGGGGTTAGATGAGTGCTTTCCATTTGCAAGATCTTTTTTTTCTTTCTCCACCTCAGCATAGCAGAATTCCTGATTCGTTCTGGTAGCCCTGCCCGTGAGGGCCCCCAGCTATGAGCTTGGGTTTGCCCCATTCAGCTTTAACCAAGTCAGCCCTACAGCATCTACAGCCCTGTGTTTGTTGAAGAAGACCCTGGCTGAATAGCAACTTCACCAGAGAACCTGAACACATATGCTAAATGTGTCAATGCCAGTGCTTCTGCATTGTGTTTCTGAGAGATTCAGAAGTTATGATGTTCTTTTAAAAAAATTTATCTATTTTTCATTTTCAACATTCATTTCTACAAGATTTTGGATTATAATTTTCTCTCTCCCCATTTTCCCCCTACCCCTACCCCAAAATAGCGAGCCTACTGGATACCCCTTCCTCCAATCTGTTCTCTCATATCCTCCCCCTTCACTGCCCTAACTTTCTAGTAGGGCAAGATGGGTTTCTATACCCCGGTACCTGTATATCCTGTTTCCCAGTTGCATGTAAAAAAACAATTTTTAAACATTTGTTTTTAAAACTTTGAGTTCCAGATTTTCTTCCCCTCTTCCCTCCTCACCCACACCCACTGGGAAGACAAGCAATTCAGTATAGATTGTACATGTGTAATTGCCCACATCATTTCCATAGTAGTTATATTGTGGAAGACTAACTATATTTCCCTCCATCCTTACCCACCCCTTGCTTATTCTATTTTCTCCTTTGACCCTGTCCCTTTTAAAAAATGTTTGCTTCTAACTACCCTCTCCCCTAATCTTCCCTCCCTTCTATCCTCCCTCTTATCCCCTGCCCCCTATTTTCCTGTAGGGTAAGATACCCAATTGAGTGTGTATGTTATTCCCTACTTTGGGGGAATTCAATGAGAATCAGGTTGTCCCATTCCCTTTCACCTTCCTGCTCTTCCCCCCACTGTAGGAGTCTTCTCTTGCCTCTTTTATATGAGATAATTTATATCCTAATCTCTTTCTTTCTCCTCTCAATAAATTCCTCTCTCACCTCTTAATTTTATTTTTATATATCATCCCTTCATATCCAACTCATCCTGTGCCCTCTGTCTATGTAGACATGAACATACAAATGCTCACACTTACATATATATATTTATATACATACATCCTCTTAGACATACATATATTCCCTTCAACTATCCTTATACTGAGAAAAGTCTTATGAATTACAATGATCATTTTTCCATGTAGGAATGTAAATAGCTCAACTTTAATAAGTTCCTTATCATTTCTTTTTCCTGTTTACCTTCTCATGCTTCTCTTGCTTCTTGTACTTGGATGTCAAATTTTCTGTTCAGCTCTGGTTTTTTTCATCAAGAATGCTTGAAAATCCTCTGTTTCACTGAATGACCATATTTTCCCCTGAAGCATTATACTCAGTTTTTCTGGGTAGGTGATTCTTGGTTTAATCCTAGCTCCTTTGATCTCTGGGATATTGTATTCCAAGCCCTTTGATACCTTAATGTAGAAGCAGCTAAGTCTTCTGTTATCCTGATTATGTTTCCACAATACTCAAATTGTTTCTTCCTGACTACTTGCAGTATTTTCTCCTTGACCTTGGAACTCTGGAATTTGGCTATAATAGTCCTAGTTTTCTTTTTGGGATCTTTTTAAAGGGGTGACCAGTGAATTCTTTCAATTTCTATTTTTCCCTTTGGTTCTAGAATATCAGGGCAATTTTGCTTCATAATTTCTTAAAAGATGGTGTCTAGGCTTTTTGATCATGTTTTTCAGGTAGATCAATATAATTTTAAAATTATCTCTCCTGGATCTATTTTCCAGGTCAGTGTTTTTTTCCAATGAGACATTTCACATTGCCTTCTATTTTTTCATTTGTTTGTATCTGTTTTATAGTATCTTGCTTTCTCACAAAGTCATTAGCTTCCAGTTGCTCCAATCTAATTTTGAAGGAGTTATTTTCTTTAGCAAGTTTTTGAAATTCCTTTTCCATCTGGCAAATTCAGCTTTTTAAAGCATTCTTCTCCTCATTGTTTTTTTCGGCCTCTTTTGTCATTTGATTTAGTCTATTTTTAAGGTGTCATTTTCTTCAGTATTTTGGGGGTCTCCTTTAGCAGGCTGTGCTGTTGACTTGCTTTTTATGACTTTTTTGCATCATTCTCATTTCTCTTCCCAATTTTTTCTCCACTTCTCTTACTTGATTTTCAAAATCCTTCTTGAGCTCCTTCTCGGCCTGTAACCAATTCATATTTTTCTTGGAGGCTTTTGATGTAGGAGTTCTGACTTCACTGTCTTCCTCCCACTCCATGCCTTAATCCTTTTTGTCCCCCAAAAGGATTCTATGGTTTGTTTGTGCTTCTTCTGCTTGCTCATATTGGCAGCCAATTACTTGACTTTTGAGCTCTTTGCCTTGGTAGAACTCTGCTTTCAAAATGGAGAGAGCTTTGTCCCAAATCACTGTGGGTTTTTTTAGGTGCTGGAGCTATTAGATGAGCATCTTCTCTGCAGTCCCCACATACTCTGACTTACTGGTCACATACCCCAGGAACACCACTGAAGACTGCAATCTGGATCCAAGCAGGTCAAAGCAAGAGAGATTACCCTCTGAATGGTCGCTTGGTCTCCCTACAATCTGCAGGCCAGGAGCTCTGACGCTGCAGCCACTGCACCTCCTCTGCTTCTCACTCTGGGGGTAGCAGCCAGACTGGAGTGCAGCAGCCACACCATGCTCCCCCATTTGAACCCAGTTTCACACTGACCTTTTACATTGTCTTTGGCATTTTTGGATTGAGAAGTCTGGAAACTGCTACAGCTGCTGGTGATCCACTATCCCAAAGTCTGCTCTGGCCGTGGCTGGTCCGGGCTGCCCTGGGGCTAAAACTGTGAGCTCACGCAGGGCTGGGCTTGGCTCTCAGAGTGCTGCAATGGACCCTTCCTGCTGGCCTACCAGCTTCCTTCAGCAGGAGATTTGTTTCTCTCTGTCACTTTGTGGGTTCTGTAGCTCTAAAGTTTGTTTAGAGTTATTTTTTACATGTATTGGAGGAGGTGGAAGCCAGAGCCATGAGGAAGTCCTGTTTCTACTCCACCATCTTGGCTCTGCCTAGTTATGATGTTCTTCGAGATTCCTTCCAGTGCTACTTCTATGATTCTGTGATTTGTAAAACCAAAGCCTTGGAGTTTCCCATCCCCAGAGGTCTTCAAGTGGAGGCTGGGACACCACTGGTGGGGGTGATAAAAGACGAGCACATTGGGCTAGCCCAGGAGTTCTCAACCTTTTCTGTGTTCTGGGTCTCTTTGGGTGACTGGCAAAGCCTAAGAACCTCTTTCAGAATCATAGTTTTAAATGTATAATGAAAAATACATAGGATTACAAAGGAAATCAACTGTACTTGAAGCATGGTTATTCAAATAATAAAAAATTCTAAGACCCCAAATTTAGAATGCCTGGACTAAAGGATCCCTGAGTTCTCTTCCAGTTCTCTCAAATTCTAGAAGTCTAGGATTTTACCCACTGGCCAAGGCTGAGGTGGACTAGAGGAGACAGCATCACCTTCTGCTTTCCTTCCTTCCTTCCTTTCTTCTTTCTTTCCTTCCTTCCTTCCTTCCTTCCTTCCTTCCTTCCTTCCTTCCTTCCTTCCTTCCTTCCTTCCTTCCTCCCTCCCTCTCTCCACTCCCCTTCTTCATGGACTAAGAATTTACTGTGTGCCCAGGTTAACTCTAAGTTAGGCAATTGGGATAGATGACGAGAAAGAAAAAACACATTCCTTGCTCTCAAGAACCTGACAGTCTAGTTGGACGCAGTTCATCTTTTCCTTAAGCCCTGTGTTCTTTGATTGATTGATTTGCCTGTTTATTTATCCATTTATTTTCCTTTATTTTTATTTGTTCATTTATTTGCTTATCTGTCCATCCATCCATCCATCCATCCATCCATGTATGTATATGTGTATGTATGTATGTTTCTGTCTGTCTATCTATCTGTTCATCTATCTATCTACCTATCTATCTATCTATCTATCTATCTATCTATCTATCTATCTATCTATCTATCTATCTATCTGTGTTGTAGGTGGTGCTTCTAGTGAGGGAACCAATGCAGAATGGAAACTGTTCTGCACCTTCATCTTAGAGAATTGCCTGAGGACACTGACAAGCTAAGTGACTTTCCCAGAGTCACACAACCAGTCAGTGTCATAGATACAAGCCCCCCTCTTTATGAGGCAAGGGTGAGGAAACACTGTAGCTCAGTGCAGAGAGTGATGCTCTTGGGGGTCACAGGACCTGAGTTGCCATTCTGACTTTGCCTATGCCAGTGGGCTTGTGTGAATTTGATGAGAAGAGCTGTGTATGTCTGGAGTTCTCTAAATTTTAATGCACTATATAACTGTGCACTAGTATTATTACCGTGATCTTTTCCTCCAATTGATTGTTAAGGTGTTGTTGTGTATTGGATAGAGTATGGTACCTGGAGTCAGAAAGCCCAGAATTCAGATCCTGCCTCAGGCTGTGTGACTTCGTCAGATCTCTTAATCTTTCTCAGCCTTAGTTTCTTCATCTGTAAAATGAGTCCAACAATAGCACCTCCTTGGATTGTCATCTTATTTCCAAAGCATCTTGCGAACCTTAAAGCCGTATGCAGATGCCAACAATGCTTATTACTAAAGTGCTTTGCAGACCTTAGAACGTGATGTCGTCATTATCATGTACAGTAGTTCCCTGGCAGAAACGTTGTCAGGAGAGTCAGCGGAACCCTGAAGGTTCTCTGGGGATTTGTTAGATGAACGCTGAGAGAAGTGAGGGAGTGAATGGAGGGAGGATGATTTAATTTTTTTAATGGACAAAGTTCTATTTTCTCTCCTTCCCGCTTATCCACCCCCCCAGTGGAAATATCAAAAGGGGAAGAAAAGCAAGACTCTTTTAACATGTGCATAGTCAAGCAAAACAAATTCCCACACTGGCTACATCCAAAAATCATTGGAATGGGGACGAATAACAAAATGGTGGGAAGAGACTGAGCGAACTATAAGTGTAGATGGACTTTTGAGCAGGCCCAGGGGTGAATGCCTCTCCTGTCTCTGGGATGGCTTTGGGACGTGGCCCCCTTGGCCTGAGGAGGTCGCCACTGACCAGTCGTGGGAAGGGGGAGTCCAGAAAAGAAGGGGCTTTGCTCAGCAGTGAGCTGACTGTGGCTGCTCCCTCCAGGGGAGGATTGGGCTTAGTGGGTACCTTTCCAAGGTCCCTACATCCCATGTAAATCTGGGTCTACTTGACTCTTGTGGCAGTCCTACATGTAACATGCCTGTGTCATGTCCATGATCTACATATACTGGTGGACTTTGCAGACTGTGTCTACCTAGATGTCCCCCTTGGGAACTGTTTGTTCTATTGATGGGCAGGCACAGAGGCTGTGGTTCTCGCCAGGAGGTGGCAGCAACACACTGTACTCTGCCGAGCTGCAGGGACCCCCTAAACCTGGGCCCTCCCCATCCTTTCCTTGGCTCTCTGTCTAGGAGCCTTGCCATTGCTGCCTCTCTCTGTCTCTCGCTGTCCTTGTCTTCTCCTCTCTTGCTAAGATCATAGGATTTTGATCTGGAAGGGATCTCAGAGACCACACAATTCAAAGCCCCCAGTTTTACAGATGAGGCCCAGAGATGTTAGGTGAGTCTGTCCAAGGTCACACAAGTAGTGACTAAGGAACTGGGATTTGAACTTGGCTCTTCTGACTCCAGACTGAATTGCTCTTTCTACAGCAGGCTGCCGTGCCAGACTACATCCAAAGCATCCAAGCATCCAAAGAGGTCTCTAGACTTCAATGTACTTCCTAATACATCTGCATGTTTGCTTTCAGCATTGATGGGCCCCGGGAAGGTGTCTGCCACAATGATCTCCCTTCCCTGATAGTACTTACTTCCTCCCCATCTTCAGTTCCCACGTTCACCCATCCCTAGTATTAATCTATTCCTAATCCTTATCCCCATTCATGATACTCAGCTTCCGTCTGTAATTGCCAGATCTCTGATATAGCCTCCCCTATTCCTGACACCCAGTACCTCTTCCATTTACCAGCTGAGACTCTCCCCATAATGATTCCTAAAACCTTTTCACTGGCTTTCCTTAACATTGCCCCTAGATAGATTTCTAAACAGAGAGAGGAGAGTCCAGAGAGGGATACAAAGAAAAATGAGTCAAGGAAAGAGGGAGAAATAAAGAAAATGCAGAGGAATGGAGAGCAAGGAAGAGTTAGGAGAAGCAGTGGAGACAGAGAGGGAAAGGGAGAGAGAAATATAGAGAAAGAAGAAATATGGGGAAGGAGTGGGAAAGACATGGGAAAGGAGCTAGAGGCAGGGAGAAAAATGCAATCAGAAAATACATAGAAGAAGCATTTGTCTTGGAAGGCTTAGCTAGACTTCATTCAGAGGCAGGAGGCTGGCCTTTCTGAACTCTGCAGAGCCTTCTCAGGTCTCAGACATCTGGGGAAAATGAGAGAAACAGAAAGAAATGGTGAGAAATGAATTGTAAGTCCCTTCATAATGTAGTCACTTAAAAAAATCCCAGCAACATTCAAGTTTTAATTGAAAGTGAGAATTGAATTAAAAACCCACTCCTCTCCCCTGCCCTCCAGACTCCTACTCATTGTGTCTTGGCTGCCCAGACTGTGCCAGCGAATTCTCCCTCCTCAGAGGGACCCGGCTGTCTCTTGGCAGATTAGAAAGATGTCATTTTGCCGACAAAGCCATTTATCATGGCAGCTGGAGAAATTAGTGGTAGCTGGGTGGTGTGTATGGATGTGTGTGTGGTGCAGCCAGCAGGGGAGATGTGGAAGGCTGTGGTCCTGCCACAGAGTGCCACCTGGGACTGCTGGGAGAAAGACGGGGGTGGGGTGGGGGTAGGGTGGGGAGAAGCACTTCTTCCAAGGAAGAATTTTCTACCTTATTGTCATGGAACCTAGAACTTTATGGCTGGAGGTGTGGGGGTGGGAAACTTTAAGGTAATCAAATCCAACCCATTTTAGAGGGGACAAAATTGAGGCCCAGAATTGGCACATAATTTGTTCAAGGTTACTGTGTTGGCAGTTGGGACTAGGACCCAAGAATCCTAACTCCTGGTCAAGTACTATTATATAAGAGAAGACCCTGAGAAGACCCTCCTCCCCCTGCACAGAAATCCCTCTGCCACCTGAAAGCTGAAATTCATATCTGAAATTCAATCTACAGCTCTTATAAGATCTTATATATTCTGAGATAGACCTATAGACCTTTAGGGAGTATTGAGAGATATTACTCTAAGAATCCTGTATGTCAATAGAGAGCCCCTCAGGAAGGGGGTACCCTAAGCCTTAAGCCATCATCTACTCTAAGAGGGAGTTAGTTGGCAAACAGTCCTGAGTGAGGCTCTAGGAATTAAGAAGTGAGACAAGCTCTTGGGGAGATGTCAACTGGGATGGTGGCCTCTGGTGCCTATACCCCAGGGTTCTATGCTTGGACTTCTTCCATTGAACCATTTTATCAATGACATACTTATCAGATTCATAGGTGATAGAGAGCTGGTCAACAGACATTGGTATAGTGGATAGAAAGCTCGCTGCAGAATCAAGAAGGCTTGGGTTAAAGTTCTGACTGTGATCTATACTAGATGTGTGACCTTGGTCAAAACACAATCTTTCAAAGCCCAGGCGACTCTATAAGACCATATGGGCAGAACAGCTGCCAATCTACGGCGGTAGTAGAGTAGAACTCCTCGTCAAAATTTCCCAATACTGATAAAATTAGCATTAGACTTGGCCCCTGGATGTGAGAGAGAGAACCAGGAGACAAGATTAAAAAATATCCCATTAAGCTGGCATCCTGGGCTGAGTCTAGTGAGGTGAAATGATAAAGGAGATAAATGTAAAGTCTGACACTGTGGGTTCAAAAAATCATATGATAATAAGCCCACCCTACATCTAGGATTCTGAGGTGTACGGAGTGCTGCACACATCTCATTTGAGCCTCATGACAACCCTGAAGTAAGTGCTATTATATCCATTTTTCAGATGGGTAAACTGATGCTCAGAGAGGTTAGTGATGCCCATCAACTCCCATTTAGTAAATCTCTGAAGTAGGCTTTAAACTCGGGTCTTTCTGAGAATTTTTCTACTATACCATACATTGGGGATGGACCATAGTTTGAAAAAAAATCTGGGTGTCTTAGTGGATTGTAAAACTCAATATGAGTCAATTGGGTGGAGTGACAGTTAAAACAAAAACTAATATGCTTTTGGGTGACCTTGAGAGGCATAGTGCCCAGCACTAGGGAGGTGATGGTCCTGAGGCACTGTGCCCCATAGAGATCATGTCGGGAGTATTTTGTTCAGTTCTGGCTGCCACATTTCAACAAGGACATGGATTAGCTAGAGAACATGCAGAGGAAGCTAGGATGTTTTAGAGCCTTGGAATCATTCAATCCTGAGAGACATCTATCCCAGAAAAGGCTCAGGGTTGGGATAGGGAGAGCCATCTCTTGATAGCCGTCCTCAAGTATTCAGAGGGCTAGTAGCTGGAGGAAAGAATTGCCTTTTCTTCTTGGCTCTTCTGAGGTCTCATTCCAGCCCTGAGGTTCTGTCACTCCAGGCTTCGGTGTGGGAAGTGCTAAGCATGGATGGCAAGGTCTAGAAGGGGAGGTCTTTAAAGGACAAATTTTGTTGCCAGGTAAAAGTGTTTACTCTAGAGATAGAGGGATTGGGTTCAAATCCTGCTGCTGCTGATTGTTACTTGGGCAAGTTTCCTTAACCTACGTGAATCTCAGTTTCCTCATCTGTAAAATGAGGGAGTTAGACCAGATGGCCTCTGAGGTTTCTTTCTGCTTTGTGTCTATGACCTTAAATGAGACTTTGGCTAGGTCAGATAGCTGCCCTAAGTCTTAGTTACTTTATTTGTAAAATGAGAGAACTGCACCCAATAATCTCTGTCATCTCTGTATTTATGCTCCCAAGTGTGGCTTTAGTTAGGTCAGGGAATCTCCATGAGCCTCAATTTTCTCACCTGAAAGATGAGGGAGTTGGGCTAACTGGCTTCTGAGGTCCCTTCCACCTTGAGGTCTGTGAGCCTATAAAGACTTTATATTGTTTCTGTGGATTTGGCCTCTTCTCTGTATGCTCTGGACTATCCCCTCCTGGGGGAGTCAGGGTCAGATAAGCTACCATTTCCCCAAAGGGGAGAGTGCTGTTGTATTAATTTTCAGTGAAACTCTAGAGACCCAGCTGCCCTCTGGGTTTGTAGGAGCAACCAAAGACATATTGGTGAAGCCAGAAGCCCTAGCTCCCTCATGGGCCCTGGCCAGAGTAGGATGGGAACCTCTAAGCTGGAGATTACACATAGCAGACAGTAAAAACCCCAATGAAGGCCATAAAGAGGGCTTGACAGCATCCCTTTAGGCTCCATATATTTTTATTTTGTTTTGTTTTGCTTTATTCCCTGGGGATAAAAAGAAGAGGGAGAGACTGTCAATCCAGCCCAGCCAGGAAGGGAGCTGACCCTGGGTCCTCAAATCCCTTTTCTGTAAGACAGTGGAGATGGACAGGAGGTCGTCTGGCTGAGTTTGTCTGCAGGCAGCACTGACCTTATCAAAGAACCCTCAATTTCAAGCTGAAATGGTCACATGATCCTAGGTGTGGAGCTCCAGAAGCCCTCGGAGCTCAGCTAGTTCAAATCCCACACTATGGATAAAGAAACTGAGACACAGAGAAATGAAGGAATTTGTTCAAGGTCACCTAGGCAGGACATGGAAGAGGCAGGATTTGAGCCCACCACATCATGTTGTTGGAGTCAGCACATCTGTCTTCTGATTACCAAAGTATCTTTGACCTCAGATTCCCAAGCTCTAAAATGGGGACAAGGGATTGGTGATTTCCGAGGTCCCTAACAGCTTTCGTAATTCTGTGAGTCTATACTTCTTCAGGTGTAGTTTGGTGTCATTGACCTTCTCCATCCAGGAGAAAAGATCACTAGTTACTGATTCCCAGAGGCTTGGAGCAAGGACTGTCAAGATAGAACCAGGGATAGGGAGGGTGGGAAGGAGGCTTAGGTGTGCTTCTCCCACCCAATACTCCATATCCCATCTCTGGCTTTTCACTATCTGTCTCTCATTCTGGAAATTTTATTTTTTCCTCACCTCTGCCTCCTGGCTTCCCTGGTCTCCTTTAGGACTCAGCTTGAACCCCATCCTCTGCAAGAAGCCTCTCTTGATCCTGTCATTGCTAGTACTTTCCATCAACCCTGAATTTATCTTTGTACTTTCTGAAAAATGGGGATTTTTACAGCATTTGCCTCCCAGCATTGTTGTGAAGATCAAATGGCATATTTGTGAAGCACTTTGTAAATCTTAGAACACTATATATGTAGTAACTATCATTATTATTTTGTTATTTACATGTCTTCTTCCTAATTAGAATGTGATTTCCTTGGGGACAGAGACAGTGTTTTTATTATCACAGGACCTGGAATAGAGTAGTATGTTGGCTGACTGTGCTTGCTAGTGTGTGTGTGTGTGTGTGTGTGTGTGTGTGTGTGTGTGTATCTTCAATATGAGCTCTGGAAAGTCTTACATGAACTGATGCAAAGTGAAGTGAACAGAACCAGGAGAACAATGTATACAGTAACAGCAATATTGTAACAATGAGCATCTGTGGAAGACTTAGCCACTCTGATCAAGACAATGATCTGAGACAACTCCAAAAGACCCATGATGAAAAATGTTATCTATCTCTAGAGACAGAAGTGTGGAACTCTGAGTGCATATTGAAGTAGGCTTTTTTTAATTAAAAAATAGGAGCCTCATCACAGAACAGATTAGAAATCACCCTTCACTCTGGGACAAAAAGGTTCAGTGATGCAGATGGAGTGAGTGACATTGAGGGGTGGAACTCAATAAAGGGAATGGGGACTCAGTGGAGAGAGAGAGAGAGAGAGAGAGAAGAGAGAGAGGAGAGAGAGGGCAGAGAGAGAGAAAGAGAGAGAGAGAGAGAGAGAGAGAGAGAGAGAGAGAGAGAGACAGAGACAGAGACAGAGACAGAGACAGAGACAGAGACAGAGACAGAGAGAGAAAGAGAGAATGAATGGTTTGGGCTCAGTTAGGAGGTAGGGCCTTAGTAGAAGAAATGGAAACTCAGGGTGAGGGACAGGGACTCAGTGAAGGGGATGGAGGGTCAGTAAGGGATGGAGAGAAACAGAAACTTGTGGGGGGGAGACTTGATGAAGGTACAAGTTTTCAGTGAATCAGATGAGAGCACGGGGAGGAAGATGGAGATGGGATTTGGAAAGAAGGGACCCAAGGAGGCAACTGGAGCCCAGTGAGGGAGATGGATGTTCAATGAGTTGGAACTGAGTGAGGTCCTAGGGGGCTTGGAAATGCCATAGAAGTTCAGTGAGGGGGGGAGCAAGCTCTCAGTTAAAGTTAAAGGTAGCTTAGGCAGGAGAAAGGTACTCAGGGAGGGGATGGAGGAATAGCAAATAGAATGAGAGCTCAGTGCGGGAGGGGATGGGACTCAGTCAGATGAATCTAGGTATGTGCTGCCCAGGCTGCCTCACTGGAAATTTAGAACTTCTCTAATCACTTGTAAGCTCTTGAAATTCTGTCCCCCTCTTGGCTTCTCAACTTCAGAGAACAAGGTCTTTTTTGGGAGAAATTCAGAAGACTCGCCATTTCTCCACATCCTCCTTTACCTCTCCTGCATTCTGATTTTTTTGGACTTTGTCATGTTTTTATGAGAGTCCAGAACATCTAAACAGCCCAATGGTTCTCCAGTTCCCATTGGACAAATTTCAGACACAGCCTGGCATCTGAGGCCTTCTAGGAGCAGGTCACACCCGCCTCTCTGCTCCATCCAGGAATGTCTCCTGACTGTCCCCTTTGCTATTTATTCCATAGTTTACTCATTCCATCTTCCTTCTAGGCCTAAATCTGTGATCCTTTTACAAATGGAGTTGGGTGAGGAGTAGTCAGAGGAAGCCCTTGGTCTGTTGGACTGGATCTCTTCCCATGAAACTGAGTCTGTGTCCTGTCTACAAAATATTCATACCATTGACAAATACATAAAACATCAAATAATATACACTTTTTTCCCATTATGTTCTCCTGGGTATGGTATGAACAACATTTGACAACTGGGAAAACTGGAAAGCAATCTGGAAGAAATTAGGTTTAGACAAATAACTCACACCATTTAAGCACCAAATGGATATGTGATGCAAATATAAAAGGTGACATGATAAATTAGGTGAGCAAGAAAGTAAATATTTGTATTTTCTGTCTCCTCAACATGCATGTACTTTGGCCCTCATCCCCAGCTCCTTCCCACCAGAACCTCCTACTGTGCTCCTGGGAAGCCAGGCTCTGATAGGTGACATTTGCCTCATCTTGTTCTGAACCAGGCTATCCTACTCCCTTTCCAACTATCATCTGGCTCTGTAGATGCCACAATTTGGCACAGTCTCCAAGTCTTTCCTGTCATGGAGACCAAGAAGCCAAGCAAGGGTGCTATGCCTTTCAAAAACCCAAGTGTCCCAGTCCAAAGTATCAGAGGACTGGGACAGCTAGGTGGTATAGTGGATAGATGGCTGGGACTGGGGTCAGGAAGACCTGAGTTCAAATCCAGCCTTAGACACTAGCTATGTGACCTTAGCTAAACCCTGTTTGTGTTAGTTCCTTGTCTGTAAAATGAGCTGGAGAAGGAAATAGCAAACCACTCTAGTATCTTTGCCAAGAAAACTCCAAATGAGGACATGAAGAGCTGGACACAACCAAAAAAAAAAAACCAAACCAAAACCAAACCAAACCAAACAAAAACCCCCACAAAGTAACAGAGGACCTTTTATGTTTACCCTCACTACAATATAATCAAGGCCTTTGCACTCAGTGCTCTCTCTGTTTTCCTTTATTGCTCCAAATCTGCCTTATTCTTCAAGGCCTCTTCTTGAAAGCCCCCCTTGATTACTCTAGCCCAAAGTCAGAGCTTTTTCCTCTGGGTTCCTATACATTTCAACATTTGTGCCCCTTGTCTTGGCACTATTCTATGTGTATTTAAACTGGCTATATTCTATGTGTATTTAAAAAGAACTTTAATTTTTTTTCAGTGAACAAAAATGGATTTTTTTTCTCATTTTTCTCCCTGCCTTCCACCATAGGAAGAAAAAGAAAAAGAAAAACAAAACCCTTGTAACAAAAATGCACAGTCAGGCAAAACAAATTCTCCCACTGGCCATGTCCAAAACAAATGTACACCTCATTATGCACTAAATCCATCACCTAATCTGTCAGGAGCATGCTTAATGATCCATCATCTGGAATCATTGTTGGCCATTGAATTGATCAGAGTTCCTTTGACTTTTGAAGTTGTTTATTTTTGCAGTGTTGTTGTTATTGCATAAATTGTTCTCCTGCTTCTACCTCTGCATCAGTTCATACAAGTCTTCCTGAATTTCTCTGAAACCACCCCCTTTGTCATTACTTATGTCACAATACCCTATTACATTAATATATCATGGTTTTTTCAGCCATTTCCCAGCTGATGAGCCTCCCTTTAGTTTATAATTCTTCATAGTTACAAAAAGAGAAGTTCTAGACGTTTTTGTACACTTGAGTCATTTCCCTCTTTCTTTGATTTCTTTGGAGGTAGAGACCTAGTAGTGGTGTTATGGGTCCAAGGGTGTGTATGGTTGTGTGACTTTTTGGGCATAGTTCCATATCATTTTCCATAATGGCTGAGCCAATTTGCAGCTCCTCCTTTCTGTCATTTTTTTTCTTTTGTCTCCCTTTCCAATCTGATGAGTGTAAGATGGAATCTCAGAATTGTTTTATGTTTCTCTAATTAGTGACTTGAGACATTTTTCCTATGGCTATTGATAGCTTAGATTTCTTCCTTTAAAAAAAAACCTGCCTGTTTTGGCAATCCTTTGTCCATTTATCAATTGGCTAAATGATTCTTAGTCTTGTATATTCAAATCAGTTCTTTATATATCTTAGAAAAGAGACTCTTATCAGTGAGACTTACTAAAGATTTCCCTCAAGTTGTCTGCTTTCCTTCCAATTTTAGATGAACCAAATTTTGTTTGTGCAAAAACTTTCATTTTACATAATAAAAATTGTCCACTTTATCTTATGTGTTTTTCTCTGTCGATGGTTTGGGCATGAATGCTTCCCCACCCACAGATCAGAAAAGGGCTTTTTCTCCCCTTCTTCTTCTACTTTGTTTATGATGTCATTCTTGCTATGCATGTCATATTTATGCAATTTGGCGCTCATCTTGGCATATGGGATGACACGTTGGTCTCTGCCCAATTTTTGCTGCTTTGTTTTTTTTGTGTCTGTCGGATGAGTACTTACTCCAGTAGCTGGTGTCTTTCAGTTTATCAAGCAGTGGGCTTCATTTGTTTGCTTCTGTTTGTTGTGTACTTAAATCTATTCTACCAGTACCAAATTGTTTTGATGATTGATGCTTGAGATCCGGTCCTAGTAGACCCCTTTTCCACCTCACTTTTTTCCATTATTTCCCTTGAGATTCTTCCTCTTTTTTCCTGTAGATGAATTTCACTATTTTTTCTAGCTCTATAAATTAGTCTTTTGGTAGTTTTATTGACATGGCATCAAATGAATAAATTAATTACAGTTTTTATTATATTGGCTCAGCCTACACATGAGCAACTAACATTACCCCAATTATTTATGTCTGTCTTTATTTCTGTAAACAATACTTTGTTTTAGTTGTATTTCTAGAGTTCCAGCATGTGTCTTGGTAGGTGAATTCCCAAGTATTTGATACATTCTGTAGTTATTTTAAATGGGATTTTTCTTTACATTGTTTCTTACTGAGTTTTGTATATATTGTTCTCAAATTGTTTTTTGTATATGGGTTTTGTCTAAGTAAATGCTTGAATTTCCTGAGGGGAAGGGTGGTAATTAAGAAGCAGTTTTTCCTTGTGGGAAACCATCTAGGGCAAAAGTACACCAAGTCCTAGAGATTCTGTTACCTTTAGACTCTAACAACTGACCTACCTTGTTATTAATAAGTTATTAATTAATAATAGGCAGTGAAGACCATTTATGGGTAGAAGGATTAGTGATGGGGTGGTAGAGTGTGGGTAGCTTCCAGAAATAAGCAAGAAGAACCAGCAGTGGTAGATAGGAGTCTACCCATCTTTGAGGACAGTAGTGGGGGAGAAGGACTGTTTATAGGGAAGAGAGAACTGAGGACTAGAAATGAATGACAAGTACAGGGAATGTCAGGGGCTGAGTATCAGGGATAGGACGGTGAGTACCTGAAATGAGAGCTGGGTGCTAGGAATAAAGTTGAGGACTCAGTACCAGAGATACATGGGTGAGTGAGAGGAATGGGGAACTGGGAGCAGTGATGCAAATTAGGTACCAAGGACTGGAGAGGTTGAGTACCAGTGATAAGGGCTGAGGATCAGTGATGGGAGGATGGATGCTTGGGTGGGGACAAAGCATGAGAATGGGATGTGAGGATTAAGACAAGCAAGATTGAGTACCCAAGATGGGAAATGAGGACTGGGGATGGGGAAAGATAAGACCAGACATGGGGTGGGGGCAGTGGTGGGGATGGGAAGGCCTGAGTCCCTAGAGCAGTGGTCCTTAACCTTCCTAATATCGTGACCCTTTAATATAGTTCCTCATGTTGTGGTGACCCCAACCATAAAATTATTTTCGTTGCTACTTCATCACTGTAATTTTGCTACTGTTATGAATCGTAATGTAAATAACTGATATGCAGGATGTATTTTCGTTGTTACAAACTGAACATAACCCACAGGTTGAGAACCACTGCCCTAGAGGGAGAGGTAGTGATGAGGACCAGAGATGGGGTAAGTGCTGGGGATGGGACTGAGTACCAAGTATGAGAAAACCTCAGTCTCTAAAGGGAGAGCTAAGCATCAGGGATGGGATTAGGGGTTGGGAATTAGCACTACTGTTGCAGGAAGGCCCATGAATATAGAGGTTGCAGCCTGGCTTTTGTGATTTCTCCAGGAGATAGGTGCATCCTGCCTAGAAAGAGAGAGGGGGGTGGTGGAGGGATGACTGTGTGTTTGGAACTTGTTTAGAATGGGGACGTTTAGGACAAAGCCTCTTTGGCTCCTAACGATGACCTGGTTTTCAAGGAAAATGGACAAGGATGCTGCCTCTGGCTGCCTAGAGAGAATGAATAGGCAGCAGCTAGTGTCCTGTGGCTTTGTGCCACCCACAATGCTCAGCACACAGTGGGAACACAATCAATATTTGCTGAAGGTGAATGAATTGTCTTCAGGTGCCGCTCACTTAGCAGGTGGGCTGCCCTTTGGCAAAGCAATTTCCATTCTCCTTGACAGCCTGGCCTCCCAGCCACCCCCTCAGAAATGGAGCTCAGGGCCATGGGCAGGAATTCAGGGAGGCTGAGTGATTTGCACAGGGTCACCCATTGAGGCTGAGCTTGAAATGGAAATCCCTGCCTTGGAGCCTGGATTTGTGAGCTGCCTACTGAACCCTCTCCTTGCCCCTCTGCCCTGCCCCCCACATCTGGTGCCTGACCCCGCTCTTCACTCACCCCTGCCTCATTGATTTCATCCTTCCAACTTTCCGAGGGAAGAAATGATGCCACAAGAGGCAGAAATGACAGTCTAGGGAGAGAATGGGAGCTCTGTGGTGCTGTCACACACTGCTGGTGGGGCCTTTTCCTTTGAGGTTGCTCTGACGTATTTGTCCTGTATTATTTCCCATTAGGACGGAAGGTCCATGAGGGCACAGACTGATGTAGACTCTACAATTCAGAGAGCCTCATGGAGAGGATGTTGTGTGGAGAGAACTCTGGCTCTGGCATCACAGGACCCGAGTTCAAGTCCTGTCTCTGATGCCGCCCTCCTCTGGACACTGAAAGGCATGGACTGCATGGCCTCTGAGGTCTCTCCCAGATCTAAATCTGGGATCTACAAGTCTGAGGTGATAAATGGAGGCCAGGTCTCAAGACATGGTGGCAGCCTAGAAAGCTCTGGGAGACCCTGATTTCAAATTCTACTTTTGACATTTAATATCTGCATGGCCATGAGCAATTGATTCTTCTCTCCCAGATCTCTTGATAGACCTAAGGACATAATGACAGATGGACAGACACTCTGAGTGCGCATTCAGAGAGTCTCAGGGAGAGGGAGGAACCAGTGCCTTCTGTTCTGTATCCATGGTCCTCCTTGGTCCTAGCTGGCAGCCTGCTCACCCCATCATGCTCTTCTCCAACGTTCTCTATGTCACACCCACGTCCAGTCCTCCAAACACTGTTGTGCTCCATGAATGACAGCCATATGTCAATACTGGTACAATATTATAGAATGTTCTCTGAAGTGAGTAGTAGGATGGCCTTGTAGAAAGAGAACCAGCCTCAGAGCTAGGAAGCTCTGAGTCCACATCTTTCCTCTGACCTGTACTGACTGTGTTACCCCAGACAAGACATTTGGCAGAGAAGATGCCAACCTATATTGGTGGAGGGAGTTTCCTTACCTGGGAGGTCTCTATACCAAGAAAATCACAGGTCCAACTCCTATCCTTCTGTAATATGGAGACAATATTCCTCTAGTAGCTCTCTCACTAGGCTACTGTGGGGCTCAAATGAGGTAATGTCTATAAAGTGCTTTGGAAATCTTGAAGTGCTGTGTCAATGCCAGCCATCATTACTAACTGCTGCTTCCTTGTGGCTTTCCTCTGCCACCCTAAACTCTAGCACACCCACCCTGTCCAGAGCCAACTGGCCCTGGCTGCTTGCCCTCCTCCCCAATCTTCTCCCCCTCCCCCAGCAACTATTCCATAAAGCAGACAGGAATGCATTAGCTGGAATGATTCTGAAGCGTCCACACATCATTACATTCACCCATCACATTTCATTATGACTTGGATAAAAATCTGGGGTTTTGGCAGGAATGGGTGATCTTGATGTGCTCACTCATTTAGTCTCCCAAGGCATATACAAAGGCCTCAATGAGACTGGAGAGCCAGGGCAAAGTCCTGGGAAGGTCTCATGGCTTGAAGCACTGGGGTATAAAGAACAGTAGTAGGTGGAGGGTAGGAGTTGGATTGCCCTGGGAAGGTGTGGGAGAATTTTAAGGGTGTCCTGGTGCCCTGAGACTGCAGAGACCCAAATAGTTGTTTGATAAATGAGTGAATGAAACAGCACTTATTAAGAAAATATTATATGCTGGACCCTGTGTTAAGTACTAGGTACATACAAAAACCAAGATGGCTCCTGTCCTCGGGGAGCTTACTTTCTAACAAAGGAAGATAGCACATGTTGTGGGGGTGGGAGTGGCCAGCAGGGGGCACTTTGTTCTGAGAAGCCCCAGGAATGGTGAATAGACCCATCAGACAATTGATGGAGAAGCCACTTTAATGGTGGCCATAGGAATGGGAGGAGCTGGCTTCTTCTGCTTCATTTTACTTCTCTCCTACCCTTCTGACTGCAGGGCAGAGAGAAGTCCCAAAGACAGCCTTCTATGGTAATTGGAAGTGCCATCTTGGGCCTCCATGAACTCACCCCCACAATGCCTTGTGCACTCTGTTTTCATCTCTGAATGTCAGAATCCTTCTCTTCCTCTGAGGCTCAACCCGGGTCAACTGATAACCTATAAATTGTTGCCATTCTATCCCTTCTCCAAAGTTTCCAGAGCTCTTTGCCAAAATCCCCAACTTCCTTCAATTCCCAGCTCAAATGTCACATCCTGAGGGAGTATCTAAAGTGGTGGAGAGGCAGTCCTAAATTGTAGGAAATGCTTGCACAATTGAACTGAAAATTCTCGTACACGACTTCCTGTGGTACATGGGTTTTTTTTGGTTTGGTTTTTGCCCAGATCTGTCACAGCAAGGTACAGTGGAAAGATCTTTGACCCTAGAAGTATGGGGGCCAGGCTCAAATCTTGCTATTTCACAATTACTACCTGTGTGACCTAGAACAAATCAATTTCCTTTCCAGATTTAAAGTTTCCTCTGTAAAAAGAGTGCTGGATTAGATGACCTCTGAGATGTTCTTATGATCAGGTCCTATAATTTTATTGGTTTAGGGAGCAGCCAGTGAGGAAGCTCCTTTTGCCAATGCAGATTGACCCTTTCTTGGCAGCTTGCCATCTTAGATAATTATTTGAGAGCAATGAGAGGTTAAGTGACTTACCTAAGGTCACACAGCCATTATATGTGGGAAGCTGAGGCTATCACTTCCTCAACTGCTCCATTGTGTCCATCCATGTAGCCTACATGGACAAGGTCCAGGTCCTTTTCCAGCCCTGATGCTGCCTTCTGGTTCCAGATGTTCACACCTACCACATGCAGGGCAAAAAGATGTGTATGGAAATGCTTTCGATTCCACAAACTTCCATGAAGTACTCACTGTATTCAGGAGTCTGTGATGGTGGCCACTGGCCCTACCTTCATAGTCTAAAAAAGTATAAGACATGACAGGCAAAAGGAACCTTGGGGATTCAAAGGAAGGAGTGATCATTGAGGGAGGGGCAGGAAGAAGAAAAAGTTTCCCAGAGGAGGTGATGTTTGAGCTGGGTTCTGAAGGATGGCTAGGATTTTAGCAAAGGAAGGGAAGGAAGTGGTACTTATTCCCAAAAGAAGGGGCATCATGAGTAAAGGAAGTTAAGAATAGACTGTATTGTGAACAAGGAGTAGATTGCAGATCATCAGACTGGGAAGGGTCTTTGGAGAATAGATCTTAGAACGTACAGTGTCAGAGCTAAGGAGAATCTTAGAATGCCACATGAGTGAAAGGGTCCTTAGAGCACAGAACGTAGAATGTTCTTATTTCTTTACTCTTCACCGAAATCAATTTCTGACCTGGATTTTTTTCCTCTACCATATTCTAGCCACCTTCTCCCCCCTGGAAGATGTGTCGGCCCTGCAGTCCTTTCCTCTGATTGGTCGGTTTTTCCTGACACCTCTATTTTATTTCCAACATATTTTCACATTTAAACACACACAGACACACAGACACACAAACACAAAACATGCATAGCCTCACATAGAAAACATTTAGACACAAGCTTTTACAATTTTCTTCCCTCCACCCCCAACCCCATGTTCTTATGGCTTCTGTGATCCCAGAAGCTCCATGGTCTCTGGTCCCTGGTCTCTATCATTTCCTCCAATCCTAGACCATTATTCTCATCTCCACTGTGTTGGGAGTTCCTGGGTAAGGACCGACCTCTGTGTTGCTGGGAGGTGGAAACGATCTCCTATTCTTGTGGTGCATTCTTGGAGAGGGGAAAAAAAGCAATGGGGGTATAGTAGAACCAACCCCACAGCCTGTTTGGAACCCTGGTTCAGATATTTACTAGCTGTGTGTAAAAGAAAAGCCACTTAAAACTCTCAAATCCTGTGTCCTCATCTGTAAAAGCATTTCAAGTTACCTCCCTTTCTCCTTCCCTGGGAAACTGTGAGGGAATTGCTTTTTAAAAGATGAAATATTTCTCTGTCTCTGTCATCTCTTGTGTCTCTCTCCCTAATTCTATCTCTTTCTAGCAATGTGCCTTTCCTTCTATTTTTTCTTTCTGTCTCCTTTTTTCTTCTCCTTCTTTACTTCTGTCTCTGTCTCTGTCTGTCTCTCTGTTTCTGTATGTCTATCTCACTCCCTCTCTCTGCCTCTCTCCTTTATTTCTCCCTCCCTCTCAATCTCCCTCTTCCCTTGCAGTGTTTATTCTTGAGAATAAAGATCGACATTTTCAATTACCCCAAATATAACAGTGGGGCTCTAACCAGCAAGCTGGCTGCAGAGGGTTTGTGTGGTAAAGGTGGGGGGCTTCTGTGTGTATGTGTGTGTAAGCTTGGAGTGGCCCAATTCCCTCCATCTCTGCTTATTTTTCCTCTTTATGAGAGGATTTCTTCCTGGGAGATTGTGATGTGAGCACGTTTACCTCTAGGGAAGAAAGGGAGACAAAAGAGAGAAACAAAAATCTGCCCTCCTTTTCTTGTAAACACAGTGTGCCCTGTAGAGCCAAGCTTGGGAGGAGAAAGGGAGGGGGAATGAGGAATGTGGGGGAGGGGAGGCAGAGGGGGAAAGGGAGAGAGAAGGGGGAGAGAGAGGAAAGGAGAAAAGAGAGAGTGGGAGGGAGGAGAGAGGGAGAGACAGAAACATACATCAAGAAACACAGAGAGGCGGTGAGAGACAGAGACAGACACAAAAAGACAGCCAAAGACATAAAGACAGAGACACCGAAATAGAGACACAGAGAAAAAGAGGAAAAGGAAAGATAGGGAAAGAGGAAGAAGAAAAAGGAGAGGAAAAGGACAAAAATATGGGAAAAGAGAAAAAAGGAGAGAAGAAAGAGAAAGAGGAAGAGAGAAGAGAGGGGAAGAGAGATAGAAGAAAGGAGAAATAAATAAAGGGACAGGGAAAGTGAGATGAGAGAAAGGAGAGAAATGGATAAAAAAAAGGGGAGAGAAGGAAAAGACAGGAGAAGAGAGAGGAGAAAAGACAATAAAGGAGTTCAGAAATTAGGAAGGGACAGAGAAAAAGAAGGGAAGGGAGAGGAAATGAGAGGGGAGAGAGACAGAGAAAGACAGACAGAAGAGAGAGAAAGAGAGGGAGGGGGAGGAGATATGGAGGAGGCCAAAGCCTGTGTCACCACTGCCTTGAGCCCCCAATCAGGCAGCTCTTCATCAGAAAGGAGTCAGAACCCCATAGCCAGGAGGACAGTTAGGGAGTTGAAGAGGAACCTCCTTGTGTCCAGTTATGAATGGGGGAGGCTGAGGGCGAGGCCAGCCAAGCTCCCCAGGCTCTGTCCCATCTATTCTGGGAGTCCACCAGGAGGCCCATTATAGCTCGGCATGGATCCAAGGGCCGGAGCAATGAAGCTAGCAGGACAGGGAGGGAGACAGAGGGGCTGAAGCAGGAGAAGGAGGGCTTGGTGATGTGAAAAACCCACTGGAGGTCTCTTCTCTGGGAGGAAAGTCAGACCCAGGCTGGTCTGGAATACGAAGGTACAGAGGAAGCAGTTACTTCATGTGCTTGTCTGTACTGCAGTTTTTCCAGGGAGGGGCTAAGCTGCCTCCTAACATTTGCCCCTCAAATTTGTCCCCATCTTGGAATCCCACACTGCCACTGTAACCTCCCATTTCTTGTCCTATTATCGAACTTAGAAACAGAAAATTTTAGAATTTCGGAATCCTAAGAGCAGGATACTAGACTTTAGAGGCAGAAGGGTCTGAGAGATCACCCAATTCATCCCTCTCATTTTACAAAGGAGGGAAAGGAAACTCAGAGAGGAGACAGCACTTATCCAAGGTCATATAGCAGGTTAGGGATAGAGCCAGGATCACAATGGGTTTCCTCTGGCTAAGTGTTAAGGTCCTCCAATAACAGTATCTCTTCTCTGCCCTTCTACTCTGTGGCTGCCCCAACTCCACTGAACTCCCCAAGCTCATAACTTGTCTCCCTGCGTAATCCACGTCCATCATTTCCTTTAAGTCCTAATTCCTTTGTGAAGACTCCAGTGGTTTCCCATCTAAGCATTTTGAGCTAGAATATGGTTTCTTTTTTCTAAACTAAGAAATCTTTTATGGATTTATATCCCTACACACCCATTCCAGAGAACCAATCTTTATAACAAAAAAAAATTTAAAAGAGGAAAAAAAGTGGGTCAGCAAAACTAACCAACCAATCATCCAAGTGTCCCCTTAGATGTGTTCTCCAGTCAGCGTTTCCCATCTCTGTGCCCCACCCCCTCTGGGCTGCTACTACAGCTTGTACCGGCAGGTGGGGCCCTGGGAAGTCCTTATCTTCCAAGGGAGCCCTGGGGCTACCTACTTTTAGTCCTGAGCTTGGGGAGCCATACAACCTATATTAATCACTCACTGGATGCATTTGGCTTAAAGCAAAGGCATCTAGTAAAATGGTTTGGTGAAAGCAAAGTACAAAATTTCCCCCCAGATCCAGGACACATTCCCACCAATACACACAGTATCAGTCACTGGGTCAATAAATATTTATTAAGTGTCTAGTATGTCCCAGGCATTGTGTTAAGAGCTAGGGCTACAATATGACCTTTCCCCTCCCGCCCCCCCCCCCCACCTAGTTCCTGCCCTTAAGGAGCTTACAATATAGTGGGGGAAGACAACAAAGAGAAACTAAAAATTAGGAATGGGAAGGAAGGGAAAGCACCGGGCCAGGGGCACGATGGAGGTGTCCGAAGTTCTGCATCTTTAGAGTAATCAGGGTTGGTGTCTTAGCCTACACCTAGACTAGAGTTTCATTAAGGCAAGGACTGTAGGTTTTCTTCAGACTCTCTATTTCACTTAGCGTCCAGCACACAACACAAGCTTACTAAAGGTATTGATTTGATCTGAATTGAAATTGATATGTTTGGGGGATTTTGGAACTGGGATCATGAGGTATTTGTGTCTCTAAGCACCATATGAGATACCCTTGTCTGGGAAGGGGGATGCATGAAGGTGGAGAGGGTCCCTTTGTGTAAGAGCAACTGAGTAAGTGCCCTTCTCTGGGTTAAGGTGACGTTTTTTTCCTCTCTTCTGTTAGAGGGAGGGGAGAAAGAAATACATTAAGTGTCCTCAGTGATGTCCTTCTGAGCCCAGAGAGTAGAGTGTAGCATTGGGAACCACCAGGGGGCAGCATGGGATAGTGGAAAGAGTCCTGATTTAGAAGTAAGAGGACCTGGGTTTGAATTTGACAAAAGTGTAACCTTTGGAAAGTCCTTTCCCTCCCTCAGCTTCTTCACTGATAAAATGGCAGGGTTAAACTAGATGTTTCTTTAGGTCCCTTATGCTCCATGCTGTATGAGGCCTGAGTCACAGAGCTTCAGAGTTAGAAGGGACCTTGGAAGTGGTCTAGTTGAGCTGCCAAGTCTACGAGTAAGCACCTACTGTGTGCTCAGCATTCTGCTAAGACACAAAGAAAAGAGAAAGACAGTCACTGTCCTCAGGAAGCTCACAGTCTAATAGGGGAGACAGTATGCAAACAGCTACACAGACACAATATAGACCAAACAAAATGAAAGACAATCAATAATAGGAAGGTACTAACATTGAGGAGGATTGGAAGAGGCTTCCTCTAGAAAGTGAGATTTTAGCTGGGACTTGAAAGGAAGTGGAAGAAGCCAGGAGGCAGAGGAGAGGAGGGAGAGCATTCCAAGTATGGAGGATAGCTGGGGAAAATGCACTGTCCATGGTATGTGGAGAAGAATCCTCATTCCTTTATATCCTTTATATATAGGTGGTCACCCAGACTTTTCCTGAAGACCTCCAGGGAGGAAGAGCCCCCTAGTAATAATGGATACTTAGAGTTTTCAAAGCCCTTCACATTTTAAAAGTCTCATTTATTACTGATAGTTTGTAAGCCCCTTGAGGGCAGGACCAATTCATTTTTGCTTTTGTTGCGTTAGGCATGACATATTTTTTGGCTGAATGATTGATTTGGGTCTTGCAACAGCCCTGTGAGGTAGAAATTGACTGTAAAGATTTTAATTCTCATTTTACACATGAGTAAGTCAAGAGAGTGAACTGAGCTCAGTGAGGCTGAGTGTCTTGCCTGTGGTCATGTAGTTGAAAGTGTCTAAGATGGGATTTGAATCCAGGTCTGTTCTGGCCCTAAATCCAATGCCCTGTGCATTATCCCAGAGGTGTTCAAAGTGGACTGTCCGGCAGAATCCCAACTGGTGTATGATTGACCAATAAAAGTGTGGAAACATGGGGCACATCTTGCTCACTCCAGGATAGGTGACCACTGGGCTTGTCCCACCCAGTGATACACAACCCTCTCACTCTTAACTGATTATTAGCAGCACTTCCTCCACTCACACCCATCCCAGATGCTGGCCTCCTATGGTGTAGCACCAATGCAATATTTACAGCACCCACAATCACAATAAAGGCCATGAGTATAAATATCACATGAAGTTTGATTGCAAAATATACCAGATTCTCCAGGTAGATGAGAGAACCGAAGCATTTATTTAGATACCAGAAAACCAAATCCCCAAACCAGTAAACCAATTCCATCATAGTACCAAAAATATTCAGAAGCCATAATAACACTGAGAGCCACAGCATCCTTCAGCCTTCCCACAAACCAATACAAGATCGATATTTACTCACAAACCTTTCTATCTCCTTAATGAGTATCCTCTCTCCCCCACTATCTTGCTAGCTCTGATCATTTCCTGTGGGCTCTGCTGCACCCTTCAGCAAATTCCCTCCATCACAGGCTCGGTGTGAGTATATTCAGCCTATTAGGGGACAGAGTTTACTTTCAAAGCAGGGGAGGTCTTCAAACTCCCCCCTAGGTCTATTAAGGGGCAGGGAAAATCTTCCCATTCCCATTCCCATTACATATGGCCATGTCAGCTCTCAGCCTCTTCTCTTTCTTCACAATGCATCTTGGGGTAGTTATAACCTTACCATGAATGTCATACCCACTCCTCCCTCTCCCCTCACTCCCATTTTACCTCATCATTATAGATTAGAATAGGAAGTCAGGGGGTATGCTCCCTGGTGTGCTCCACTGGGCTCTGATGGGGAAGGACAAATTCTATTCTCTAGGTAGTGGATTCTCTCTCCTTTTTTGTATTTTGGTGGGATAGAGTGAGGCAGGTAGGATGAGCAGGCTTGGATGAGTTGTGATCTTTATTGCTGATCTTATTACATTATCTTTCCTCCCAAATTAATCTCTCTTCTAAACTTCTCTATTCCTGTTAAGGGCAGGAAGGTGTCATAGTGGATAGGGTGCCAGCCTTGAAGTCAGGAGGACCTAGGTTCAAATCCAGCCTCAGACTTTTACTAGCTAGGTGACCTTGGGAAAGTCAATTAGTCTTGTTTGCCTCAATTTCCTCATCAAAGGAAATGGCAAACCACTGCAGTATCTTTGCCAAGAAGGCCCTCAATGGGATCATGGGGAGTTTGACAGGACTGAACCACAACAAACATTTACAAGTGTTTATTATGTGCTGGGCACTGTGTTAAGTATTGGGGGAAGGCAATGCATGGAGGTGGGGGGTGGGTGAGTGTGAGGAGAGAAAGCATCTCCATGGGGACATGATGGAGTCAAAAATCTAGAGTCAGAGCTATGAACCAGAAGAATAATGAAGGAATTAACATTGCTAGGCTGGGGACTTCCGTAAAAAGAGGGTTCCGGAAGGAATGTGGGAGAGGAAGTGGTGGGATTGACAGGTCAATCAAGGGAGATTTCCTGTAGGAAGTGGAGAGTGGGATTACTGGGGCAAAAGGAGGCATGGGTCAGCTTTGGGAACAAGGCTGTCTGATGCCTGAGCACACTGATAGCCCAATATGTTCCATTTATTTATCTTGTTAAATCTGGGAATGATTTTTCACCTACAGCATGAGACCTAGGGTAAAGAGAGGAGGAGGAGGGGTTGCCTTTACTCTTTCCAGCTATCCAGAAAAAGGGGGGTTGTTTCTCTTGGCAGGAAGGCTCCTCTGTAAATAACTGGGCCCAGGGGCCTGATGGATGGCTACTCCCTTCTAGCATGTCTCCAGGTAGATTTATAGGTTTCTTTCCCAAGGCTCCTCTATAAATCTCAGATGATTCACATCAGGCTCTTTGGCCAGAGACATTTTGTGCCCTCTTGGGCCAGCCTTCACTAGGCTGAGTAGGTGACTGCCTACATATTTTGATCTGAGAGCTTTCCAGGAATGGTCCCTATGCCCCCACATATCTTGGCTGGTCCATCCTGGGCCTAGAAATCACACCATTAGAGCTTATGAAGGGACAGCTCAGGAAGCAAGGACACAGCCATTTGAGGATCATTCAGAGAAATTGGTCACTTTATTCTGGAAAAGAGCAGACTTTGGGGGCTCATTGAGACCTTGAAGGATTTGAAAGGTTGTCATGTGGAAAAAACTTGTCCTGAGTGCAGTGGAGTCCTAGAACACTGGGCCTGGGCCTGGGGCAGCCCAAGCTCCATTCTGTCTGACACACTGGCCAGCTGTGACCTAAGGTGTGTCAGCCACACCCGCTCAGCCTGCTTCTTCATCCATCAAATGAAGGAGGTGGACTCAATGTCTTCCTAGTGCCCTTCCAGCCCCAAATCCACTACTCAGTGACATTACCAAGGGGATTTCTAAGTCTAGCATGGGCTGGCACTGATGACATCTGAGGTCCCCTCCAATCCTGATGTTCTGTGGACATATGGAAAAAGAGATATATGTAAAATGGGTTGGGTGACAACAAGAAAAATTGTTACACAGTGTAGGGATGAGTTTGGCTGCAGGCCATAGTTGGTGACTCAGTTTGCCTCACAGAAGTGGACTTTGGGACTGGTACCACTATTGGCCCTCATAAGACTTTTGTTGTTGGTCCTTTCCCCAGTCTAGGACCTACTTCTCTGGTCTCTCACTAGGAGTAGGTCTCTAGTCTGTCTCTTCTGACCCTAGGCTGGGCTGTGTAGGCATCTGAAGTTGCTTTGACCTCTGTCCATCCTGCTCCTGTCCCTGTCCCTTGTACAAGGAAGGAGTCTCCCAACCTGGTCCCAAAGACTGTCCCCTTGGCCTTTGATGGCCTCCAAATCACCACCTTTGGCCTCTTGGATGCATCTATGGCTCTGGTCTTCCAAAGACCATCCTCCCCTTTGTCTGATCTGCTGTGGGCTGTGATGAAAGCACTGACACTCATTTGAGATTTTTATTGACATCTGTATCTTTACATCACCTTCATTTCCCAGTCTGTTGCCCCAAAGTGAGCTATCCTTTGTAGCAGTAAAACAGGTGGTTCATCAAAACCATCCAGCTTATCAACAATTGGACAGCATATGCAATATTCTGAATCCCTAGCCCCCCACTTCTTCAAAGAAAGGAGAGAGGTGCATTTTCTCTTCCTGTTTCTGGGGATGCATCTTGTTGTTGCCCCATGTCCTCATCTCCTCTGCCTTTGTCAGCTTGGAAGGTACAGAGAGCCTGGGTCTAAGGAAATACAATTTAGATTGGAGAATTTATATGCAAGGAGGGGATGGCAGAGGGTTGCTGTGAGGGTAAGATGGGATCATGGCAGGGAACAATAATGCAAATATTGTAATAGCTCCTATTTCCATAACATTTTACAGTTCACAAAGCATGCTCCTTGCAGCAACCCTGCAAGGAAGCGGGTGAAAGTATAATTTCCCCTCCTTTAAAAAGGAGACTTCTGAGAGGGGATCATATAATCATATTTCTGGAGCTGGAAGAGACCCCAGAAGCCATCTGGACTAACTCCATAATTTTACAGATAAGGAAACTGAGGCCCAGAACAAGACAATGACTTAGGTGAGGCTGTATGGTGAGTGAGGACAGAACCCCAAGTCTGGGAGTCCTTCCACTGTACCATGTTACCTTTTCCTAGAACCATTTATATTCCTAGTCCTGGCTCTCTCCAGGAAACGAAAGGACCTTGCCCTCCCTCCTGCCTCCTCCTCGCTAACATTTGTAGAGCATTCTCTATGTGCCAAGAACTAGGCTAAGCCATTTACAAATGTCTAATCGGATCCTTACAACAACCCTGGGAGGAAGGTGTTATCATCTCCATTTTACAGGAGGGGAAATTGAGTCAGACTGAGATTAAGTGACTTGCCCACCATCGCGCAGCTAGTAAGTGTCTGAGGCTGCATTTGAACTCAGGTCTTCCTGACTTATGACCTGGGTCTCTATCCCCTGTGTCATCTGGCCTTCACCAACTGGCAGGGAAGTAAAGGTGAGCTGGGGGGGAAATCCTCTAGCTTCAACCGAAGCTAGGTCAGTATGGTTATTTCTCTCCCTCTGAGGCTCTGAGCCCTGCTTATGACACTGTCCCCTAGTTAATCAAGTGTATTCTGTAAGTAAAACATAGGGGCTGGTGACACCCTCCATCCATAATATTGAACCAATTTTCTGCTATGCATCATCTCAGCCTTGGCTAGATATATTTTAAACAAAATTAAGCCTATTAAGGCAATATCTTCACTGTAATTAAATTGATTACAGTAGGATCCCAGTGTCCATGTTTCATATATATATATATATATTTTGATATATTGGCAGGGGTGGGGATGGCCCCAAAGATGGGGGGTGGATGAGTGGAGATTCTGCTTCAAGCTGATTTGCTGCCCTAGGGGCTTTTCTTGCTGGACCAGAACCTGGGATGGAGGTACGGTGAGGGCAATGGAATTGGAGCTTGGATTTCCTTTTCTGATGCTCATTCAGGGAGTAGCCCTGGGCTTGGGTGGAGTAGGTGGCTGTCTACACTGTGTGATCTGAGCAGTTCTGGTTGGGCCCTCTCTCCCTCCACCCCCCACCCCACCAATGTTCTTCTCCATTAGTTCCTGGAGGCCCCCATTAGTGGCCTAAGTGACCAAGTCTGTTTCTGCTTAGATGGGTCTAGCATCCCTTTCCCCTCCTGGCCTGGTTCCTAACTATCTGGATTTCAACATCAGACCTCCAATGCTGTCTCATCTTGTTCTCCTCATCCTGGAGCATCAGACCTCTCCTGGGGCCTGCTCACTATAGAACAGCCCTCTGAAAGGTCCACTCTCCTCCCATTGGCAGGCTCCTCCTGGAGCCTTCCTTTTGTGTGGGGCCCAAGGTTGGTCTGCCTTCCTTCCCTTCCCACCCTTCTCCCTGACTTTCTGTACTTGATGGTGCCTTCATGTACCTGCCCCATCCTCTCCACCCTGGCCTACTTTGGGGCTGCCTTTTTTGCACTGTTTCCCCTATTAGAATGTAAGCTCCTTGAAGGCAAGGATTGTTTATTAGTACAGTGCCTAACTCACAGTAAATGCTTAGTGTGCAAGTTTCCTCCCTCCCTTCTAGGTGGAGAACCCCTTTGTGGAGGGAGGGCTTCCTGCAGAAACAAGGCCTGAGGCCCAGTCCCAGGCTGTGTGACCATGAGCAGCCATGCCTCATCCTCTCCAGACCTCAGTGGCCTTATTAGCCATTAGATCTAATCCTCTGATCTAACCTGACTCTCCCTCTCACAGGGCTGTTAGGACAGCAGCTTTACCTTCATGTGCACACCTCATAGACCCCTGCATTCAGATCCCCAGCTCCTCTTTGCACAGACATAGGCTGCCCTTGGTCACAGTACTTTTCTATGGAGTTAATAAGGACTGTCATTTACATAGTGTCTTGATGTTTCTAGGGAACTTTATAGGCATTATTAACTCATCTAATAGAGGCGGCTTGGAGGACCAGTAGAGAGAGTGCTGGACTTGGAGTCCTGAAGACTTGATTTAAAATCCAGCCTCTGTGACCCTGGGCAAGTCACTCAATCTCCATCTGCCTTAGTTTCCTCAACTGTAAAAATAGGAATTAAATCACTTAACCTCTGTCTGCCCCAATTTTTTCAGTTGTAAAGTGGGGACAATAACAGCCGTTACCTCTCAGGGTGGTTGTGAGGGTCAGGAGATAACATTTGTAAAGCCCTTAGCACATACCTGTCACACAGCACAAAGTAGGTGTTTAATCAATGTTTGTTGCCTGCCTTTCCCATCTAATCCTGACAATACCCCACAGGGGAAATGCATCTTAGTTAGGAGGAAGCTGAGACCCTAATGGGGACTTGACTTGTCTGGTCCCATGTCCCAACTGGATGAGAGTCAAGCTCGACACCTAGGCTCTCCTGCATCCAGTTTGAGGTTCTTTCCACCAGGTGACAAAGCCTCTCCAACTGGCTTCCCTTTTTCAGCCATATGGTGTCCAATCCTGTATCCTCCTACTATGTGAATTCTCATGCCTTATCCAAGCCTGGGTCTCAGCACCCAGTCTTGGAGAGGGTTCTTTGGGGGGGAAGGGAACATGTTTGTGGCCCCATAAGGTCAGGTCACTTCTCTTTAAAACAAATCTTCATTGATTCCTTTCCCCTCCTCATTCAAGTTCACAGGCCTTGGCTGGCATCCAAGGTCTTCTGCTGCCTTGTACCATCTAACTTCTCAGCATTCTCTTTTTCATGCACTCTGCTTCAATGAAGCTGGAGAACACTCTCCCCTCAAATGCATCTTGCATTTTTATCCCTCAAATTTACCTTGTATTTTTACTCCTCATTATGCTCTTCCTTGCACCGGGAATACTCTTTCTTCCCATCTTTGCTTGCTCAATTTCTACTCATTTTTAAAAGCCAACCCAAATACCTTCTCCTCCATTAAGCTTTCCTTAATCTCCCAGGTTGATAATGGCCTTCCCCCTTGGACCTCACTTATTACTTCATTTGGATGTCCTTGATGTCCTAATCCCCTATTATTGGAGTATATGGGTGTTCAGGGAAGACTAGTACTTCTCGTATGATGGCTGTCAAATCCTTTTCAAGGTTGCTTATCTGTCTTTGGGTTTCCCTTTCACCCAACTCCCACCTACAGCTCCAAGGAGCTGTAATATGTATAGCAGCCACACCTGGGCAAACTGTTTTGGCAAATGGGCTAAACCATGCTGAGGATAACTGGTGGGATACTCATGGATGATTTAGAAGGGTTTCTTCCTTAAGAACCTTAAGACTTCCCCCAGTGGAATGGACAGATGAAGTGATTTGTTCCAATGGCCATGAAGGTGGCAGATGTTGGCATTTTGGAGCACTTAGAGGTTGGTTGGACATTGATGATGCTAAGGGCATCTACTGCGTCCTGAGCCATTACCAATGCTTGGTGCTGGATTCTGATGACTCTGGAAGAGAGACTGAGGCCAATGACTTCGGACAACTCTGCCTCACTTAAATCCAGTTTATGCCTGAGTCAAAAGCCATGACCCATTTAACCATTTTGGCCTACCTCACTGGGAACTGTAGTCACAACCCTGCATGCAGGTGACACAGACTAAGGAGTCACCTTCTCACTGGACTGGGAAGACCCCCAGGTGTCTGAGTAGCCTTTTTAAAGGACTTCACTGCTCAACTCCTGGTGTGAAGAAAGTGTTCGAAAAGATCCTTTAAAATTTTTCTGCTTCACCCGACCTAACCCTGGCCTGCTTAGTGGTGAACACAAAGCAACATGCAAAAACTTTTGCAAAGATAATTCCACTCATCGCTGAGACATGGAATGTTCCCAAGCTTATGGACAAAGTCCAGGAGACTCAAGAGACAAACAGCTCTTTTGCATGAGAACTCAGCAGGTACCAAATAGCAGTCCCAAGTGAAACAAGACTGGCAGACAAAGGCCAGCTTACCAAAGTCAGAGCTGGATACACCTTTTTCTGGAGTGGCTGCAGGGATGGGGAGCACCCATGAGACTGGCATAGGTTCTACAATCAAAGCTAATGTAGTCAACAAGTTTGTATGTTTACCAAAAGCCGTGAACAGTAGACAATGTAATTGCCACTTGCAGGAAAGTGCCATGTCACCATCAGTGCCCATGATGAGGTCAAGGGAAATTGTTATGAAGACCTGGAGACTCTCATCTTCAATGTGCCAAAAGAGGACAAACTTATAGTTCTGGGTGACTTTAATGCTGGAGTAGGCTCAGACTATCAGACATGGCAGGGAGTTCTTGGGACAAATGGACTCAGAAACAGTAATAGCAATGATCATTTACTACTGAATTTTGAATGAATTACTTACTACTGAATGTGCATTTCATGACCTTCTCATCACCAACACTGTCTTCCATTTACCTAAATGCCTTCATAGATGCACCCTCACAGCAAACATTGTTACTTAATAGACTATGTCATTATAAGGAGAAGAGACAGACAGGAAGTGAGACTGATGAAAGTGATATATCGTGCAGTGTGCTGTACTGATCACAGACTTATCCTCTCCAAGTTTAATATTTGAGTTCAATGAAAGCAGTGGCCCCAAGGCAAGATGACTACCAGAAGACTTAATGCCAGCAGATTAAAACATTTCTCCTTGGGTGAACAGTTTGTTGCTAACTTGGAAGGAAAGCTGAGCCAACACATGGTTAGCAAAAGTGGAGCAGAAAAGGAGTGGGCAGCTTTCAGTGCGTTTACTCATCTGGGCCAGAACACTTGCAAACATCAAAATTGGTCTGATGAAAATGATGAGGAAATTCAGAAGCTGCTAAGTAAACAACAATTCCACAGGCTTTCCCAGCAGGATAGTTCATTCATCTCTAAGAAGGCAGCACTTAACTTCATCAAAAGTAAAGTGCAACTGAAGCTTAGTGAGATGCAGGATTCTTGGCTGAGCAAAAAAGCAGAGGAAATTCACTTTTATGCTGATAGTAATAATTCAAAGCACTTTTATGATGTGAAGGCTATTTATGGGTCAAAGACCTATGATACAGCTCAACTACTCAGTGCTGATGGAGCTACATTGATTAGTGATAAGGACATGATTCTGGAGAACACATAATGTTCTCAACAGACTGTCATTAATCAATACTGAAGACACTGACCATTTACCTTAGGTTGAAACAAATTCCTCTCTAGACAAATTTCCAACTGAAAAAGAGGTTTTAAATGCCATTAGGCTCTTCTCCTATGAAAAAACACCAGGTACTGATTTTATTCCAGCTGAGATTTACAGGGTTGGGGGTTCATTACTCATACAAAATGTGACTGAAATTTCCCAGGTTATATGGCAAAGGAGGTTATCCCTTAGGAGTTCAAGAATACTTCCATTGTTCATCTCTATAAAGGTAAAGGAAATAGATTGTCCTGTGACAATCATGGCAGTGGGGAGTGGGGGGGGGAAGTGTCTCTCTCTTAGTCATTGCAAGATTCTTCCCAGAGTTCTCCTTGATAGGCTAATCTGAGAGTCAGTGTGGTTTCAGAAAGGGTGGGAAAATAGTTGATACAGTGTTTACTCCCTGACAACTTTAGGAGAAATGCAAGACAGAAGTCTGTACACAACATTTGTAGATCTCGTTAAGGCCTTTGATACTCTCAGTCATGAGGGCTTATGGAAAATTATGTTAAAATTTGGTTGCCCAGAGAAGTTCGTCAGTATTGTATGACAATTTCGTGATGATTTGCTTGCCTGGATTCTAGATAATGGACAATGCTCTTGTGCCTTCCCAGTCACTAGTGGAATGAAACAAGGCCGTATGCTTGCTCCCATGCTTCTTAGTTTTCAGTGATGTTGTCAAATGTCTTCAGCAAGGACAAAAATGGCATCCAGGTCAGCCACCACAGCGTAGGTAAATTATTTAACTTGAAAAGGCTACTGAACAAGACTAAAGCAGAGGGACAAGCGGTGTTCAACTTTTTGTTTGGCACTCAATGCAGTCTCTGAGTCTGAGATGCAATAAACATGGGTCAATTCTTTGCTGCTTGTGCTAATTTTGACTTGACAATGAATCCCAAGGAAACAGAAACTTACCAGCCAGCACCACACCATCCATATGTGAAACCATTGATTGCAGCAAATGGAGAAATTTTGAATGCTGTAGACACATTAACTTACCTTGGCAGTATTCTTTGCAGAGATGTACACATAGATGATGAGGCTGACACATGCATTGCTGGAGCTAGCTCAGTGTCTGGGAGGCTTGGAGCCTCTACTAAGCTGTTGTGCTGACCTCACTGTTACATGCCTGTGAAATCTGGATGGTCTACTGGCGCCATACCAGGAAACTGAATTGTTTCCATTTGAATTTTCTTAGAAAGATTCTGAAGATCACCTGGCAAGATAAGGTACCGACACTGAGGTCCTGTCTTGAGCTGAACTGCCAAGCATTCAGACTCTACTGCAGAGAATGCAAGTCCAGGCTGGGCACATTTGTTTGAATGCCAAACATACATTTGACTAAATACTATTTTTATGGAGAACTCACAGAAGACAAGTGTTCACATGAAGGTCAGAATAAGTGATACAAGGACACTGTAAGCGTCTCTCAGAAAAACCTTGGAATTGGTTGTGAGACATGGGAAACTTGGCACAGGATGGCATGTGACTGCCCAACATGGCATGCCCACAACAAAGAGGGTGCTGTGCTCTATGAGAAAAGCAGAATTTCAATAACTCAAAAGAAAAGTGAAATGTGCAAATTTAGAGCCATCTCCACTTCAAACATTCATACAGACTATCTGTGCCTGACCTGAGAGCCTTCTGACTTTGCATTGTTCTGATCAGTCATAGTTGGACATGCTTGACCCAACATCGTAACATCATTTGGTCCTCTTTGAGCACAAAGGACAACAACCAATCCCATATTATTGACTATTTTGATCACTGCATTTGTGTTTCTGCCTCATCCTTCTTGAGGAGAGAAGGTAGTCTACAAATTAACACTCTGGTCCTCTTTCTCTCTACTTTCTCTCATGATGACTTCATTCACTTCCATGATTTCAATGATCACTTCTATGAAGATGACTCAGGATTATAGAATCATAGATTTATAGCTGAATGGGAGCTTGAAGGCCATCAAATAAAACCCCCTAATTTTACAGATGAATAGACCAAGACCAAAAAAGTTAAGTAATTTGCCTAGGATCATACAGTTAAGTAAGTATCTGAGGAAGGATCTGAACCTAGCCCTTCCTGACTCTTAAGACATGTGTCCTTTCCACTACATGAGGCAACTAGATGTGCAGTGCAATGAATCTGCATAGAAGACCTGAGTTTAAATCTGACTTCATACACATTAGCTATATGACCATGGTCAAGTCACTTAAAACCAGTCTCCCTTAATTTCCTCATTCATAAAATGGGAATGATAACAATCCCACATACCTCCTAAGATAGCTGTGAGACTCAAACGAGAACATGATAGATGCTTAGTAAATGCTTGTTTTCTTCCTTCTTGTCCAACCTACCTCCATAGTCTACCTCACAATTCACTGTCTTCTCTATATCCATGACCACAAGTCTAAGATAGACCCTGATGACCACTTGCCTAGACCACTGTAATGTATAATAGCACATCTAGTCACTTCCATCCTCTCCCTCACTCCAGTCTCTCTGATTCAGAGCTCTCATCAACTCTTCTGTTCTACAGTCTTCAGTGACTTCCTATTGCCTAGTGAGTAAAATCTAGACTCCTTGGTCTGCCATTCAGTCTCTCTCTAGTTTGGCACCACCCTACTTTTCTAACCTTAGGTCATATTGTTCCCTTCTATTGATTCTATTCTCTAGTCATTTTGGACTACTACCTATACTGTAAATATTCCTTACTCTTCCTAGCCTCCATGCCTTCCCTATATCTGGAATGCCATCCTTCCTGTTCTCTGCTTGTTAAATTCCATCATTGAAAGCCTAACTCAAACATCAGCTCTTCCATGAAACCTTCCCTGATCTCAGTTTTCAGGAACACCTTCAATTGCACATTGCATTTTGCCCATACCTCTCAAATCATATCTAAGGCATCTTTTTGTATAATTAGAGGTAGCCCCCCTCATCTCCAAATAAATACTTATTGTGGAGGTATGAAATGTATGAGAGGACCAAATATTGGACATGGAGTCAGGAAGACCTGTCTTCAAATATTGATTCTGACACTTTCCAGTTGTGTGACCCTGGGAAGATCTCTTAACCTTTCTCCACCTGAGTTTCCTCATTTTAAAAAATGAGGTTGGGCTACATGGCCCTTTTCATCTCAAGGTCTTTTTCTTCTCAAAAATCTATGATTCTATCCTCTTGTGAGATGTACATGAGCAATGGTGCAAGAGTAGAGCTGTAAGGAGGACAGGGCAACTCAAATTTTGCCTGAGAGTCCTGAGATGTAGAGGGTGTTGATAGCACTTTCAGTCCTTCAGCACCACAGAGGCAACAGAGTTTAGCAGCTAGTTACAGTGAGCAAGAGTATTTCATTACAAATAAGAAGAGGCCAGATCCCACCTCACTCCCCAGCAATGTTTGAAAGTGTAGCTCACACCACTTGTGTTGGGTTTATTTTTGTTTGCTCTAAACACAAAAATTCCAGCTCTGGTCAAGAGACATCTCCAAGGACATATATGACAGGAAAGAGAAGTGGGCTGTAATGGTCTTTAAGGTTCATTGTACTTCTAAGGCCTGAAAGGTAAGGATGAAGAACAGCAGATAGACAACCTGCTAATGTGCTTGAGATAGTCAAAGACCCAGGGGAAGGACCTTGAGCTCTTTGGATAGACAAATCCTCTCTGGAGAATATGAAGAAACATAGATAATAATTACATGGGATTAGAAAACAATTTGGCTTACTGGAAGAGTACCCACTTGAAGGACTGGGACCAATAATAATAATTATGGCCTCCATTTTGGTCATGCCTTATGGTTAACAAAGTGCTTTATTCCCACAACCTATAAGGCAGCAAGTGGCCAGTCTCATCATACCTATTTTACAGAGGGCAAGACTGAGGCCCAGAGAGGTGTCATGATTTGCTCACAGTGATGGAGCCAGTTAAGTGCTGGCTTTTTGAATCAGGTCCAATGTTTATCAAATAGTCATCTGTGTATGTGTCAGAACTCCCTAGCAGATTATAAATGGAACTATGTCTTATCTAATCTTGGTATACTTTGAGTATCCAATTTGGCAGGTTGATAAGCATTTATTGCCCTGAACAAGAATTGAGCATGTTTGCCTTATGGAAGCAGACCACCAATGGCCCTGAGGTGGAGTTTGCCATCTTGGGCTCCCCTCTCTCCTTTTCAAACATTTCTCTAGCTTTTCTGGTTCGTTTTCCTTTCCCTGGCAGGAGGAGGGAGAGAGAGAATCAGGAATTTCAGTTTCAAATTCAAAAATCTCAGCAGACCACAGGCTATGTAAAGACCCAGGGCAGGAGAACCAGGGAATAAGCTGAAGAGAAGGTATTGAACGGGAAGAGACCTCATTTTAGACCTTCTACTCTTTTAATTCCTGGACTATTATAATGGACTCCTAACTAGTCATCTCACCTCCAGGCTCTCCTGCTTCCAATCCAGGCTGCCTGAGTAATGTTTGGAAAACATCACTCTTACCATGTCACTTTCCTGCTTCCACACCTTCACTGACTCCCTATTGCTTGCAGGAGAAAGTCCAGAATTCTCAGGTGCTACAAAATCTATCTCACCTTGCTGGTCATTTCTCCCATGACTCCCTTGTAAACATCCTTTACCCTGACCAGACCAATCTGCATATGCCGGTGCCTTTTCCATGGCAGCTATGTAGGGTAGTGCATCGATGGATTGATTGCCCCAGAACTGAGAAGCCCTGAGTGTAAGTCCTTCCTTGGATCGTTTTTAGCTGCATGACTCTAGGCAAGTCCCTTAACCTTCTGTGCCTCAGTTTCCTCATCTGCAAAGTGACAGCATTGGACTTGATGACCTCTAAGGTCCCTTGTGGAGTATGATCCTTATTCACTGGAGTAGTCTCTATTTTCTCCTCTAGCTGAATTATATATTTTTAAAGGCTCAACCCAAATTCTACTCCAAGAAGCCTTCTCTAATAGCCTGATTCCATAATGATTACTACCTGCAATCTTAGGTTTGTAAAGTGTCAGAGCCAGGAGGGACCTTAGAGGTCAACTGAATTGATCAACCAATCAATAGTTTATTAAACACCTGTTAAGGTGCTGTCCAAGGTCCCAGGAGAGGGTATTATAAAGACATAAATGAAATCATTCCCTATCCCTCCACCCAAGGAGTTTTCATTCTAATGAGGGAGACAACCTACACACAATAGACATGTGTGATAAATACATGATAATTTTTTGGTGGGGAGTGGAAAGGAGACACTACTTGTAGCTGGTGGGACAGCAGGGGTGAGGAAAGGTCCCATGGAGAAGTGATTCTTAAACTGAGCCTTTATCATCACTAGAGATTATAAGGACTGGAGATGAAGAAAGTGCATTCCAGATGTAATAGAAAGTCCATGCAAAGGCATGGCTCATGTGTAAAGAGGGTTAATTTGGCTGGAATATTGTACATATGAGGAAAGGGAAATCCAGAGAGAAGTAGCTTACTCAGAGTTACAAAGGGAGAAGTGAAGAGGGATGGGAATGGAATTCTAACCCCAATGTTCTTCCCATTACACTATGTAGGTTTCAATAAATATTTGTTGATAGACTGATAGGTTGAGAACTATGTTTTAGGTATAAGTACCTGAATTTTACTAGAGTAAATAGAGACAATAGCTTTTCCAAAAGAATAAATTTAAAATGGTAGAAATTTCAAGATCTTAAGGAAGTTGATAGAAGGAGGTATTTTGGTGTGTGTGTGTGTGTGTGTGTGTGTGTGTGTGTGTGTGTTTCCTTATGCCCTTCAAGTCACTTATCATAAGCAATTGTTCAGCCCAGGGTATGGCACCTTGCAGGAAACGGTTGCTAGTTCTGAGCATCTTCAGCATGCCTGCAACTCCTTCCCACATTTTGTCAAGGTTCTGACTTCTTAGCGCCTGCCCTTCTATGCAGCCCCAAGCACCAGGATGCCAAGATTCCAAGGTTTTTTCACAGATTTGAATGGAGGGTGGGTGGAGGGAGTGAGAGCCTAGCTCCATCACCAGCTAATTTGGGATCAGTTTATATAATCAGTTAATAAGTGTCGCTCACTCCCTCCAGAAGGCCAGTAAATAAGGTGGCCTCATTAACTCGTTTCCTGGACACCTTTCCCCACCCCCTCGCTCCCACAGATACCACTGTCAGCCCAGCAGAGAACTCATTTTCATCTTAATTGGTGAGGGGATTGTCCTCTAGGGTAACCTGGGATGTGGAGACATGAGTGTGGGGGTAGTGAAGCATGCTAGTGCTGTATCTGCAGATGTATGACAGATATACATAGACACAGGTATGTCCACATGTGCATGTGGACATAATGGCTGTTATGGTAGGAGCTGGCATTTATTATAGCATGTTAAGATCTGCAAACACGTCACCTCCTGCGGTAGACACAAGGGCACGCGTGCACGTGGGCAATGCCATATAAAGTCACTATTTGCCAACTAGTCCAAGTCCCGGAAAAGGAGTCCCTTCTATGATGAGTCTTTGTTTGAAAACCTCCAGGGAGCAGGACTCCACCAACATCCCACGGGAGCTATTCCACCGCACCCACACAGACATATATTCTCAGACCTACAAAGATAAATAGACACCAACATAGTGATTTGTTGAACTATGAACAACAGAAAGACGGGTACAGAGACTGCCCCAAAAGAGGTAAAGAAGACAGCCTTTGTAGGCGATCCTATGAATATGCAATGTGTACATGACATACCAACACACAGTGTAATGTTTACATGCATGCACATACATGTCCATGACACACATGTGGTTCCTCACATGAACACACATATGCTCAGAGCATGGTTATCTTGTGTGCCTGTACAGTGCAACACACAGATGTTTCCACATATACACAATGACATGCATGTGTGTGGGTGTAGCTATTAGACATAGATGCACACATGAGCAGACCAGTATAAAGGCATGTATTTTGCAACAATGTATGCATGTGACTGTATGTACATTGTATGGTTATTCTATCTTACATAGGTGCACATGTGCCATCATCAGGCATGGGGGCCTCCAAGCAAGGCTGTAGAAAGATAACACAATTGCACACACCCATGTGTTAACAGTGTTTGCTTGTGTCTGCATGGGGTCGCTCTGTGCATGTAAATCACATGCATGTAAAAAGCGGCACATAAACACGTGCAAACATCCAGTGTGTGTACCTGTAAAGGGTTGCAAAAGCCGCTATAAAGCTGTGTATGTCCATTGGTGCCCATTCTATGGCTGTGTACATGGCGGATTTTCAAGTCCATATGTCATTTATATACATACAGAGACAGATACATGTACATATACACATGCACACAGACATCACATGTGCGTGCACCTGCACACATCATCTCTTCTTTCAAATCAGATAGTGCCTGTGGCAGAGGAGACTGATAAATCCCCTAGGCAGTGACAAAGCAGGAGGAGAGGAGGACAAATTTAATTAATTCTTATCATTTCTGACAGAGGCAGAGAGAGAGCCAGCAAGCAATAGAGAGCGAGCGAGCGAGGGAGAGTGAGCCGGGGAGGAGGGTGAAAGAAGAGAAAGAGTTTTCTAGGGGAAACAGAGGACAAAGGAGGAGATGGGGGGTGGCTCATGCTCATGGTCCTCCCTGCCTAAGGGAGGTCCCGGAGCATAGTCACCAGGGGCTGACCTGGGGCCAGCATTCTCCTCTTCCTTTTCCTCCTCCTCTCCCTTCTTCCCTCTTTCTCTTCTTCTTCCTCCTCATATTCCTCTTCTTTTCCTTCTCTTGTTCCTCATCCTTTGCTTTTCTTCTTCCTCTTCCAAGTGGGCCCATGTCCCTCTTTTCTGCCCCCTCTCCCAGTCAGGTGAACATGGAGTATATTAGCCATTAACCCTTGAAGGTCACCAGGGGGCACATGCTGAACAAATGCTGCTATCTCCTTTGAATAAAATCTGAAAGGTTCAGGTGGACACAGTGCAATGAATGGAACATTTCATTTCTCTTCATCATGCTTGTAGAAACCTAGGCCCTCAAGCTGGAAGGGACTACGGAGGAAGTACAGGACTCCCTCCAAAGCTTCCTTGACAGGGAGATATTTGATTCCTGCTTGAATACTTTCTGTGACAGAGAGCTCACTATCTTACAAGGCAGGGCCTCTTGGAGAGCTGTGGTTATCAGGAAGTGCTTGCCTTGGCCTCACTAGAACTTGTCCCTGTGTGTAATTGCTCCACCTCTCAGGCCACACAGAGGGGTGGCCATGTTCTCACTTCATTGAAGGTGATACTGAAGCCCAGAGAGGGTCATTACTATGTGCCCAGGTCACATAGTAATGGTTTAGGCAGAACCTTCTAAATCTTAGGCCCTCAGGGCCCAGGGTTACATGGCAGGAGAAGACCATACCTCTTTATCCTATGTCAGCCCTATGGACACATCTCAGCCTCTTCAGCACATTCAACTAGACATGGCCAGCTGTGGAGTTGAGAACCAAGGCTACATTTCCTAGGGATGAATAGAGGCCATGATTTAGGGTGACAGGGGATGTGGGGATGAAGGGGAGTGAAGATGCTGGCTAGGGGGAGAGGGCCAGAAGGATAGGATGGATGGATAGAGGGAGGGAGGGAGAGAGGAGGGGGGAGAGAGAGACAGAGACAGAGAGACAGAGACAGAGAGACAGAGAGAGACACACACAGAGACAGAGAGAGACAAAAACAGAGACAATGACAGAGAGAGACAGAGACAGAGAGACAAAAACAGAGAGACAATGACAGAGAGAGACAGAGACAGAGATGCACAGAGAGTCAGAGAGATAGACAAAGATAGAGACAGGAGACAGAGAGGAGAGAGGAGGAACAGTGAAGGCGGCAGTATGATGTGATAGAGAGAACCTAGCTTCTCTGACTTCTTCCCATTCTTCCCCTTCCTGGCTGAGTGACTCTGGGTAAGTCACTGCTGCTCTCTAGGTCTTAGTTTTTTCTTTTGTAAAATGGAGGCAGAGCTGGATAAGAGGCTCTCTCAGGTCCCTTCATATTTTAAATGCTTGTGTGTGTTTAGAGGAAATGATTCATGATGACAGCATCAGAGAGAGAGAAATCTCCAGTCTCTCTGTCCTGAGTAAAGGGGATGTGAACCCATTGACTGGAGCCCTGCACAAAAGAGAATCTTGGTCATGGTCTTTTTGATGGGCAGTGTGACAGGAGGCAGTATGATGTGGTGGAAAGAGAGCTGATTTGGAGACAAGGGACCTGGGTTTGAATCCCAGTTCTGCAGCCTAAACCTGTATGTGATCTAGCTCCAAAGTCTCTCTCTCTGAAACAAGCAGGTCTTTGTCTTTCTCTCTGTCTCACTTAGAACAGGGCCCGGCCCTTAATCAATTGGTCAATAAACATTTATTGTGCACCTACTATGTGCCAGGCCCTGTGCTAAGCCCCTTAATAATCGCTGCCTGACATTACTTGATCAATCAATCGACAGCCTCGAAGGGCTCTTCTAGTCCTGAGTATGTTGTAGTTTCCTGGCCTCTATTCTCACCTCTTGAACCCTCTCTTTCCACAGTAGCCAAAATGATCTTCTTATGGTCCACTCTGTCCATTAAACTTGTCTGCTAAAAAAGCTCTGTCGTCAGCTGGAGGGAATCTATCTTTCCTGCCATTTGTCCTCCTCCCTGCATAGTCATTCTCTCTCTCATTCCTGCTTGCTTTTCCTCTTCCCTTCCTTCCCATAAAAGCTCAGGTCCCATCCCCTCCTTCTCCACAAGCCTTCTCTGCTCCTTCCATCTCAAACGGGCTCCAGCCTTGTTCCATTTTCCAAGGGTTTGGCCATATCTCTCCTCTGCACTGACGACCTTCTACTTAGTACCATATCACATTTATTTGTGTGCAAGCTTTCCCCCCTTCTATTATATTGAAAACCCCTTGAGGGCAGGTCATTTTTCATCTTTGTGCCTCCAGAACAGAACCGTGCACATATTAGATTATTAATAAATGCTTGTTGAATTGGTTTTTTTTAAAATTGAATTGGCCTGGCCTAGTTATTTTAACAAATGGTTCTCTCTCTACTTCGACTATATGAAGCCAGCACTTTCCTTATACAACAAGATCTTAGTTCTATGGTGATTCTCCAGAGGGACCTGATGACTCCCAGAGTGGGTGGTAGGACCTGTGGTTATGCCACCAGAGCAGGCTATGGCCTCAGAGGCCACCTGGTCTAAATTACCCTTCATTTTACAGATGAGGAACGTGAGACCCAGGAAGGATATGTTACTTGTTCAAGGCTGCATGGCTGCTAAGTGTCAGAGAGAGGATTTGAACCCAGGTCCTCTGGTTCCAGAGACAGGGCTCTTTCCATCTTATCATATTGCCTCCCTAATGAGTAAAATTTTAATAGAAATAAATATTAAGTCCTTGACTTAGGCTCAAAAACTTAACTGCATGAATATAAGACTGGTGATCTGTATCTGGGCAATGGTTTATGTGAAAAAATGTCAAGGGGGTTTTATAAAGTCAAAATGGGACCAATGTGAAAGATGGTGGCTCCTCAAGACACTCACTCAGTCTTAGGCTACACAGATAACAATCTAGTCAGCAGCATGAGGTGGGGAGACGCTTCCATCGTTTTCTGCTCTGGTCAGACATCTGGGGTATTGTGTTCAGTTCTGAGAACTGTCTTTTAGGAAGGGCATTGATAAACTGGAGAGGGTCCAGAGGAGGGAGATCAGGATAATTAGGGGACCAGAGACCATGACATATGAATGTGAGTTGAATGAACTGAGTATAGCTAGCCAATAGAGAACTGGGGGGAGGGGAGAGAGGAAGGGCAAGAAAGCTGCCTTCAATTATTCAGAAGGTTGTCATGTGAAGGAGGGATTAGATTTTTACTGCTTGGCCTCAGATATTATGTACGGGCTCTTAGGCATATGCTCAGTATGATGGGGTAGAGGCCCTGTGTCTTTTCAAAAAGGCAGCCTAGGGCTAGGCTATCTTAGGATAATATTATCAGAAACTCAGCTCTTACTGTGAACTAATCTATTGCCATGAGGGATGGTGCTGTGTGCTGCCTTACAGAAGACGACACCCCAAAAGGGTAAACACAATCACAGTCACAAGGCCCTCCCTGATCTCCTCCCTTTTAGCTAACATATTGGGGAATCAAAACAAAACATATACATACAAATGCATATATGCATGCATCTACGTAGTATGCACGTATACATATACATATAGGTCTCTACATCCTGCTGACAATGCAGTGCTTTCCCCCTCCAGGTTCTGTAGGCTTTTCTGGATTTGGCTACAATTTGATAAGGGATACAAATCATCTAAGGCACCAAAGTCAGTCAATCTAGCTGTCTATAGTCAACCAGAAAGTCCACTTTCCTCCTTAAATGTACTTAAACATAAGAGGTCCTGTGCTTGCTACCAATGAGAGTATAATGCCAGCTAGTTATAGCCAGTTATGCTTCTTTCCATAGCTATAGTGCTGACTTAGCTAGCTGCTACCATTTACACTGCTTATGCTACCCAGCTGCTGGCAGTGTCCCATCTTCTAAGAGTCCTTTTTTCCACTTTGGGAGAGATGGAGGGAGGGAGGAAAAGAGGAAAGGAGGGGAGAGAGAGAGAGAGACAGAGAGACAGAGAGAGAGAGACAGAGAGACAGAGAAACAGAGAGACAGAGACAGAGAGAGAGAGAGAGACGGAGACAGAGAAAGAGAGACAGAGACAGAGACAGAGAGAAAGTGACTTTCTGATGTATATATGGGGAATTGATTTAACACTGGCAAGGTTTAGACATGAGCATATTTTATTTTTTTCCTAAGCTATATAGTAGCCAACATATGTATAATCTGATTTGTTGACTGGTACTCTTTCTCCTGTTACCTGGTTTTTCCATGCAATCGAATGTCTATACTACATGTGTCTGCATCGATCTATTGTCATCTTCTTATGGTCATTCCTTCCTGAACATTTCTTGAAGGGGTATTAGTGTTAGTGGTTTCTCCAATTACATGTAAGTTATCTTTTCACAGCACCTTTAGGAGTTCCTGTATGATTTCTTTTGTACCTTTTAAAATTCCTCCCCCTACCCCCACCCCATGGTCCTGTCTATTGGGGATTTCTCCTTATCTGCTCATGGTGAAGATGCTGTTGGTTGGTCCCCTGGTCAAGTTGTATCAAAGCTCCAAATATTATTGGCAGGTCAGAAGGGAGGGTTAAAGTAGTTTTACTCCACTGTGAACCAAATTTATAGAAAGTCCTTGACCAGAGGGCCAGTTTCAGCAGGAACCTACATCACTGCCTGCCCCGCTTCCTGCCCCCAAGACGTTTTGCTTCTTTGGCAGACCATGGTGATCACTCCTAAAAACACTGGACCTGACTGACCTTTGAGGTCATGAAGATCTTGCTAGAAACTGTTAACAGTCTTTCTTCCTTCTTACATATCCCCATTAGTGTACCCACCATATACCAATGTAAGCATTCTTTTCGTTATTACTGCCTATATTTGTTGAAGATAGGGTTTGCTACTTTCCCTGGCCATGGTGCTGAACACCAGAGGTTGAGCTAGAACCAATGGTTAGAAGTTGCAGGGAGGCTGATTTCGGTTCAATGCAAGGGAACACTTCCTAAATAGTGAGAGTTGTTTAAAAAAAAAAAAGATGAATGACTTGCCTTGGGAGGTAACTGGATGTTTTCAGACTCTTTTAGAAAGGATCTCAGCTCAGGTATGGGCTGGATTAGACACCCTTTGAGGCCTCTTCTAGCTTTGAGCATCTACGCTTCTATAAGGTGCCACGTGAAGGTCCATATTAAGTCCTCTGAAGCTCCCAGGAGCTGGGGCTCGCTCTGTTGGAAGAGAAATGCGTTTCCATCTGGTGAGTGTTAATATTATTTAAGCAGCCTGAATACTGAATGATGGAGAGCCTGCCTCCTAATATTGAAAACGCATAAATATCTATTCTCTGGTGCTTGAGGCATAGATAAATAAAGGCAACGAGGTGCCACATTGCCCTGCCAAGCTGGGCTGGGTGGTAATTTACAAGGCTCTCCCAGCCCCCCGCATGGTGTGCATTTATGCCTGGCTTTCAGAAGAGATTTCTGAGATGGCTTTATCACCATCAGGCACCCTGGGTGACTTGGGAGCCATTTTTCCAAGAAAAGTGGCACCTGGGGAGGGGGAAAGGAGAGGAAGGCTGTATGGGGAAGAATATGTTGGACATGATAGGCTGCAATGTCAATATCTCTGAAGCTCCTACCCTGCCTCAGCTAGGGAGGGCACTGGATGAGTACCTCACTAATTCTACTTTTTCTAGTGTTTCCCACCTGCTGCCACAAGGAAAAAAATAGGGTTTAATTAAGAGAAAAGACCACATATCATTAGAGGTGGGAGGGAGGGCAATTTTATCTATCTCACACTACAAGGGAATTAACTAAGGCCTAGAAGGAGGTCAATGAACTCACCCAAGGTCATACAGAGAATCAGTGACAGAGTCAGAGCTAGAATCTGGGACTCCTAACTCCAAAGTCCAGGATTTCCCCCACCCCAAGACCTCATAGACTTGGCAATTTTGTGCTTCATGTTTTCCTTCCAACTCTTATCTTACTCTCCCATCCCATAGATAAAAGCCTAAGGTTTGCGGTGGGGGATACTTACAGACATGTTGGAATCCATTCCGCAGGCCAAGTATCTAGGTGGTTTCAGCTACTATTGACTCCTGATCCCAGGGAAATGACCCACTGACCCCTGCTTACTTTATCTCATTTCCCTCTTCCAAGAAGACACACTCACTCCAGATTCCAATCTCTCCCCTTTATCTTGACTTGAAGTATTGTTAGAGAAGGCTGAAGTTTTCCATCAGCTGGCCCAGTTAAAGACTTTGTTGTCTTCCAAATACCCCTTTCAGTTGGTATCTCATTTTCTTGGAGGCAGGGATTAAAGTGACTCAGTGGATAGAGCCCTAAACTTGGCATCAGAAAGACCTGAGTGTGAATTCCACCTCAGACACTTACTCTCTGAGACTCTGGGAAAGCAACTCAAACTTTGAGACTCAGTTTCCTTATCTTCAAAATGAGGAAGTTGGACCCAATGGCCTTGAAGTCTCTTCTGGTTCCAAACCTATGATCTGTCTTTATATGATCTGACTTGTGAATTGCCCATGATCCCAAAGGTAGTAATAAGAGATATTTTAGAATGCTTTGAAGCTTGCTAAGTCCTTCATACATGGTCTCATTTATGCCTCAGACCAACCCCATAAGGAAGCTCTCTCTGCAGGCATTATTATCCCCATTTCACAAAGGTGTAAGTTGAGGCTTAGAGTTTAGCAACTTGCCTGTAGTCTCATGCATATCAGTTTCAGGAATGGGATTTTATTCCTGACCTTCAACCAGTTAATCCATCAAACAAGGAACATGATCTTCAGTGCTTACCATGGCCCAGGCACCGTGCTAGGCCCTGTGACATTATGCTAAGTTTATGTAGTAACCTCCTAATTCCATCTCCAGTAGAGGTTAAACCTTTGAGATCAAGGATTATCATTTTTCATCTTTCCCCCTACTGTTTAGTGCCATGCTTTGCACATAGTAGGCATCTGATGAGTGTGTGTTCTTAGCAGTCTGACAGCTAGGCAGTTAGTGGGATTGGAGGTTAAGGGGAAGGGAGATGAATTGCTGGTCAGCATAGCATAGAGGCAGAGGGCATCAGTGCGAGGGACTGGGCAGCCATGGAAATACCTGCAGATCAGTGTCCCTCCTTGGGGGTAGGCACTATTTTCAGTGTACCCAAGGGAGATCAAGGGGCTGCTTTGATCAGATGAGGGGATTTCAAAGAATACAACAAAGACTCCAATTAAGTCACCACAGCTTTATTAGTAGCATAAAAACTGATGTGGTAGATGTGCTTTTGCAAACAAAAAAGGGTCTAAGAAATACTTGATCTCCCCTTTGATGCCATCCCCAGGGCCTCCCCTTTGACTTGATGGTGAGAAGCAAAGTGCTATGTGATGGTTAAATCCCAGGCAAACAGTCTGGTCCAGGTAGCACCTTGGTTCTGAATAGCCCTCAGATGCAAGGGCACTGTGAGTTTTTCTACACAATAGATTGAGGGAGGTACAAGGTCTAAATTAGGGTGAGCAAATCCAACCTCCCTTTGAATACTGCACTTGTGAGGAGGTCAGATAAGCCCAAGCAGAGGTGTAACTGGAATTCCTTGGCATTCAGAGGCTGCAGTCATGGATATTCATCAGTTCCCCTGCCTGTCTGTGCCAGTGTGTCCCTCTTCCTCCTCTAGGTGAAAGGGCTGATCTAACCAGCCTGCATCATGGTAGAACTAGCCTCCTGTCATTCCACAGTGCCAAAACACTGGTTCATAAGAGACACTACACAGGCTTTGTCTTGAGCTTCTGGCTGAGGATGTTGAGGTGTCTTAATGAACTCAGGGTTTTCTCTTTCAAGAGAGCATTTTCTCTGCCTCCCTAAATATGGAGGGGCGTTAGTTGGACTGATTAGTGGTCCAGGCTACAAGCTTATGTATATATTAGCCACAGAAAATGGGCTGGTGAGTTATGGAAGAATCAGCCTTTTTCTAGGGGTGTGCTGGAGTCAGCTCAAACAGGTCCTCTAGGGACAATCGTTACATTTTCAGGAGCTTGGAAATGAACAAATGGGCTTGATTTTTTTTTTGATTGTTTATATTTAAGAATGTGATGGAGAAAATATTAATAATACGGATTAAATTTTAAAATGTGTGGCATGTTCCTTTTTTGATAAACACACTTTGGACTTAACCTATTTTTGTTATTTTTGCATGGACCTGGGACTGAACAAGGGGAACCCACTTCTGATGACAGTGTTCCTAGTCCAGGCAGTCTGGGGGTGAGGTATTCTCTTTCCCCTCAGGCTTTAGCTATATAGCAGAGGCTCTGGCTGCCTATACTACCAAAGCTTGAAGAGTCAGTCTTTTATATCTGTCTAGTGCTTTGTAGATTTCCAAGGAGTCTCTTAGACTTTGAGATCAAGGACTGATTTTTGCTCCTCTTTGTAGCCCTAGTCCTTAGCACAGAGCCTGGCATACAGTAGGCTCTTAATAAATGTTAGCTCACTGACTTTCAATAATCATACTTGCTCTGTGTTATAGTCCTACGATAGAGATAGGGCAGGGATTACTGACCCCATTTTAGTGATGAGGAAACTAAGACTTACATAAGTTTAAGTGGCCTGCCAAAGGTCATTAATTATGACATTAAAGATGCTTGGCATTGCCAGATAATCCCAGGCTCTTCCAGGCTACAGCTGCTAGGGACCCCAGAAGCCATCTGTCCAGTTTTCCTCATTTTATAGATGAAGAAACTGGGGCCCAGGAAGGTGGGTTGGTTTGGCTGAGTGCTTTCTCCACAACCCCCCTATGAGGAGGGAATGTAGATGTAATCTAGTGGAAGCAGAACTGAATTTGCAGTCAGGGAGCATGTGTGATCCTGGGCAAAGTGCTTCCTGTCTTTTAGTCTGTTTCCTCATTTGTAAAATGTTCTTCAAAGTACCTTTTGACTTTAAAGTGGTGATTCCCATTTTCCAGATGAGAAGTTCAAGATCACACAGTATATTACTGACATGAGATTTGGACTTGGGAATCCTGAATTCTAATTCTGTGTCTTTCCCACCACCACCTGGCTTGCTGTATAGCTCTGGCATGTCCAGCTGGCACTCAACCTGTTCTGCAGTTGGGGCAATGCAAAAAGAGACCCAGGGAAGGGAATGATAAAGGTTCCTCTTTACTCCCCCCAGTTGGGGTGAGACTAGTAAAGAATCCTGACCCTTGGACCTCAGATGGATCCCTAGGGAGCCAGCCCCTCCTCCTTTCTGATCCCAGTTCTTACTTTCTCTAGCTCATGCCCCTGGGGCAGGAGAAACCATGGAAGCATTCCTCTTTGACAGTCAGGGATTGGAGGGAGAGTATGTGTGGGACTAAATAACACAGGGCAGAGTCAGAAGGCCTGGGTTTAATATGAGTTATCTCTTTGAGTCTTACTTATTTCTCTCAGCAGTAAAGTGGGCATTATAATACTTGGACTATTTCTCTCAAAGGGCAAGTGTGAGGCTCAAATGAGATGGTGTAGACAATGAAGAGGGTGCCCAAAAGGAATTAGGGCTGCCTGAGACCCCAAAATACCAACATGCTGGGTCCTGCTGAAAGAATTCCACTCAGGTCTTCTCAGCCAAAGAAAAGTGAAGTTTATTGAAAGTTCAGGTTGGCCATGTGGGGTGCTAGGCTATTTCAGGGTGCTCTCACAGAGCAAGTCTGTGTGCTAGGGCATTCTAAGGCATTCTAAGTCTGTGCCAAGCTATCCCATGGAGCTCTCCCAGAGTATGGAGGGAAGATGGGGTTCTATATACAGAAAGATTGTGGGAGGAATCTAGGGGTGGTCCAGAAGAGGAGATTGAGGAGGGTCTTCAGGAGGAGTCAGATGAGGTCAGACTCCAGTAATGAGTGGTTAACAGTGGGAAGTTGCTGGAGGCTACCTGGAGACCATAGACAGTGGTGGACCAGGACAGTTCAAGGGTGGGAACAGGAACATTAAGGGTGGGAAACTATTGGAACAAAGGGGGCTAAAGACTTGGGCAGAGCCACAACTTAAGCCTCATGACCTCAGGCAGAGCCACAATTTAAGGCTCATGACCTCAGGCAAATGTCTTCCCAGGGAAAGTTTACTTTGCCAGACCCTGTACCTCAAAGAATCAAGGAGAGCTCAAAAAAAAAGGGGAGGGGGGAGAGTCCCAGAGCCTACACCTCATCAGACAATGTGTAAACCTGAAGCGCTTCATAAATATCATGATTGCTCATGTTTCTGTGGTGCTCTATGATTTAACAGCTAACATTTCTACAGTACTTGGTGATGAACAAAAGTGCTTTCAGAGGAATAACAATCCCCTGAGGTGGATGGGGCAATATTATTATGACCATTTAATAGATGAGGAAACACAAGCCAAGGGATTTGGATGACTTGTCTGAAATCACATAACTAATAAGAGGACCTGAATTCTATTCTTTTACATTGCTGGGGGCCTGTGCTTTTTTTGGGAGGGGGGAGAGTGTTTGTTTTTTTTTAATACCATTGTTGCTATTACTCAGAGTCTGTGGGTAAACCCAGTTCTCATTGTCATTCATTTCCTGGGGATGGGATGAGGGAAAGACTACCAGCAAGTCCCTTCCATCCTCAGGCTCTCAGCTTCCTCGTCTATAAAGTGATGGAGGGGGAGGGTGGACTAGAAGCTTTCTAAGGTCTTTTCTGAGGTCTTTCTGTGCCCCTAGGAGAGATGAATGGAAGGAGCTGGTGTGGGTCCCTCATGGCAGGGGCTGCATTGCAGATCTATCTGTAAATTTTATGGGGAATGCCAGCATTGAATTAACCTCATAAAAGTGCTTGGTTTGGCCCATGCCTTAGTCACATGAGTCCTGGGTAGGCTCAGAGAAAGGACTGTGTTGTAGGAATTGGGAGTGGGGTGGGGTGAGAGACAGGTATTCTGGGATCTCAGGTGGGGCCAGGTGGAGCTCTGGGACTGGACTACACTGGATAGGTGCAGTGGGCCAAGTCTGGAATGATGCCATGTCCAGGGGCCATCCACTGTACTCTAACTGGCCCTACGTCCATTTAGGTTGCGTTGTATCACAGCAAGAGCACTGATTTGGGAGGCCCATGTACATACCTGCCGCTCCCTCCATATCTGTCCCTTTCCAGGCCTCAGCTTCTTCATCTGGTGCTGGAGTAGAAGGAGGAGGAGAGGGAGGTAAGTCATTTACCCTTCTCTTCCTTAGTGTCCTCACCTGTAAAGTGAAGGTGTTCCATGAGGAGATCTCAAAGGACTATTCCAGGCTCCAAGGTCTCAGAATCTCTAAAATCAGTGTTCATGTGCAAAGATCACTCGTTTCTCTTGGCTTTGGGCTCTTCTTTGGGCAAAGATGTCATAGAGGCACCAATATAGATGTATGACATCTCATCAATTCTCTGAAACTGATGTTGTGGATGAAATGGATGGTGTGGGAAAGGGTGAGCGTGCTGGAAGCACAGAATTACACTGCAGAAAAGCCACTTCTTAAAAAATGTTTAAATAAGCATGCTTAGAATAACAGGAAAAATGAATCTCATTCTAGAAGGGAACCTAGAGGCCATCTTATCCACTGAGGCCCAGGGAGGTTAAGTGACTTACCCAAAGTCATGTGGCAAATGAGTCTCAGAGGTCAAATTTGGACTCAGGTCCTCTGTCTCCAGAGTCAGTGCCTTCCCCACTGTAGCATACTACCTCCTACTGTGACCTTACCTCTTAGCCTCAGTCTCTTCATCTAGAAAATGGGGATGTTGAACTATGTGATGACCATCCTATGATCTGAGCCTGACCCAGCTCATGTCTTCCCTACTATGGGTGCCATAGTATGGATCAGGTTCAGCTTATGGCTGAACCCTCTCCATGGATCCAGACCTTCCATAGATCTCCTCCCAGGCACACCTCTGGGTTTAGCTTCCTAGTCCCAACATCAGGGATAGTCTTCTCTCAGTTTTTAGTCCTCCAGATTAGAAAGACTACCTATGCTGATATCAAAGCTCACTCACACTTGTAAGGACTGCATGCAAGGGTGTGCTGGTAAATATTTAACAACAAGCTTTCTAAAAAGAAATGTACACATAACATAATTTTCAATTGAATTTGTATTATTAATATTTTCCCCACCACCTTCTTAAGTCCAGACAATAAACCAAACAATAAATTAAGCTCCAAGGTGTAGCATTCCCAATTTCTGCAGCATAAATGCTCACGCTGAAAATTTAACAATCTACCGTCTGAGTCAGCAGGAGCTGGCTTCGCCACACCACTTGTTGAATGTCATTTGACCCACAATGGGTTGGAGGAATAGGAAAGGTCATCAAGTTTGAAACTGTTCCCGTTTTCTTCTTGCCTCAGATTTCAGCAGCCTGCAGCATAGCCTGGTGTCCAAGATTCCTTCAGGGGCACAAGTAGAGAACAAAGAAGAAGGGAACAGAGAAAGCCTCCTAACCCCCACCCTCCCAAGAAAGCCAGACATACCTCTCTCTCTGGCAGAGCATGGCTCCTTCCTGCTCAACCATGGAGAAGTCTTACCTGGCTCTCTTTCTCCCCCTCCTGGCTTGAAAACCAGCTCTACAGTATGAGAACCACCCTAGGGAACACAAGCCCAGAGTCCTAGAGTCTCCTTGCTTTTGGCTGCCACCCACAGGCAGCCTCAGAATAGAAGTCAGTTTGGTGTCCTTATTAGAAGCTTCAGTAGCAACTGCTGCTCTCCTGTTCCCACAGCTCAACTGCCCTATGTCCTTGACTGTATTCACACCCAAGGAAACTAATTACAGATGTATAATAGCACCCTCACAACAGCAAACCCTTCTCAGTCTCCTCTGCTACATGTTTACCCATGTCTTACTTAGTACTACGGACTGATTTTTCTTCTCCCTCTAAGCTCTTTCCCTGGGTGATCTCACAAACTCCCATGGATACAATTATCATCTCTATGCAAACGAGTCTTAGATCTATTTGTCCAAACTTAATCTCTCTCCTACCTCCAGTGCTGTAACCTTAACTGCTCGGTGGAAGTCTTGAATTGAATGTCTCATAGATACCATTAACTCACTATGTCCAAAATGGAACTCATTATCTTTTCCCCCAAACCTTTCCCTCTTCCTAACTTCCCTGTTACTATTGGGTTGCTGTCATTTGTCCTTTGTTCTTGAAGACCATGACATCAGGAAGGTGATACCATGACATACAAGTGAATTGGATTTAAGTGAGGCAGGGCTGTGTAAAGTCACCAGCCTCACTTTGTCCTTTAGGGTAATCTGGGTCCAGTGGCCAGATACAGATCAGGGTGACTGGAGATGGTCCAGCTATGTGAGGTACAATCATCCTCCCAGTCACTGAGATGTTGACTCTCTCTCACTTGCTATCATTTGCCAAGTCCTGTTATTTCTACCTTTGTAACATTTCTTTTATATGCTCCTGTCTCTCCTTTGACACTGTCACTGTCCTGATTTAGATCCCTATCACCTTCTGCTTAGACTGCCATAGCTGCTGGGGGTGGGAGGTCTGTTTGTCTCAAAGTCTCTCCCCACTCCATTCTATCCCCAACTCAGCTGTCAAACTGATCTTCCTAGAGTATTGGTCTGACTATATCACCCTCCAAATCTACAAACCCTAGAGGCTCCCTATTACCTCTAGAATAAAATATGAAATCCTGTTTCATTTTTAAAGCCCTTCATAGCCTGCCTTCTCCCACTTTTCCCATCTCCTTACTTCCTTCAATGTACTCCCCAATAGAGGGACACTGGTCTCCTTACTGTTTCTTTCATAAGACACTCCATTTCTGGACTCTCCCTAGCCTTCCTTAACCTTAGTGTCTTCCCTTTGAGATTACATACCATTTATCCTGTCTATATCATTTGTCCATAATTGCATCTTCTCCCCCCTTCCCCCCCCCTCAGACTGGGAGCTCTTTGAAGGCAGGCATTTTTTCTGGCTTTTTATTCCTAATCCTTAGCATAGTGTCTTGAAGCATCATAAGCATAATTGATAGATATTCATTGTTGACTGTTGACTACCTATATAATATGTCCATCAGTATTAGAGGAAGATAATTTGTTTTCTTTTGTATATTAAAAAGGAATTCATTATTAACTTAGAACAACTACAAAGCCACTTAAATTTAAATTTAAGGTGATTTTCAGGAAATGGCCTTCAGTTTTCAGGAAGTTTTTCTTGACCCTGATCATCAACACAGCTTTGATCCCTGTTTGTGACCTCTCTCCGTGTCTTCTGGATCCTACTGTGAGCTCCCCTTCTACAGAATCACTCCAAAACTCTAACACTGCCTGGGATTCTATGACCTCAGGTCAAGGCCCCTCTCAGCTCTGACATTCTATGTCCTAAGGACTTTTACATCTGAAACATTCTCTGCCCTTATTTGTTCTCAAATCCTTCCCAGCTCTGACATCTTTTGTTCTAACGCCCCTCTTAGCTCTGACATTCTGTGTTCAAAGGCCCTTTTCAACGGAAACATCCTGTGTTCTAAGACCTCTCCAAGCTCTGATATTCTCTGTTATAAGGCACCTCCCAGCTCTGATATGCTATATTTCATGCTCTAAAGTCCTTTCTGGTTCTGACATTCTACATCTCTCCCACCACACCTCTCCATCTCACCCCACAAGGGAAGTGACGCCCACTCTCATTCCTTGCTCATATTTAAACTCTGCTCCAGCCTTACCCATATCCAGCTCTGCCCACCCCAGTGAATTGAGCAGAAGCCTTTTGCAGTAACATAATCATTGAGGTTTCTGGAAGAAGGGTCTTTCTTACCAGCAACAATAAATCCCATTGGTAGAATGTTTTAAGGTTTATACAGTACTGTTCTCATGCTCTTTTTGGTGGGGAATGCAAGAATTTTACCAGTCAGTTACAGGGGAGGTAACCAGGGTTCAGAGAGGTGGGTTGCCCAAAATTATATGGATAGTAAGTGTGAGAAACTGGGACTTGAACCCATGTGGTCTGATTTGAAGGACAAGTCTCTTTTTGCTTCTTCAATCTGCCTTTCACCCTCTGTTGCTGCTCCTCTCTTTCTAGCTCACTCTTTTCTTGTTCTCTCTCTTTCTTTCCCCAACATGCTCCTTTATCTTCCTTTGGTCCTTTATTGCTCGCTCCCTGCACTCTCTCTCTGGCCCTACATCAACTCTCCAACTTCAGGAGGTGAGACACCCAGAGGCCATGACTCACAATGATCTCTGACCCTCTGCTTGGAATTCTCTTACATTTGGCCAGTCTTTCCAGGGTGACTCAATTAGAAGAATGCACCCTGATGATGATTCTATTTTTTAGGAGTAAGGTCTCTACTCTGCCCTTGTCCTGTTTCTCTTCTTGTCTTCTTTGGTTGAGGACCAAGGGGTTGGGACCTCTTCACTGCTCCCTAGCCTGCCTGCCCACTTACTCTTTGGCTAATCTGACCCACTGGTGCTCAAGTTTCTCTGGCTTATGGCCTTCCTGGCCAATGTGAATTTCTTCTTGCTTTTGTTCTCTGTGGTCCCAGAAGGCAGAACTAGGAACATAATGGGAGGAAGTTGCAGAAAAGCCCAGAGAAATTAGATCCAGACCATGGAGTGAATTAGTGACAGATAATAGAGACTGATTCGTCTTTAAGGTTCCTGCCATTGCTGACATTCAATATTCTAAGGTTCTTCAAACTCAGGCATTCTATGTTCTAAGATCCCTTTCTTCCCTGAGATTTCAAGGTGTATGTTCTAAGGCTCTGTCCAGTTCTGAAATTCTATGTTCTAAGGTTCCTCTCAACTCTGAAGTCTCTTCCACTTCCAGTGATAACTGTTCTATATCTTAAGCCCTCCTCCCCCATTCTGATGTTTTCTATTTTACAGCCAAATATCCATCTTAACTCTATGATTCTATCTTCTATAGTTTAAAGTTCTTTATAATTCTAAAATTTTATTTTCTGTATCCTCAGGTTTCTTCCATTTCTGACATTCTATGTTCTATGTTCTAACATCCATTCTAGCTCTGATTTTCCTGGATATTATTTTTAAATGGTTCTAGGAGACACCAGGAAAACCCCCAGCCCTGGCAGTGCTACTTAACTGAGGCTAGAAGCCTGAGTACTCCCTGATACTTCTTAACAGTGTCTAGAAGCCTGAATACTCTGACTCCAGAAAAAGCGAAGGAACAGGAGCAGAATGAGTAATAAGTGCTATGGTAGTAATTTGGGAGTCAGACTTGGCACTCGATATAGATGGGTCCATCTTGAAGCTTTTGTCTTTTCTTTTGAAAAGCTATAACCTGGAACTGGATGGAGGGCAATGAACAGATGAAAAATGGGAGACGTGTCAAGATTTTAGAAACAAACTCCCTTTTCCATCGATAACAGTGGAGCCATCACATTTGGACTCTAACTTCACAGTCCCTGATGCGCCATATGAGGAAGCAGAAATGGTACTAAAGAAACAAAGATGGGAAAAGCAGCTGTCCTAGATGAGCACACACAGAGGAGGTGTGTGCCGGAGCCGCCACCATTCTGAGAGTGCTGAAGTATCGATTTTTGGGATGTATGATGGGAAGAAACCAAATGCTTGGAGGGGAAAAACCCCCACAGACCTTATTATTACCCCCTACAAGGCAATCTAGAAAATATCAGTAACTACTGATGTTTAGCCTAATTTCCCATCTTTGCAAAGTCTTCATGAGAATAATCTATACATAAATCGAGGACATCCTTGATGAAGGCATGAGACAGGGACAGGCAGGCATTCAGAAACTATATTCTACAGTAGAATAAATTTCCATCAGCTCACAGTTGACTGAACAATGCAGAGCATACAACATCCCACTGTGTGTCTTATTTGTTGACTATAAAAAAAGCATTTGATTTGGCAGAACAAAATAACTCCTTAAAGGCTTTTGTCCAATGAAATGCCTTCCATGCACATGCCATAATAATACAAGATTCTTTGAAAGATGCAAATGAGGTAAATTTATTCAACAACTCTCTGATTATCAATATAAAGCAAAGTGCAAAAGGAAAATGTGCTTGATAAAATGTTTGCCACCGTTATAGGGAATGTCCATAGTAGAGTTCAGATTGAAGCGGTATCCCCTGTGGATGGTGAGGTCCATCATTTTCTCTGTTTGTAAATGGCGTTGGACTGCTTGCATTAAGCCTGGGAATGCTGCAAAGCCTCCTAATGAGATACACGATTACACCAAAGAATTTGTTCTTTCCAAAGAGGAAAAATCAAATGGAAGAATACTCATCAACCGGTTATGTTTCAGGTACTTTGTCAGCCCATAGAGCTAACCAATGTTCATTGCAGAGAAGCAGTACTGACCGATCAATTAGGAAACTGAAGTATCTGATCTTCCTGAACGGCCCTCCCTAGAAGACTTTTTGTTCATTTGGAGTGTATTGTCTCTGAAGAAGTCTCGTACATGTCTAGGTCATGCTGAAAGTTTTGGGTGGGCTGAGACAAAGGTCAAGAACAGCAACGTATGTCCATGGATCTTGGGCAGACGCTGCAAATGGATAATGGATAATGGATTTGAAATAAATTCAAATTCAGATGTAATAGAATGAAGAGGAGGAAGAAGAGGAAGAGGAAGAAGAGGAAGAGGAGGAGGGTAGGGTGAATGGCCTTTGGAAAACTGCTCAGTGCTTTTAATTAGTCCCAAACCCTTCAGAAAGAACAGTTCAGCTTTTCGTATTATTATTCCACTGATGCCATATGGCTGCAAGGCGCTGAATGCTATAATCCCCAAGGGATTAAAATCCCAGGTGAACCAAAGACCCATGGAGCAGTGCATGATGGGTATGAGTAGGCCACAACATTTCCCATAAAGAATAAGGTAAAATGAACAGCATAAAGGATGTTATGAGAGAACTGTATGACTCGATCTGACAGGTGGGTATGGTCTTGTGCACTGGAAAGATTGCTGAATTAGGAGTCAGAGGACATGTAAAATCCTGGCTTTGCCACTCACTACTTGGTGGCATAGATAGTGATGGATAGAGTGCTGGACTTGAAGCCAGCAAGGCCTGAGTTCAAACCCCACCTCAGATACTTACCAGCTGGGTGACCCTTGGAACATTACCTAACCTCTCTCTGCCTCAATTTCCTCATCTGAAAAATGTGGACAATAGCACCTCCCTCCCATGGTTGTGAGGATAGCACTTAAAATGCTATATAAATGTTAGTGATGATGATGGTGGTGGTGGTGATGATGATGTTCATTACTATATGGCCTTTTAACTCTATGATCATGTCCAGATATCTAGAGGAAGATCTTCAGAGCACTAGGTGGACCTACCCCCCACCCCCAATGGAAGGACAAGCATAAGAATCATGTAGAATAAGACAGGACAACTGCCTATAGATTGCAGATCCCTTGTTGTCCTGAAATATCACAGCAAGGTAGAGTGGAAAGAGCCTTAGACTGAGGGACTCTGAAAACTTGATTTCTAGTCCTAACTCTGACATGTCCTACCTGAGGGACTTTGGGTAAGTCTTTTTGCCTCAGTCTCCCCCTCTGTAAAATGTAGGTATTAATCTTCACAGCGCTGACCTTGTGTGGTTGTGTGGAAATGATGGTTCAGAGAATCCCAGGAGGTTGAGGGAGTGATGGCAGCATCCATGTTGGTTCCTAAGCCAGAGTTTGAGACTTTACACTTCCCTTAATGGTGGGCTCCCAGAAAAAAAGGAAATAAATTTCCTCCCAAAGACCAGGGCAGAGGCTGTCAGGACTGGAATTGGAAGTTGAGCACTGGGGTTTGAATCTTGACTTTTTTCTCTACCAGCTGGGCAGTAACAGCCATGGGCTAGTCATACTTCCTCACTCAGGGCCTCAATACCTCATCTATCAAGTAAGGGTGTCAGATCAGATGATCACTAATAGCCCTTCTGGCTCTGAATCTCTGCTTCTAGAATGTTCTAGCCTGGGGGTTCTGTCGAGCAGACCGATGAATCTACTGACATTGCTCCTTCCAGTTAGAGCCCAGCACTCCAAGTGGGTCATGGCCTGGCCTTGGCCCACAGATTACAAGAAGCAGACAGCAGGGCCTGGAGTCCAAGTCTGCTCCTTTGGAAAGGAAGCTCTAGGCGAGGCCACCAGAGCTCTGGGACCAGATCTCTTGGGGCACCCAGGGAGAGGGGGAGGGGACTTTCCCCTGACCCAATTCTCTTTCCTCTGTGGGTGGCTGGCATCTCCTCTCTGGTGGTTACCATGGGAACCCTTGGGCGGGCTGTCCCTAGTCCTAAATATGCCTGAAGCTTACTAGTTCTCCCTGGGAGAAGAGACTGAGGGACACAGTGTGGGCATCTGGGCAATCAGCCCACCAGTCTCCTCAAAACCCTTTGGGGGCTAAGAAGTGCTGGGTTTGGCACTGGGAGACAAATTTGAGAGACAGCTCTGATATTTCCCATGACCCAGGGTAAGTCATGGGAAGCTTGAAAAAAATTTGAGATTGAGTTTTAAAGATTAAAAAAAAATAACATTTCATTGATGCTTTTTATGTTGTCACATTTAACCATATTCATGAATATATATAGCCATGTATATATATATATAATACACATATATGTACATACACATTTATATACACACACATATACTGTCTCACACCCATCCAATGAGCCTTCCCTTTTAATGAGGAACACATTTAAGTAAAATTGACCCATTCAATGTCCATCTTTAAGAGTATATTCAGTTCTTTGTACCCATAGTCCCTCACCTCTAGAGTGAAAGGAGGGAAGAACATTTTCTCATTTCTTCTTCTGGGCCAAGGTTGACCATTACAATTAGAGCAGCAGCAGCAGCAGCAGCAGCAGCAGCAACAGTAGTAGCAGCAGTAGCAGCAACAGTAGCAACAGTAGCAGCAGCTGCAGCAGCAGCAGCAGCAGCAGCAGCAGCAGCAGCAACAGCAGTAATGGGCATTTACACAGCTCTTTAAGGTTTGCCAAGGTTTACGCATAGTAACTTTTTTGAAGATCCAGAGCTTGGCTTTTGTCCAGCTTTCTTTTTTTCTTAGCATCATCTTTGTTACTGTTTATGTTATTTTCCTGGTTCTGCCAGCTTTTCTCTACAACAATTCATATAAGCAAGAAGCATCAGATTTTGAGATGAAAGAGAATTTAGTAATAATAACAACCTACATTTCTATGCAGCTTTAAAGGTTGTAAAGAAAGTACTTTACACCATTGCCTTGTTATGGCTTCACAATAGCCCTGATGAGGAAATGAAGGCTGAGGGAGACTGAATGCCTTCTCTGTTGGGGCTCATGGTTAGTAAGAATTTGAGGCACGATTTGAAAACTAGGACTTCCTGAGCCCCACCACCGAGAATTACTCGTGGAACCCTAGTGAATTAGTGCCAGACCCAGGAGGAGGCTGGTCTGACCAGCTCTGGACAAAGCAGGGGCTTCCTCTCCTTTTAAGCACACTCAACCTGATTGTACCTCCATGACCTCTGGCCATATTGATTACGAGCATTGTACTCAAGAAGGTATCAGCAGTGTGATTATTAAATTAATGGATAACACAAGACAAGGACTGATAACTAACTTAATATGTTTCATGACCAAGTTGGATGCATAAATTCTCCACAGGCTAGAATTGAATTAAATGGATTGAATCCAATGGGAATAAGTGGAAAGCTTTAGATTTGGATTAAAAAAAATCAATTGCAGCACTGCTGGGCAGATGTGGAGATATGCCTAGGCAGTGATTAGTGTGAAAAAGATTAGGAGGTCTTAGTTGATCACAAACACATGGATCACCGGTGTGATTTTCAGACTGAATTCATAGAGATAAAGCATTCAATGAATTTCTCTAACTTTGTTGGAGAGGTGCTGGAGGGCTCAATGGTAGAGGAACACCACACATGAGGGCAAATTTATTGTGCTGGTCAGTTTTGCTGAACTGCTTTCTCCCTCCACCTCTATTTCTTTTTATTTTTGCTTAAAGAGATGGATTAATGGTAGAGTAGGTGGAAAGATAGATTCAGAAATTAGGAAGCTATAAAACAAAAGATAATAATAACATGTGAAGAAATAAGTGTCCATATCTTAACATGTAATAGTCTCATAGTCCTCTGTAGCAGTTAAACGACATCTGATGTATCATGTCCACTTTTGGCCTCCATTTTGCAAGACATCTAGAGGTAAATAATTGGGATAGGGAGAGACATATGGCAAGACATGAGATGACAAGACATGAGGATAAGTTGGGGAACTGAGGATTTTCAGCTTGAATAAGAGGAGATTTTGAGGTGGGGAGAACATAACTATCTTCAAATATTAGAAGGGCTGTCACATGGGGAAAGGATCAGATTTATTCTACTTGACCCCAGAGGATAGAACTAGGAGCAGTGGAAGGGGATTGTGGGGAGAAATTTTAGCCCAGGAAGATTTTGCTAACAATCAGAGGTTCCTTAAAGTAGAATGAATGGGTTGCCTCAGAAAGCAGTGAGTGGTGATGAGAATTGCTTAAATTCTGCTTAAATCCTAGATGTGTTCAAGTAGAGACAGGTCAACCATCCTAAGTATCCTGTGAGGTCACTTCTGTCTCTGAAAATCTATGATTCTTAATGTAATCAGTCACAGAGCCCTGTCTATATGGAATATAGTTAGACAGTGAGAACGAGGCTGAATCAGAGGTATGGTCTAAATCTGATAATCTTATGAGATCTCATGAAAAGAACGCATTGTCATTTCCAATGTGACATCAACCCTTTCCACTGAATCTTTGCCCATAGGGTTGGGCTAAGGAGGAGGTGGGGGCAAGGGTGCTAGTCACATAGTTTAGGGAGCTCAATGCTGGTGTCCTTCTAATCCCCTTTCCATTACAATAGGAGGATTCTTCTTTCCCCAAGGAACCAAGTCCTTGCTTCTTCAGGGGCCTCCAGGCAATCAACAATTAACAAGAATTTATTAAATGTCACTTACATGTCAGGCATTGTGCTTAATGCTAGGGATACAAAAACAATGAATGAAACCATACTCTCAAGGAATAAGCTCGAATTACTCTTGGATTTATTCCTATCAAGCACTGGGGCACTTCTGTGCAAGTATAGGAGGAAGCCAAGCTCCACATCTGTGGAGTAATGAGCACTGGGTGGGGAGGCAGGAGACCTGGCTTCCAATCCCAGCTGTGTCCTTAAGCTCCCCTGTGCAAGTCACATAACTTCTGCTTTATAAAATGAAGGGATTAAACTAGCTCTTTATAAGGTCCTTTTGGGCTCTAATGTTCTATGAGTTTATAGGAAGGCAGATTGACTTTGGCTCTGGAATTAGAAGACTTGAGTGCAAATCTTACCTCTGACACTACCTATATGACCTTTGTTTGATAAGTAACAACCTCCCCAGGTCTCAATTTTCTCATCTATGAACTGAGGGATTTGTAGTAAATAGCCACTAAAGTTCCTTCCAGATCTAGATTCAGGACTGCAGTTATTACATACTCTAACTATCCTCCCCACCTCTTCCCCCCCCCCAAATAAATTAGGAGTTATATACGGACAATAAGCATAAAACCAGGATTCAAGAAAAGTCACAAAGCAGTTTATGATCAAATGACAGGAGAGTTGCACAAAGGGGTGGTCCAGTTCTGGGTCTGCCTTCCCTGAGTGTGATCTCCCTCCAGGGTCTGAGCAGAGACAAGAGAAATGTGGCATCTGCTCAGCTCACCCCAGTAATGGGAGCGTGCTGGGTGCGAGAATCCCTCCCTGTGAGAGCTAAAAGCTGTGAACAGTGCGGGGGGAGATATCGCCCAAATTGCAACTGGCATTTCCAAGCCGACGGCTGGCGGCAGTGATCGAACTAAAAATATCCTGAGATTGTCTGCTGGCCGAGGAATCGAGGGGGAAGCCAAGGATGAGCCAGGTTGTGCCTCCCCAGTGCCTCCTCCATGAACTCCAATTTCTCCTCTGTCTAGGTGCTCTAAGGAATCCCAGCAGAGAGGGCCAAAGCTGGGTCCTTATTCCTTCTGGGCTATCTTTTGACTAATTTTTTTTAATTGTTCTCCATGACAACTGCAACAAATACCTTTTCCATTTGGAGCCAGGAATTTAGTTTTGAATCCAGTTACTCATTGTTGTGACTCCAGGCTGTTCACTTATCCTCCAAAGCTATTTCTTCATCCCAGCTCTCCTTGACTCCGTTGTAGGAACTGATGCTGTTGATGGTACCCTTGTTCTAGATTCCTTCTTTTTTCTTGGTTTCTGGGACATCAACCTCTCCCAGATGACCTTTCAACTCTCTGATCATTTCTCTTCTGGGGCTTCTTTCCTCTAAAGTTACATATTCAGCATGTACCATAGTCAGGGATAGAACCAGGTGCTCTGACTATAAAACCCATTTCTCCCCCTCATCATATTATACTATAATCTCATTTGTTTCAGTGGCTTTAATTAATTCTTATGATCCCTATATAGATGACTTCCCCATGGATAAGGTAACCTTGACCTTTCAGTATTTCGGGATTCAAAGGTGACTCTTCAGCTTTTTCCCAAACTACATTTTCCTTCTGACTTCCCTATTTCCATCAGGGTGCCATCTTTCTAGTTGCCCAGGCTAACAATCTCAGTGTCATTTCCATCTCCTCAGATGACCTTGTTGCTTATATCCAATCTTGTCATTTCTGCCTTGAAGTTATCTCTTGCATCTATCCTCAGCTCTCCACTCATGGAACATCACCCTTGTTCTCTCGCCTAGGCTATTTCAACAACCTTTTAATTGGTTTCCTTTCTCCAGCCTCAGCCCTCCTCCAGTTCATCTTACACACATTGACAGATTAATCTTCCTTAAACTCTAATCATTTTACAACCCTTCCCCCTACATTGGTTGACAATATGTCAATGGCTCCCCATTGCCTTTGGGGTCAAGTCCAGCAATAATAGGGATAGTCTATTGAGCACTTTGAGGTCTGCAAAGTGCTTTGCATCGATCATCTCTTCTCATCCTCACCATAGCCCTGTGAAGAAGGTACTAAGAGTGGAATCCTTCTTATGTTACAAATGAGGAAACTGATACTCAGAAGGGCTAATTGAATTGCTTCAGGATCACACAATAAGTACTACAGGCAGGAATTGAACCCAGGCACAGGGTTGGCTCCCTGATGGCTAAGGGGCTGATTTAAAATTTTCTGCAAATCAGAGCTTGATTTATCATTTTGTTGATTGAGTAGATTTAAGATAGTGATAGGGAAAATGTTAATAATTCAAGTTAAACACCAAAATGTGTGAACACTTAAAAAACAGAGAGCTAGTTGTTAAACATTTACCAGCACACCCATACTGTCAGCCCCTGTCTCTTGATACTGTGTTACTTTGGTCTGACATCCCTTTCTCTTTCTAGTGTTTGTTCCCACTACTGTCTAAGACAGCAGTTCTCAACCTGTAGGTTATGGTGACCCCTTTAGGGGTCGAATGACCCTTCATCACAGGGGTCACCTAAGACCATTGGAAAACACATATTTCTGATGGTCTTAGGAACCAAGACACCACTCTTCTATAGGTCTCCAGGTGGGTCCATCCACATGCAGATATGCCCACATATGAGTATTAAAGGATTGCGGCATTAGGAAGGTTGAGAACCACTGGTCTAAGAAGTACCTTACACTCCTTTGGAACTGGACAAATCTCTATAATGTTTTAAAGAGAAGAGAAATGTTCCAAATGTTTATGGCCATCAGATTCTCCATAGTCTATGTAAAACCTCAGCTCTCCCCTCTCCATCCCTTATCTCCTTGGCATTTTACTGCCTGGGGGTTGTGCCCATGATACCAATAAGAGCATAATATGGGTAAGAGGATCCAGAATTGAGTAAATGACTGGGTTTTAAGGCATTAATACTCATCAGTGTTGACTTGGAGAAGGTCTCTAGTGGAAGGTCTTAGAGGTCCACCATTGGTCCTTTTCTGCTTAATTTTTTTTTTTTTGCCAGTGATTTGAATGAGTCATAGGAAGGCTTATCAAATTTGCAAAAGGCAGGAAACTGGGAGAAATTGCTAAGAATCAGGATGGTAGAATCAGTATTCCAAAAAGATCTCAGAATGATTAGAATGAAGGGCTGAATGTAACGGGGTGAAACTGAATAGAAATTAATGTAGTAAAGTCTTTCACTTGAGCTCAAAAATCCAACTGAAATGGGATGAGATGTTCCTTTGATAAAAGGTAGATTGCAACTTGTAGGAACTCAAATACCCAAATATATCTCACCTATTTGGAAGTTCCACCCAACACTGCAGGTCACTACCCATCCATGGCTGCTCATTCTATGTGACTGTCATCCATGACCTTCCACAAAGTTTGCCAAGGGCATCCACCCAACATGCTCAAAGCCTCCCTTGGTTTCTCCTGAAATCTTAAGGGTACTACTGGAACTATTTCCTTATCCTCCCTTGCTCCCACCAGTCCGTCTTCTCTTTTTGTCATACCATTTTTTGACGACATCTTCAATACCTATTCTTCTTTGGAGTTCCGTCATTATATGCGGCAGCTTGCTCACACCCACTGGGTGCCTCCTCCTCTTCCTCTGTATGAGGCTCATCTTTCATTCTTCTGAGCCAGTGGTGTCCCAGACCTCCCAGACATTTGGCAATACCAGAAAGATGTTTGGTGTTGAAGAGACAAATCTTTGCTGTTAAGGGAAGCTTGGGGTTACTATAAGTGCTTTGTAATTTCCCCAAAACAATCCATCCTGCTCTTCTGTAGAGTCAGTTTTTGCCTGAGTCAAGAAAGGTGAAGACTGAGAAAATTTAATACTGTACTTAGTGCTGAGATTCAAAACGATCTTCCCTCTGTGAGGCCCCAGAGGGGCCCAAGACCAATAGCTGAAAAACACTATTTCTATGGGAATCAGAGACTACACAGATGACATTAGGACAACTCAATTCACTTCAACAATTCCACAAATGAAAAGTACCTATTATCTATAGAGTACTATGTTGCCCTGGGGGAGATATCAAATGAGGATAAGGCATAGGCTCTCTTCTTGTGGAACCGAGAGGCGGTGGAGTCTCATGTTTGGCTTGGATCCAGGAGAACTGAATTTAAATTCTACCTCTGCCATTGACCACCTGTGTGACTACTGGCAACTTATTTAACCTTGCTGGGCCTTGGTTTCCTCAATTATAAAATGAGGGGGTTGGATTAGGTAACTTCTGAGGTCCCTCCTAGCTTGAAATCTATGATCCTATGAATCATGGCTCTGATATTTCCTAGCTATGTGTCTCTGAATCATACCTTCTCAGAAGCTTGGTTTTCTTCACCTGTGAAATGAAAGCAATCATACTTATACCACATAGAGTTTTTACAGGGGAAATCCCTTCATCAATCTTACCTTACAAAAATAGGAGTTAGGAGGATTACTTTTATGGTCTTGAGGCCCATACCACTCTAGGTCCTTTATGATTTCCTGCTTCTCTGGTGTCCAGCCTCAAGATAGACTTTGGGAGCTCTGCCAAGCCATCTGATGGGGAAACCACAGGCTGGGCACCATTCCCTTGAATTGCCAGGACTGGACCTCTGGATTGTCCCCAAGAACAAGGACTCTGGCTTGGGATAACAATGGCAGCAGTAGCAGCAGCAGCGGCAATAGTAACTCAAATTCGGGGGGCGGAGCCAAGATGGCGGCATAGAAGCAGCAAAGGACCACAGCTCCCACACAAACACACTAAAAAACTCAAAAAATGGGACGCTAAACAGATTTTCAAGCTCCAAAACTCTCCACAAGACAGAAAGCACATCTGTTGCTACAGGCAGCACAGCAGGCGGGGCTCTTCGCAGCAGTCTGGGACCCCCAGCAGAAACCTCGGCTGGCTCAGGCCCTGGGGCATCGGGCGGGGAGCCCCGGCTACAGGAGAGCAGATCGGCTGCACTGGAGGCAGAGTTACCACATTTATCAGGCCAG
>CM053598.1:25469536-25481041 GCA_028646575.1 Pseudocheirus occidentalis
ATTTCTCGAATCAATAGTGATTTAGAGTATTTTTCCATATGCTTAAAGATATCTTTAATTTCTGCCTCTGAAAATTACCTGTTCATATCCTTTGACTATTTGTCAATTGGGGAATGACTTGTATTCTTATAAATTTTACTTAATTTCCTGTATACTTTAGAAATGAAGCTTTTATCAGAGACACTGGTTGTAAATATTCTTTCCCAGTTTCACACTTCCCTCTTAATCTTGGTTACACTGGCTTTGTTTGTACAGAAACTTTTCAATTTAATGTAATCAAGATTGTCTATTTTGTATTTTATAATGCTCTCCAGCTCTTCTTTGGTCATAAAGTCTTCCCTACTTCATAAATGACAGGTAAACTATTGTTGCTTCCCCAGATTATTTACAGTATCAGCCTTTATACCTACATCTTGCACCCATTTAGACTTGACTTTGGTGTATGGCATTAGATGATGGTCTATGTCCAGCTTCTGCCATACTATATTCCAATTTTCCCAGCATTTTTTGTCAAATAGTGAATTCTTAACCCAGAAACTGGAGTCTTTGGGCTTATCAAATAGTATATTACTATAGTCATTGACTACTGAGTCTTTTGTACCCAATCTATTCCATTGATCCACTACTTTATTCCTTAGCCAGCACCAGGCAGTTTTGAGGACCACTGCTTTATAATAGAGATTAAAATCTGGTTTGGCTAGGCCACCTTCCCTAACATTTCTTTTCATTAATTGACTTGATATTCTAGACTTTTTGTTCTTCCAAATGAATTTTATCACTATTTTTTCTAGTTCAGTAAAGTAATTTTTGGGTAGATTGATTGGTCATTTCTCATTCTTAATATAAGGAAAGGGAAAGAAAGGGAAGGAGAACCAGTACTTATATAGCACCTACTATATGCTAAGCTTTTTCCAAAGATTAACTCATTTTATAGTTGAGAAAACTGAGGCCAGTAGAGGTTTAGTGACTTAACCAGGGTCACGCAGCTAATAAACATCTGAGGCCAGATTTGAACTCAGGTCTTCCTGGCTCCAGGAGTGTAATGCCTACCTATGCTTTGCTTCCTCTATTAGACTTTGTGATGGCTGGGATTAAGTTTTATTCATTGTTGTGCCCAGTAAAATGCCCCACCCACGCAAAGCACCTAAGAGATACTTGTCAGATGAACAAATTATGTTCCTTACCCTCATCAACTATCATAGCCTTCTTTATTGGTATCAAAAGCCTGCCTGTTTCTCAAGGTTTATCACCTTCTCCCTGTCATGAGACTGGGCGTGTGCCTCTTGGGTTCTCATCACAGCTTTCCTGTATCCTGGTTATTTTGTGGTCATGTCTTTCAATGCATTTTGCCATGGCTTTCTTTTTTCTTTTTTTTTTTTTTGCTTTCTTTTTTTTACTTTTTGGAGGGGGAAGGCAGGGCAATTGGGGTTAAGTGACTTGCCCAAGGTCACACAGTGAGTACATGTTAAGTGTCTGAGGTCAGATTTGAACTCAGGTCCTCCTGACTTCAGGGCGGGTGCTACATTCACTGCACCACCCAGCTGCCTCACACCCTGGTTTTCTTCTTCCTGGATCCTGTGGATGACTTTGCCACATCCAGGGTTCTTGGGCACTGAGAAATGCTGCTCTAAATCTCTACTTTGTTGAGTAGCCACAGGCCTAAGGCCCAAATGAGGCCAAGGCCCCAACCCCTTGAGTAGAGAAACTAGACCATTGGGGGTGGGGTGAAAGGCCTGTGAATTCACCTTCACAGTCATCACAAGCCTTCAGTCAGCCAGCATCTGTGGATGCTGGCGTGCTTAGAGAGCTCTGATGCCAATTAAAGACCCTCCCTGCCCTCGAGGGACTTGCTTGTGATGGACCACACTCAGCCCTGGCACTGATGGAGATACAGACAGTATAGGGAATCCAGCAAATGTGCCAGCTCAGATTAGCCCATTATGCCACATGGGAACAATCTCCGTTTGCCTCCAAGGATTTCTAGGCCCCAGACAGTGACCCACAGAGAAGAGTCAACAAGTTGCAACCCCTCTGGGCCTCAGTCTTCTCATCTGCAAAATGGGGAGAATCTGACTAAATGTACTCAAAGGCCCCTTTCAGCTCAGACTTAAGTGTCTGAAAATCTAAGAACCTTTCTTGATATGGCATTTAATGCTTTCAGGGCTCAAATTTCTCTCAGACCTGAAATTCTCTGTTCCAAGATTCAGCTCACTCTCAGCCAATAGGAAAGGCCAGTGTTACACAGGAACGATTGGAGAGTCTCGTCAGAGAATCTAGGTCCAAATCCCTGTTGTTCAGCTTATTAAGACTGGGTAACCATCAACAAACCATGAGATCTCTTTGGGACTGGGTTTGCCCCTCTATAAAATAAGGGACTGGGAAATGGAACACTGTATAGTTAGTTATTAGGACCAAGAAGACTGGCCCTGGAGAAGACTTAAGAAAAAGTTCTTCCTTCCCTTTTGCAGAGGTGGGGACTGCGGGTGTAAAACGTTGGAGGTGTTATTAGACTCACTTGGTGTGTTGGTTGGTTTGGCATTAATTGTCTTTTTTTCTTTTTTTGTTTGTTACACTAGAGAGTTTGCGGGGCAGAGGAGGAGAGAAGGACAGTTTTTAAAATGAAAATATAAAAACAAAAGATGTCTATATAAATTTCAAAATAAACATTTAAAGATCAATAAAATATAATCTGTAATATAAACATACATTTTATAGCATGAATATGTTATAATTATATAATATAAATATAATCACTTATATAATTATAAATTATGGTGTAATGTGCAATTATAAATAGAATTATAAATATAAATATTTATAAGTATATTTATAAATGTAAATAAATATTTATGAAATAAACGTACATAAATATTGTATTTATTGTTCATATGTACTTATATAAAAAAGAGGCTGGACTAGATGACCTTTGAAGTCCCTTCTGGCTCATAGATTTCCTAGAAACATTCTATGTCCATGTTCTAAGATCACTCCCTGAGTGGACGGATGGATGAATGTCCCCTCCATCTCTGATGTTCTTCTATGTGCCATAAATCTAAATTCCAGCATCAGGAAGAGATGCCAGAAGGCTAAGGAATGGCTCTAGATGAACATCTGACCTGCTAAATTAATTAAATAATCTTTAAAAGGAGTCCTGGCCCCCACTTCTCGAGAGTCCAGCAAGCAGGAGCTCAAGCCAGACACATGTAAGAAATTCTATCTCCCCTTCTTTTCCCCCCAATTCCAAAGAAATTCGCTATAGTATGGGGTAGGTGGGAGGGTGAGGTGTGGAGTGGTCCCAGCATCAGGAGAATGGCAAAATCAGCCTCAAGACCCCTCCTTTGTCTGAGGCATCTTCTCCACCCCTGAGTCACCTAAAGCCTTCCTGCTCTCTCTGTACCCCCTTAGATCTGATTCTTAGAAGAAGCCCTGAGATCGAATGTCAGAAATGCAAGGGAACCTAGAGACCATCTAATCCAACCCTCACCAATTTTACAGGTGAGGAAACTGAGCTCACTTTCCAAAAGGGGCACACAGCGAGTTAAAGGTGAGCATGGGATTTCAACCCATCCTTCTTGACAGGTTCTCCATGGTGTGCATAGAGCCAGCTGGACTGGGTGATCCCGGGCGGGTCACTTAACCTGGGTTTGACTCAGTTTCCTCAACTGTGAAATGAGGATAATCTTAGCACTTACCTCCCTAGCAGGATTGTTGGGAAGATCACAGGAGATCACATTTAGAAAGTACTTAGAAGTATCTACTACATTGTAGGTATAAGCGGTAGTAGTAGTAGTGGTAGAAGCAGTAGTACTAGTACTAGTAGTAAGAGAAGCTGTAGTACTAGTAGTAGTAGTAATAGAAGCAATAGTAGTAGTGGTAGTAGTGGTACTGGTAGTGATGGTAGTAGTAAAGCAGGGAGCACACCGGCCTTGGAGACAGGCACATATGAATTCAAACCCCATCTCTCACACTTCTTGCTGTGTTATTTTTGGACAAATTCTTTAACATCTCTGAAGCTCAATTTCCTCATCTACAAGATGGTATTAATAACACCTTCCTTTAGTTACCTACTTTCTAAGGTTACTGTGCTGTGAAGTCCTAACAAGATATTGTATGTTCAGAATTTTTATTTTCTGGGAAATCACTGTTCATAGATTGTAGAGTCACAAAATGTTAGAACTGCAAAGAATTCTAGAGACCATCTGTTCTAACTCCTCATCTAAGAGATGGGGAAACAGAGTCTCAAAGAGGGGAAGTCATCTGCAGGCACTCCCACAGCTCATGTGACACACTAAATAAATGCAGTTGACTGCCCAGGAGTCCATCAGGGATTCCCTGGCAAGGGGACCTTCCATTATCCTCACTCTTCCTTATCTCTCCTTTTTTCTCTAGACTTCCCCAACAGGTTGGGAGAGTGAAATAACTTTGGCAGGTGACCAAGGCCCATTGTCCTACCTGCATGATCAAGGGAGATAATCTCTCCAGGTGCTGCCCACACACCTCTCTTTTCTGGCCAGCATGCAATGGAACAGGAACCCACCAGTCCCAACCGGATGCAAGAAACATTTATTTTCCTGGGGTTTAATAACCAAAGTTCTCTGCCAGCATTGTGCCAGCATATCCCATAGACCTTTTCTTTTCTGTGACTACATGTTTTATATCAGTCCCTCCCTTCCCATAATGCCCCAAATTAGAATAAGCTTTAGAGGCAACATGGGATTCATGGAAAGAGACCTGAATCTCAGCAGATTTGAGTTCAAATCAAAGCCTTCTACATGGTATCTACCAAGGTCTTCTACATGGCTTTGGTAACTTTTTGCACCTTTGGGAGCCTCTCTTAATATTTTAAATTAGAGGAATGGCAGTTCTCTTGGGTCCCTTCTAACCTAAATCCTAAAGGTCATCCTGACCCCCAGGACTTATGGGTCATAAGATTAGGACTGGAAAGGACTTTAGGAGGTGGCCTCCAGTCCACCTCCCTCGTTTTCCAGATGAAGGCCCACTGGGATGTCATTTGCCCAACGACTCATGGCTGGTGTGCATCAGAGCCAGGATTTAGACCAAGGATATTTTATTTCATCTCCCATATCTTTTCTGCTATGCCTTGGGAAATGATCCAGGGAAACTTGCCCTGAGTCTAGGGCTCCTTTCTATGTTACATTTCAAGGGAGATCACATGGCTTAGTGAAAAGAGCCCTTGAAGTCAAGGGCTTCAGAGAGTTGTAGCTCGGACCTTACCAGTGCCGGGATGCCATTACTGTTCACTTATTTCATCTGTGTCCCATTCTTCATGACCCTGTTTTGGGTTTTCTTGGCAGAGATACTCATGTGGTTTATCCTTTCCTTCTCCAGTTCATTTTACAGATGAGGAATCTGAGGCAAACAGGGTGAAGTGACTTACCCAGGATCACACAACTAGTATGTGTCTAAGGCCAGATTTGAACTCAGGAAGATGAGTTTTCCTTACTCCAAGCCTAGCATTCCATCCACTGCACCACCAAGATGCCCCTGAGATGCTGTACAAGTGGAATAACCCTTGTACCAGAGGCTTACATAGAGACACTTTGGGGGATTGCTCAGATTTCTAATATTGGCCCTACCCAGAAAATCTGTTATTTTCTCTGTGTAAGATACTACCTAGTGTATGGTCAACAAGCCCCCTTGCAAGCACAGGGTGCACAAAGAAGAAGAAGAGAGGAATGCTTATTTATTGGTGGTGAAGAAAGCAAAGCTCTTACCAGAGCTCATGAAATCTATCAGCACTTACCAGGGAGTAACCCTTCTTCAGGGAGCCATAAGGTATTGGTTACTTATAGCCACATCCTCTCGGGAGGAAATACTTTGATACTGAGAGCAGAGTGCTTAGCGCAGTTCTTCGAAGCTCCCAGCAGTGAGCATCCACTGTCCCATGTCTGCAGTGACCGCCAGTGATGGTCAGGGGCTTCTGTCCCATTACTGCTCTCACAAAGGCGGACCAAAATCCCTCCGCTCTGGAACCCTCTTTTGTGCTAAGATTTCAGCAGGCCTCTGGCTTCCATAAAAGTGTGCTCAGCAGGCAGACACATTACATGTTGCAGATTGCCCTCCCACCTTTTACCAGGTGGTTATCACTGACACTGGGCTGGGTTATTAGTGACATGATTGTGACCTCTTTCCTCAAACTCCTGGGCCATGCGCTTCCCTCACCCATTCACTTTTCACAGAATCACAGAATTTGGGGGGCCTCAGAGATCATCCAATCCAACCTGAGCCTGGATATGTTCTAAGACAGAAGGCAATGGGACCAATCATTCCCCCCAGCTCTGGTTTCTACACTACTCTTAATACAGACTAAGGCTGCATTCAGGGTATTGGCTGCCACAAGTTTACATTTCTAGAAGCTCGATATTTTTTTTTTCAATTGTCCCTCAACTCCAAGATATTAAGCAATCTGCCAGAGCTTACCCAGGTGGTAAGTATCAGAAGCAGGATTTAAGCCTAGGCTATCTGACTCCAGATCTCATGTTCTTCCTGCCTCCCCTCCTCTCTTTGCTGGCTGCTGTTGCTCTAACTTGATGTACAAGCCTGGGTAGCCACTCCTACATTTACTTGAAACATCTGAGCTGTCCTGGGTCTAAGCAAGGATATTTACTTAAGAGGGAAAGAGAATACACACATTCAGATGTAATGTAGCAAAGAAAAGTAATCCAGAGAACACATAAAAGAAATTATTCAGCGTAAGCTGGACGAGTCCAAATGAACTGAGTTCTTCCCTGGCTGAAGTTTCCTGAACCCAGCTGGGTCCACAACTGCCTAGGTGTGGGAGGCATATGCAGTGGTGCCCCTAGTCCTCAAATGCAAACAAACACCTTTCCCCCTAGACCCCTACACCCACCCAGCCCCACGTAAATGTGCTCACTTGCCCTTTGCTTCACAATCTTTATGTGATTCTCTGACCATTTTCAGTGTCCAAAAGTGGAATAAGCTGCCTCAGGAGGCAGTGAAGGTCTCCAAGAAAAGGTTTGTTCAGGAAGTTTTAGAGACAGTACATGCTTCCAACTGAGCCTGAATCAAGTGACCTCAAGGGAAAAAAGGGGGGACAGCTAGGTGGTGCAGTGAATACGGCACAGACCCTGGAATCAGGAGGATCTGAGTTCAAATCCAGCTTCAGACACTTGACACTTAACTAGCTGTGTGACCTTGGACAAGTCACTTAACCCCAATTGCCTTGCCTTTCCCCCAAAAGAAAAACCCAAAAAGGTAGAGTTTTATCAACTTTTAGGTGGACGCTGGCATCAAGATGAATTCTTTTTTCTAGAGAAGGTTTCTTAACCCTTTTTGTGTCTTGGACCACTTGTGCATTCTACTGAAGCTTCTGGATCTCTTCTCACAATCATGTTTTTCATGTATAAAATTGTATATAAATGTATAAAAAGTATAAATGTCAATGTATAAAACAATGTAAAATATATAAAAGAAAATGTATATATTTCAGTGTATAAAATAAAATGTATAATGTCTAAAATAACATGCATAAAATATATACATTTCAATATATAAAATAAATTTATAAAATGCATATATTTTCAATGCATAAAATAAAATATATGGAATTGCCAAGGAAACCAGTTATATTAAATGCAGTTATCAAAATATTTTTGAAAACAAGTCCACAGGCTGGGTTTGCTGGCCTGTGAACAGAACTTTATGATAATCTAGTCCAAAAAGCACCATTTGAGATATAAGAAAACTGGGAAATAGAGGAATGACTTGTCAGAGTCGCACAACCAGTAGGTAGCAAAGTCTGGTTTCTAACCCAGATCTTGGGCCTCCAAATGCAATTCTCTTTTCACTGCTTATGCAGAAGGTAAAGTGATTACATAAGGATGTTTATTCTCCCCTCTTTGGAAAGCACAAGGACAGGGACAAAACTTGTGATTTCATTTTCTCCAACCCAGGCAGATCTGTGGCTGAGAATCTTAGAGACTCCTGAGGGAAGTAACTAGTCCAGGAGGTGCCAGTATATGTGTCAAAGGTGGACCTTGAACCCCCATCATTCTACTTCCTGGCTGGTTTTCTAGCCTCCACCACCATGTTGATTCCCCAGGGACTCAACCAGGAACCAAAATAGAAGCTTTACAGAATTCAGCCGTTTAAGGACATATAGAGATGAGAAAAAAAGAGTTCTATTGATTCTCCACCTAGAGGCCACACTCCTGAGAACTGAGCCCAGTTGTTGGTGAACCTAAGTTCAGGGCAGAACGACCCTTAATGGAGAGGAGAATCAGCTCAATGCCCCAGCCCTCGGGGCCTTCACAGCAGTTGTAGACATGTTGAACTAAGATCCCATAATTCTCTGATCCTGGAGACCCCTCCTAGTCTACATCCCCTTAAATCTTTCCTTATCCAGGCTAAACCTCCACCCCAACACCTTCCAGCTTATCCATCCCTAATGTGGGCTCAGAACTGAACATGGGCGCCCATGGCATCTGGTAGGCAAGAGTACAATGGAACCGTCATCTCTCTAGTCCTGGCCAAAGGACTTCTTTCAAAGGAGCCCAACGTGGCTTAAGCTTTAGGCCTTGGGGCCCCCAAGGGGGTTGCTTTTGTAGTTGGATACATGGTAGGGAAAGAAGAGCCTGGTGTTGGATGGGGTGGCCCCCACCATGGAGGCACAGAGCCCTCTGCTGGCCCAATTCTTAAAGAAGGAATTACTGGACAGGAAGGGCTGACAGCCCTGGTAGGCACAAGATGCTGGGGCCCCAGAAGAAGGGAGAGAGATATGATGGATAGATAGAGCATTTCTTAATACTTTTGGCACTGCCTTTTTCTCAGAATTGCTGAAAGGAAAGTGCTATAGATATGTGAGTTGTACGTAGGAGGAAAATTCTGTATATTGTCAGACATGGTTGATTTGTTGATTGGTATTGCTGAAATTCTTTGTCTCTTAAAAAATCTGTTCCAAGGATTGTAGACACAGAATTGGAAGAAAGTTATGAGACCATCTAGTTCAATGCTCTCATTTTGCAGATAAATAAACTGAAGGGACACAAAGGACATTGCTGGAAAAATGGTTGAATAGGAGCAAAAAACTGAGACTGAGAGTTGGGATTTGTCCCAGGTAACATTAGTCATAAGGATCCAGGGTGGGATTTTGAAACCAAATCCTCTGACTCCACAGCTGGTGGTTTTCCCACCATAATCCAACTCTCTCTTCTTAGAGATGAGGAAACTGAATCCCACAGAGATTAAGTGACTTGGCCAGGGTCACACAGACATTGTAGCCATCAGAGGATGGAATTGAACCCAAGTACCCAGTGGGTGCTACAGTGGGATAGCTCACTGCATAGGGAAGGAAGATTATATTGAGAAAAAAATAATAAAGACAAAATTTTATTTAAAAAAAAACAAAAACAAAAAAGAAATTAAGTTATGACCTGCTCACGCAATAAGCAGTAGAGACAGCAAGGTGGCTTAGAGCGCTGAGCTTGAAGTCAGGAGGCCTTGACTTAGAATCCTTCCTCAGATGCATTGGTCACCTCCTAAAAGAAGTCCCCATATGAAAACTCCCAAGAACATTATACTCAAAATCCAAGCCTCTGTCTCAAAGAATCAATACTGCAAGCAGCCAGAAAGAAAGAATTCAAATACGAAGGAATCACACAAGATTTAGCAACCATCACCATAAGGAACCAGAAAGTTTGGGGTATGATATTCTAGAAGGAAAAAGATAATAGGCTTACAACCAAGAACAATTTATTTATCAGAACTGAATCTAATCCTACAGGGAGAGAAGTGAACCTTAAATGAAACAGAAGACTTCTAAGCATTCCTGTTGCTTAGAAGACCAGAGAAAAGACCAGAGCTGCATAAAAACTTTGAAATACAAGCATGAGTCAAGAAAAACATAAAAAACTAAACAAGAATGAACCATTTGTATTCTAAAATGAGGAGATGATAATATATGTTCTCTAAGTACCCTATTGTCATCAAGGGACATAGTCTAATAAGACAAAAGGCTGAGAAGAACATTTTTTATATTTTGTTGACCCTAGAAGAAGAAAAGGAAAGGGAAAGGAAGAGATGCAGAGAAAAGAAGAAAATTACCTTGAATAATTTGTGAGCATAGGTAGAAGACTATGGAAACAAGAAAGAGGGGAGGGGAGCAGGTGAGCAACACTTGGACATCACTTTCATCTGAACTGGTGAAGGGTAGGAAGAAAACAGAGAAGATTGAGTGCAGAAATACATTTTACTGAACAAGGAAACAAGTGAAAGTGGAAAATGGAGGAACAATTAGGGAGGGTTCCAACTGGAGGGTAAATCTTAAAAGGGAATTTATAAAGAAAGACAGGATAGCAACTTGTGATTGGTCTTTGGTCTGAGGAAAGAAAAGAAAGGCAGGAAAGTAGACAGATTGCATCATATCTAGAGCTCTAGTGCTAAGCACAATTTTCTCACCTCCTTCTTCTCTTTTATAAAAAGGGAATAGGAAACTCTGATCAATGTAACCAACCACAGTGCCTGAGGACTCATGATAAAGCATTTTACTCGTTTCCTGGTCTAAGGGTGGAAATTACAACTTTTTTTTTAATATATCCAATCCACAAATTTGATTTGCTTGACTATACACATTTGTTAAAGGGTTTTGTTCCTTCTTTTTCTTTTTTTTTCTTTTTCTTTTCTTTTTTTTTTGGAGGGCAGTTGGGGTTAAGTGACTTGCCCAAGGTCACATGGCTAGTTTTTGTGTTAAGTGTCTGAGGCCAGATTTGAACTCAGGTACTCCTGACTCCAGGGCCGCTGCTCTATTCACTGCGCCACCTAGCCGCCTCCTGTTCCTTCTTTTTCAATAAAGGGGGATAAAGTGAGAAGAAGAGGAGATGGGTTTTTGTCATTTGAAAAAGAAAGTTTAAAAAGATAGCATTGGTTGAATGCAACTAAGGCCAGTTAACTAGGGAAAAGCTTTGTAGCAAGTTTCTGTGATAATGATGCCAATTCTAACATATATAAGGAACTGATTCAAATTTTATTAGAATGTAATGAAACACCATAGCTTTATAAGAAATAACAATAGGTATAATTTCAGAGAAACCAGGGAAGACTCATATAAACTGATGCAGAATGAACTCATCAGAACCAGGAGAACAATTTATACAGCAACAACCATGTAAAGAAAAATAATTTTGAAAGATTTAACAAGTCTGATGCATACAAAAACCAACCATGAGTCCAGAAGATCAATAATAGAGAATGCCACTAAACTCTTGATACAGAGATAGTGGACTTCAAGATATACAATGAGATGAACAGCTTTTGCTTGACTCTACATATTTATTACAAGGGATCTATTTTTTTTTCAGTAGAGTAGGAAGTAGAGAAAGAAAATAAGTGCTTTTAGTTTAAAAATATGAACATTTTAAAAATAAGAAATGTGGATGGTAGTATTTGAACTACCTATCTCATAAAGTTTCTTGTAAAGAAAATGCTTTTTAGCTTTAAAGTGCCATAGAATTTGAGTTACTATTTTTT
>CM053598.1:25481541-25498102 GCA_028646575.1 Pseudocheirus occidentalis
GGGCATAAAAGAGAACAGATTGTGGGAGGGGCCTTACAGTGGGATCAATGTTCTGGGCTGGGGGGTAGGGGCAAAAAGGGGAGAAAATCTGTAACTCAATACCTTGTGGAAATGAATGATGTAACCAAGAAAATAAATAAAAAAAAGATGGGGGGAAAGTCATTAACCTCACTTTAACTGAAAAAAGGTACTATCAAGACAAAATCAGTAGCTACTGACCCACTTATTTATTTTTACTTTTCTACTTTCCCCTACTAGAATGTAAGCTCCTTGAGAGCAGAGACTGTCAATCTTTTGTCTAGCTCCAGGACTTAGGACAGTACCCGATATATAATCAATGCATTTATATTTCCCTCTACCTCCACATATACGTGGATATTGAGGGCGTCCTTGATGAAGGCATGAGATGGAAAGAGACAGGCTATTTTTTACAATTGATATTCTACAGCAGAATATATCTTTGCAGTCCCATAATTGACTGAATGGTGCAGATCCCACTGTGCTGATTGATTGTTTACAATAAAAAAGCATTTGATTTGGTCAAGAAAAATGTCTCCTTAAAGGCTCTTCTCCAACAAGGTGTTTCTTATGCACATGTTTAAATCAGACAAGATTCCTTGAAAGATGGAATAGAGAAAATGCTGTTTAATGACCCATCGATTATTTATATCAAGCAAAGTATAAAACAGGAGATGTATGCTTGCCAAAGTTTGTATTTGCAGCTGTCACAGAAGATGCTCAGTGCAGAGTTTAAATGGAAGAGAGATTCCTTGTCAATGGTGATGTGCTCCCGATTTATTCTGGTTCACAGATGGGATCACGTTGATAGAGTGAAGCTTGGGGACATTGCAGAACCCCCCAATGAGATCCATGAAGACTCAAGAGCAGTTGCTCTCAACTATCCATGCAAGAACAACCAAGTAGTTGAAGAATGGCTCTTGTCTGGATTATGACTCAGTTGGAGAGAGAGCTTGCACATTATTCCTGGATATTGTGGATGAAGAGTCTGAGAAGGCAGCATGGTACAATGGAAATAATAACTGGGTTTAGGGTCAGAGGACTAGGGCTTCTAATCTTGACTCTGCCACTTCAAGGCTGTGTTAGCTGGGACCAGTTACTTCCTGTCTCTGTTCTTTTGTATCTCCATCTGTGAAACGAAAGGGACAGACTCGATAACCTCCAGTCTTTTCTGGTGCTTGATTAATGATCCTATAAGTGAGTCCAGAATTCAATTGGAGGAGAAGGGTAGACTGGATTGCCATTGGGAAATCAATCAATGCTTTTTATGACCACTCTAGACATCTTGAAACAAAGGCACATTTTTTTCATATCAATATTCTTTGGAAATACTATATTCCATAGTGTTGTAGTTTGTACTTTGTTCTCAAAGAGGGCCATAATCTCAGGGAAATGATGACTTGACTTGCATTGAATTGGATTTAAGTTAAGAGGGCTGGGCAAAGTCACCAGCCTCACTTTCTCCTCCAGAGTCATCTGGGTTCAATGACCAGCTATCGATCAGGACAAATGGAGATGGTCCAGGATGCAGTGGGAGACCTTGGTCCTTTTAAGCTAAGGTCTTTTCAGATTCTTACATTGAGGGAGGCAACATAGGGAAAGTCATGGAAAACCAGTCTCAAAAGAATGAAAGTTTCAGGTCTTCCAAAAGGAGCTGGAGAGGTTCATGGTTGGTGTGAGAAGGCTGGAACATATGCTCAGAATTGTGTAGGAGAAGGGAAAGGCATGACCTGAGGAGACCAGGAGAGTAAATGAGCAAGAAGTAAGTAATAGACACCCTATCTGTCTCCTGAGAGAAGATTTCCAGCATCTTGGGAGAACTTCCTACAGAGGATTTATGGGAGAACATGTGCAAGAGTCACCCGGGATAAAAAGCTGGCTAGTTGCCAAGTATTTATAAAGTACTTTCTTTGTGCCAGGAATTGAGCTAAGCTCTGGGGATTTAAAGAAAGGCAAGAGCCTTTCTTTATATATTATAATATATATTATATATTTCATATATATGTATATATAATGTAAGTAAAAGACAGAGGGAAGATATTGGGCAAAGGGGAGAAGAAATGCCTCTTGGAGGAGGTGGGATTGGAACTAACTTTTGAAGGAAGCCGGGAGAGCTAGGAAACAAAGGTGAGTAGTGAGAGCAGTCTAGGCAAGGGGAATAGCTGGAGCCAAGGTATAGAGTCTGGAGAGAGAGTGTCCATTATGAATAAAGCATGCATAGGCTAACATAGCTTGATGGTAGAGAAGGGGCAGGAGGTGAAGTGTTAGATGACTGGAAAGGTAGGAAGGGACCAAACTGGGAAGGACTGGGTTTCCATCTTCATCTTCAAAGAGTGTATTCTCATCAGTGAGATCCCAAAACCATTGAGGCATTGAAAGGAAATCATATTTGTTTATCTGCCACCTCATATTGCAAATTTACATTGAGCTTACCCTCCACCAACCCCTGTCCTAAACCTTCTCACATTAACTTTTGTCTACCCACAATTCCCAAAGCCTGCATTCCAGCAGTTACTTTTTTTGGAGCCAGATGGCAAGACTTTACATTTACATCTATTAAATTTCATTTTGACTTTCACTACAGTTCTGCTCCAATGTCTATCATGACGTGGAATGACCCTGGTCTATTCCAGCAGAACCCAAGCAGGTTCCATCAAGGCTGAAAGGTTCTAAACTCGGACCTGGGGAAGGAATGTGTGTCTATAGAGGAAAGACTATGTTTGGCTCATTCAAAGAGGCTTGTTACCACACTGGCTGTGGGGCAATGACTCTTTTTTTAAGCCATGAAATCACTCAAAATTTATCTACAAGTTGCAGAGTGTTGTAGAAAGGGCATGACGCTGATGGAATGACAGACCCTTGGAATATTGGAATATTGACTGGGGCCCATCGTTCTAGCCTGTTGAGATCTTTGGGGATCCAGATTTTTGTCATCCATTGTAATAGTTATAGATTTCCCATTTTGCAGCATGTGAACATTAGTCAATGTGACACTGGGGTCTTCCTTCATATCATGAATACTACAAAGGACAGAGCCCTGCTACATACCCCTCAGGAGATATTTTATAATTCAACTCAACAAACGTTTCTTAAGCCAAGCACCTGGGATACAAAAACAAAACTGAAATTATTCCTGCTATCGGGAAACACCTTCTCTCGAGGGGAAATAATGATGCCTTTTTGCTCTAAATCTATGACCCTCCTAAATCCATTATTTTATGTTCAAATCAGTCTTATGGAAGGTCATGAACAATAGAGGTATCAGGAAAGGCCTTTATAAGAGGTGACCCTTGGTTTGAGACATGAAGGGAATTGGTACTCTGAAGACCATTCTATGCACGGGGCACAGTCTATGCAAAGGCATGGAGATGGGAAATGGATGTCTTCTTCGTTTACTCATGGGGAGATTTAATCCACCTCACTGGATATTCTGGTTATATCACAAGAGACTTTGTATAATGCCTTGCTGACTTCTTCTTAGTGAACCCATGTTCACTAATGATTACTCATTTCTCTCCATGTATTTGATAAACCATTCTAGAACTTTTCTGGTTATTCACATCAGATTTATTTAGTTGGAGTTTTGGGGATCAACTTATTTTAGCCCACAATGATGTTTTCTCTGAACTCCTACATAATTAGCACTTAATCTTAAACTGTCTTGCAATTTCTTTTAACAATATTATCTTGTAGTATGGTTTAATTTTGTTTATAGGTTTTAGTTTTGTCTCCTTGACAAGTCTGTGGTGCTAGGTGCATGCCCTGTGGTCTCTGCTGCTGGGGAGGGTAAGGCTCATGGATCCCTTGAGTTCAGGAGTTCTGATTAGATCAGGTTTCTTTACTAAATCTGGCATTCATGGCCAGGTCAGAAAAACTGGAGCAAATTAGAGTTTCCATGTCCATTAGTAGAATGAATGAGTGGTTGCTATGTTGCTAGCCTGGGTGAGATAAGGAGGCCCAGTCACAAAAACCAAATGAAACCAATCTGTGAGTCTTGGGATGTTTTCTTCTGTCTTCCTAGAAGTATCTTACCTAGAGTGAAGTGACTGGTGGCTCACTAGATATCTGCTGAATGAATACACTGAATAAAGTGAAATATAAGAGATGTTGTTCTCCAGGGTGAAGTCCTTCTTGAAACAGACTGCTTCTGCTCTAGATACCCCCCCTTCCTCCTGCTATGCCCCTTCATTAGAATCCACCATGATCCTTGCTATAAAGCCTCCTAAAGCTAAGACCAAGTCTCTCCTTTTGACATCTGAGATAAAGAACCAATCAGATCTGCTTTGATGAGAGAGCAGCCCTTGGTCCTTGGTCATGCCTTGGTCATGAGTTTTCTATGTGTGCATCTCTCTCTACATCCTCCCTACCCCATAAACCAGGGTTACAGATGTCCCCTAAATGTATATCTGTCTATTTTTTCACCTCTGTGTGCCTGCCTGACCTGCTGGGTCTATTTATGGGAAATTGTTCCCGGGGATGTGTTTTGTTGCTAATTTTTTTGAATGATACCATTTCAATAAGTGTCTTAGTTTTGAATTATGTCCCTTTGCTCACTAGAGAAGGCAAACACATCAACAGGGTCTTGTGAGCTATAATTTTGGGAGTTTGGACCAAAGAGTACCTCAAACTTGGGGTAGCCTTCTCTTCAGCATATGGGGGATAACCCCCAATGATGTCACATAGCTTTGCTGACCTGTCTGACTTTTGAGAAAGTCTCCAGATCCTAGGACTTACCTTTGGCTACAAATGAACCACAAAAATACAGCATGTGTGCATGTGTGTGTGCATGCATGTATGTGTGCATGTGTGTGTGTGTGTGTGTGTGTGTGTGTGTGTGTGTGTGTGTGTTGTGGCAGCTCTTTGATAGTTCCCATGAAAAAGACTTGGGGGTTTCAATAGGCTGCAAGTTCAATCATATTCAACCATGGGACAAGGTAGACAGAAATCATTGTGATTTCAGGCTACATTAATAAAAATATAATGCTGAAATGAAGGTGACAATCTCATTGTCCTCTGCCCTTGTCAGTCTATACCTGGACTATTGTGCTCAATCCTGGGTGTGATAACTAAATAAGTGGGCTGAGAGCTGAAGAGGGTCCAGAGATGGGTGATTAGTATGAAGAGGAGACTGGACATCATGCCATCAGCTTAGGGATTGGTGGAAGGAAATGAGAATATTTACCCTGGTTATGGGATGGGGCAGTGACCTACATATGAGAGGTCTTTAGATATTTGAAGGGCTCGTTTATGAAAGACACTTAGGTTTATTTAGCTTTGTCCCAGAGTGAGCAAAGGGTGAACGGTACCAAGAAGCAGATTGGGAAAACTATTCCTAATGATTGATTAGCACTGTCCAGAGGTAGAATGAATTGTCTTGAGAAGTGGAGAGTTTCCTATTCCCCCACAAAAAGCCGACTGAATGCTGGTCAGTGTTGTTTTGTGGGTGATCTCTGCTTAGGTACATGGATGAATGAGTCAAAGAAAAGCTTTTATTATGTGCCTGCTGTGTTCCAAGAACAGTACTAAGTATTGAGGACCTAGACATAAAAGGAAGATTGTCTCTAAACTCAAGGAGCTTAGATTCTAATGGAAGCAAAGGGAACAGACCTTTATTAAGTGCCTACTGCATGCAGCTCTGTGCTAAGAGCTTTACAAATATTCTCATGACAACTTTGGGTGCTATTATTCTCTCCAACTTACAGTCGAGGAAACCGAGGCAAACAGATCCTAGGTGACTTGCCCAGGGTCACACAGCTAGTAAAGTAAGTGTCTGAGGCCAAATTTGAGCTCAGATTTGCTTGAGCCCAGGCTTGGCACTCTGTGTACTATGACGCCATCTGGTTGCCCCTTATAAGGAAAGATAGCACATGTAGGGGACTGGGGCCATTGATGACGTCTGTATTCTCTGCATTGCCTCTCTGATATTGGGCCATCCTGTGAGTGGTTTAGGCTCTAAAGTGCTTTAGATAAGATATCTGAGGAGGGGGCCATCAATGTGGTTGGAGCCTGCTTGATGCCCTTACTACTCTGTGGGGTCTGGGAGGAGGGCCCATCATGAGCAGAGCACCTGGCTCAGGGCCCAGCTGGCTCAGCTGGAGATCAGTGGCCAGGCCTGCTCCAGGCAGTGACCCTAATGCCCCTCCCTCTCTCCTTGCATGGAGATGCAGAGTGTGAAGGCTGGGCCCTGAATCCACAGCATGGTGACTGGGAGGGTTGGTCTGGCTCCTGGACTGCGTTCACCAGCTCTCTGTCTCATCTGCTTCTCAGTAGCTTCATTGAAGAGGCAGATCTGCATCCCCTTGGGCCCAGCCCAGCGCTCCCCTGGCCAACAAGCTGCAACTGAAAGGACCTGTTCCAAGGCTCTTCCTGCATTTCCTTTCTCTCAGTCCTTCTCTCATGAATGTTCCAGCCCATTACCTTCCCTGCCTCTCTATCCCTGCAACCTCCACCTAATGAATAACACCATAATTAGGAACCAAGTATTGTATAAAGACAGTGCAGTGTCAGTTTAGTAGACAAACACTTATTAAGTACCTACTATGTGCTTGGTATTGTACTAGGTAATAGAGATGCAAATATGACAGAAGGAAGGAAGGGGAAAGAAAGAAAGAAAGAAAGAAAGAAAGAAAGAAAGAAAGAAAGAAAGAAAGAAAGAAAGAAAGAAAGAAAGAAAGAAAGGAAGGAAGGAAGGGAGGGAGGGAGGGAGGGAGGGAGGGAGGAAGGAAGGAAAGAAGGAATCTTTACTTTCAGGAAGCTTAAACAGTCTAAGGGGAGATAAACATTCAAATAAAGGTGTACACAGAATAAATACAAGACCAATAGAAGGTAACTGGGGAGGGAGATCCCTAGCAACTGGAAAGGTTTCATGCAGAAGGTGGTGGGTGGCAGGGTGGGCACAGCCCAGTTAAGACAGTAACAAAGGACAAGGCAGCTCAGCTCCTCTTTACCGCTATTAAACAGAGACCTAGAAAATGCATCAGACTGGGTCCTGATCAGGAAATTAAAGAAAAAAGTCATTTTTCTAGCCCAGGCTGGCATGGGGGAGACAGACAGAGAGGTCTGTGAAAAAGGTGCTGAACATGGTATCAGGAGAGACTTGGGTTCGAATCCTGATCATGTGACTCAGGACAAGTCATTCTGACCTGTGTCTCTGAGTCTCAGTGTCTTCATCTGTGAGATGGAGATACAATCTGCCCCATCAACCTCACAGTGTTGTTATGAAGAGCAAATTATGTGACGTTTGTAGAAAGCTTTGCAAACCTTACAGCTCTGTATAAATATCAACTTCTTTTCACCTCGTGTTATATGCCAGTAAATCAGGGATCATGAGAGTCTCTGAGGAAATAAATTGAAGAGAACCCAAAGGGTGATGGAGTGGAGCATGGTGGGTCCAAGCAGGCTGCAGCATATTACGAGTGAGAAACTTTGCAGAAGTGATGGAAAGGACAGCATTAAAAAAATGTAAGACCAAGAAAGAGATGGATTTGCCTTATTTTGAGCAATGTTAATAATAATTGACCCCTGTATTTTCTTTTGCAATATAGCTAACATGGAAATATTTTGCATGAACTTACATGCAGCAGGTAGATGGCGCACAGTGCATAGCGCCCTGGACAGGGAGTCTGGAAGACTCATATTCCTGAGTTCAAATATGACTTCAGGCACTTACTAGCTGTGTGACCCTGGGCACGTCACTTGACCCTGTTTGCCTCAGTTTCTTCATCTGCGAAATGAGCTGGAGAAGGCAATGGCAAACCACTCCAGTAGCTTTGCCAAGAAGACCCCAAATGGACTCATAAAGAGTTGGACGTGGTTGAAATGACTGAAGAACAATAACATGACTTCATGTGTATAATTGAAATAAAATTGCTTGCTTTCTCTAGGAGGGGGAAGGGACAGAGAAAATTTTTTGATCTCAAAATTTTTTTTAAATGTTAAATTTTTTTTTACATATCATTGAGGAATATTTAATGAGCTAAATACAAATATTTTGGGAAAATAGTAGCTGACCCATATAAGCACTTTCCCAGTACTGAAGTTCCCTACAAACATTATTTATCTGAAACAACTTTGTAATGCTATTATTATTCTGTACTATTATTATTCCATTTACAGAGGAATAAATTGAGACCTGGAGAGAGGGTGATATGAAGCAACTCAAATCAACCCCTTGGTTGTGTCTGCAATTGTTGCTTTGTTCTGTACCTGTATTCTGACACCTCCGAGAGCCAAGAGGCATATTTCACCATCAATTAATTCATCTCCTATCTCTGAGCCCTGGATGGAGACCATGTGAGTAGGGGATTGGATGGAGGAGATGATTGTTAAAGCAGGAGGTAAAAATGATGAGATTTTTGACAAATGAATGAATCTGTGGGGCGAGTGAGACTAACAAGTAAAGTGCCAAGGTTTCAAACCTGGGAGAATGATGGTGCCCTTGAAAGAGATAGGGAAGTTTAGATAAGAGGAGGTTTTTTTGAGGTGAGATGATGAGTTCTGTTTTGGACTTGTTGACTTTGTAATGCCTATGGGACGCTTTCTTTGAAAGGTCTACTAGTTAGTTGGTGAAGCAATATAGGAAAGAGATGAGGGCTGAATAAATAGGTCTGTGAGTTATTTGCATACAGATAATAATTACGCCCATGGGAGCTGACAAGGTCGTAGAGAGAGAGTGTCTAGAGGAAAGACAAGAAGATCCAGGTTAGAGTCTTGAGGTGGAGCCACAGTTAGTGGATGTGACATGGATGAAGATCCAGTAAATGAGACTGAGAAAGAATGGTCAGACAGGTAGAAGGGAAAAACTAGGAGAGGACAATATCATGGAAACCCAGAGAAGAAAGGATGAGATGGTGACTAACCATGACAAATGCTGCAGAATGGTCAGGGAGGATGGGAATGGAGAAAGGACTATCAGACTGAGCAATTATGAGATTATTGGTAACTTTGAAGAGGGAAGTTTCAGTTGGTCAATGAAGTTGGAAGCCAGAGAGCCAAATTCTCCAAGTCCCAATTTCCTTCCCTGTAAAAGGTGGGTGTAAATTATGGCTAAAAGTGAGGAATGAGAGGAGCAGCAATGAGCGTAGAATCCCGCCCCCCCAGGAGTAGGACAACAATTAGTGAGGAGTAAAAGGATTGCTTTGCTGCAGTGAGGACCCAGTTGAGGTTAGATAACATAAATCTACGGTGTCTCCAAATAGCTCAGTTGTAGAACTCCCCCTAACTCTGAGCAGAGTAGGAGTAGAATGAGTGAATGGTGGAAATAGTTATGCCCAGCACATAGTAGGTACTTAATAAAATCTTGAATTCAATATTCGTGTAGTTCTGTCTATTTCTCCTTCTCCTTCATTGCCTTCTCTATTCATTGTCTCAATTGTGGTGAGAGAGCATGCTTTTATATCCCAGTTTTGGGGGGGCAAGGAAACTGAGGCTCAGAGAGGTAAAGAATGGGGTTCAAAGAGGGTTTTGTTTCTGTCTTTGTATCAATAGTACTTAGTACAGTACCTGCCACTCTAAGAAATGGGTGTTGATTGACTGAATAAAGATCTTGTCCTAAGCTACAATATGAGTTAATGGCCCTAGTTCTTACCCCATATATTAGACTGATTTCCTCCTCTTCTCCTTTGAAGTTTGTCTCTGGCAGCAGGGATAAGAGGGATGGATGAGAGGGACCCGTGTAAATTTTGGTAAAAAATAGTGGCATAGACTCTGAGGTCATACCCACTCAAGGACTGGCTTCAGAAAGTAATTTGGTTTATTTGAGTCATATCAAGGCAAGTAAAAAAGCATTTATTAGATGCTTACTATGTGCCTGGCACTGTTCCAAGCACTGGAAGTACACATACCAGCAGAAAGATAGTGCCTGCTCTCAAGGAGCTTACATTCTAATGTAGAGACAACATCTCCATGAGTAGGGATATGCCCGTTCTGTAGAGAGTAGGTGAAGTTAACCTGAACAGAGAATGCTCTAGCAGCTTGGGTGGGGGATGTTGGTGAAGATTTCCCAGATTTGGACCCACATCTTCTAGTCCAAACCCAGTGTTCTTCCTACTACTTCTTATTATCTCCTCATCTGTAAAATCAGGGGGTTGATCTAGATGATCAATGAGATGCCCTCTAGTATTAAATCCTATGATCCGATGGTTCAGGGATTAATAATTATTAATAGTAATAAACAATCCAGGACTTGTCTTTTATTGGCATGTATCAAAGGAACATATCACCATGATTATTACTAATAGTAGTAATAATTCACAATCATTCCCAGCCAGACAGCTAAGCATTCAAGGGGTCTTTTCTTAGCCAAATTCTGTAAGAAATAGTTTTCATCCAATTAGCAGAATAAATTCCCCTTTGGAAGCCCCACAGGCTGGGCAGAACTAGTGTTGGGGGGGTATTCTGGATGCCTCTCAGCTGATTGGCAGATGTCAGGCCCAGATATTAGCATGCCAGGGCAAGAGAACTCCACATAGAGCTAGAAAGGCAAGTCCCAGCTGCCTCTCTGCAGCCTTATGACTGCCTAGAAGTTGGGAGAAATGGGAGGGATGAGTTAGCTTTGCACTATGAAATCCCTGAGCACCATTGTGCCTGCTGCCAGAAACCTGGCAAGGTAAGAGAATTTCCAGCCTGACACTTCATCAGCCTGGGGTAACTCATCTTCCTGGGACCTCAGATTGTGACTGCCATCCTTGGCTGGACATTTACCAATATTCTCTTATTTAGACCTAAGCCACAAATGGGGAATCAGTACAGGTCATGGAATCAGTAAATCTGGATTTGATCCCTGGCTCCATCAATGGTTAGCTGTGTGACCTTGGGCAAGTCATTCACCTCTCTGCACCTCAGTTTCCTCATCTGTAAAAGGTTTCAGGTTGGATTAGGTAGCCTATGAGTTCTTTACAGCTCTAGGTCTAATATCCTGTGGTGGGAGAATGCAATATGATGGCTCAATCAGTCAAGAATAATTTATTAATCACCTTTTATATACTAGGAACTGTGCTAAAGCTGGGCATGTAGAGGAAAAAGCAACACCAGTGCCTGCCTTCAAAGAGCTTACATTCTAATGAGGGAGTAATTTTGTACATATAGAAGTATGTATGAGATACTTCCAGAATGGAAGAATCTTAGGATTTAAAGCTATAAGGGACCTTAGAAAGTGTCTAGTCCAATCCTGTCATTTTATAGAAGAGGTAAATGAGGTGGGGCAGGGAGCCTCTCTTTGGGCTACAGCTGGGATTTGAACCCAGGGACCCAGATCCATTCCCATATACACTCACTCTCATCACAGCTCCCATTTGGATCTAACATCCTCCTTACCTGCTCTCTTTTTATATACAGAGACTATTAAGGATGGTCAGTTCCATCCCTACATCAGCCAGGACTTAACTGTCATTCCCCCCCCCCCCAAGGGTGACATCTTTCTGTAAGGCTCAGCACTGAGACTCAGGTGTCTGTCATCTTTCCTTCTACTTGCACGTGAAGGGGGTCCCCCTCTTCAAACCCACCCTGCTCCATAAACCTATGAGGCAAGTCTCTCTCAGTCTGAACACAGAATCAGACCCAAGTGTCCACATTCCTTCTCTCACTAATTATGAAGCCAAATAATAATTGGCATTCAACAGTACTTTGTACTATTACTCTCATTAGGTATTTTTAACAGCCCTGCGAGGTCAGTATCATTATCCCCATCTAATAGTTGCCAGTACTGAGGTTTGAGATGTTTTAAGAGACCTGTCCACAGTCCACTCACCCTCTAGTCTCGGAAGCAAGATTTGTTCCCTGGTTTTCTCTATTTCAAGTCCAGCACTCTATCCACATTCTGGTGCAAGATAGCTATAGTGGAACAGCCCTCTTGTCACACATTGTGAACATGGAATTGGCCTTAGAGGTCTTTTTTGGATGCTCTTCCTTCTTCACATATATTTTCTTGCATTCTAGATGGAATAGTGGATAGTGTTAGAGTTGGAGTTAGGAAGAGCTGAATTAAAAATCTCTCTCAGATACCAGCTATGTGACCCTGGGCAAATCAGCCACCTCCAAGCCTCAGTTTTCTCATCTGTAAAATGGGGGTTATAATTGAATATACTTCAAGAGCTTATTGTAAATGTCAAATGAGATATGTAAGACATGTAAAATGCTTTGCAAACCTAAATTTTGTATAAATGCCAGCTGTTGTGGTCGTGGTGGTTGTTATTATTATTATAATTATAACATGATACTCCTGCCCTGTTCTCATCTTTCTCTTTTACCACTCTTTCTCCTCTCCCTCAATAAACAGTGACTCACAAACCCTCCCTGGAGCCAAAGTTTTCACTCTCTGCCAAACCCCACACCAGCCTCAAGGAGCACATTGACACTCTTTGAGTAGCCAAGGAATTTGCAGAAATAATTAGGAGCTACAGGCTATCCCTATAGACCTTCCTCACACAGCTGTCTGCCCTTCAGCCTGGATGACCCCTGAGTCCAACACCAAGGTCTTCTGACTCCAAGTCCACTATTCTTTCCACTATACAACAGATGTGCAGGGGCTAGAGTGTGCAATTTGCCTGGAACAGAGTATGAAAGGGAGTTAGATGAGACTGAGCTGGAAAAGAATTCTGATGCCAAATTGTGGAGGGCTCTGAATGACTGGCAGAGGAGTTCAGACTTGACTTAGGAGGCCACTGGAGGATGAAGAGCAGAAGAGGGACATGACCAGATTTATGCCAAAGAAAGATTATTCTGGTCACAGTAGGAAGGACGCAGCTAAACGAGGAAGAGAGTGGAGGCAGAAAGAGCTTTAAGACGGTTATTTTAAGAGTCCTGGCAGGTGGTAATGAGAACTTGAAGTAGGGCTGGGGCCATGGGGATAGTGAGAAGGAGGAAGACTGGGGAGATACCAGAGACAGAAATGACAGGAAATCTTTCCTAAGATTTCCATGCATGTGTGTCCTGTTTGCTGACTCCCCCCGGGAGCTCTCCAAGGTCAGGGGACAGTTCTCTCTTCTCCACAGAGTAGCTGAGCCTCCAGGGAGGTTAAGTCCAATTGCATTAATCTATTAATTAAGAATAACGGCTCACATTTATGTAAAGCTGGAAGGTTTCAAAAGGCTTTACTACATTATTTCATCTGTTCCTCATTACTTCCCTGCGAGGCAGAAACTCCCATTTTTGTGCTTTTGCATTGAATATCTGTTCTCCCATGCTTGGAAAGATCTGCCCCCTCACCTCTGCGTCCTTGGTTCCCTAGTTTCCTTTAAGACTCAGCCCAAACCTCACCCTCTGTAGGAAGTTTTTTCCACTCTTTTCCCCACAGTGCTGTTTTTCTCTCCCTCAGTACTTTCCATGTACTTTGTATGTTTTGTGTATTTGAATCTACTTGAAGAGCTTATTGTGAATGTCAAATGATATATAAGACATGTAAAATGCTTTGCAAACCTAAGTTTTGTATAAATGCCAGCTGTTGTGGCAGTCATCATCGTCATCATCATCATCATTATTATTACATGATGCTCCTGCCCCATTCTCATCTTTCTCTTTTACCTCTCTTCCTCTTCTCCCTTATTAAAGAATGGCTCACAAACCCACCCCAGAACTAGTACTCTAGTTATGTACAGTACATGTTGTTTCCTCCCCCATTAGAAGGTAAGCTCCTTAGGGTGGCTAAGTGACAGAGTGAATAGAGCACCGGCCCTGGAGTCAGGAGGACCTGAGTTCAAATCTGACCTCAGACACTTGACACAAAAACTAGCCATGTGACGTTGGGCAAGTCACTTAACCCCAATTGTCCTACCCTCCCCCCTCCAAAAAACAAAACAAAAAAAATAAAAGAAAGAAGGTAAGCTCCTTGAGGGCAGGGACTGTTCCCCCCCCCTCCAACTTTTGACTTTTCTTTGTATTGCCAGTTCTTTGCACAGCATCTGGCATGTTATAGGGCTTAGTAAGAGTTTATTGACTGACACTGATTGATGAAGAAAGTCACATATGTATAAGACAAAAGCAGAGGAATGGCATTTTCCATGGGGAGACCTTCTTGGGCAGGGCATACCCTCCAGATGTCATCTCCTCTTCCCTCTGTCTCTCACTGGGCTGCATCTCCCCTTCCATTCTCCCTTGGTTTCTTTCCTTTGTTGCCCTTCCCTCTTTTGTGGTGCACTGCTTCTTGGTGAGGCTTTCATTTCCCCACATCAGTTCTGAAGGAGCTGGAACAAGCCCCGGGGGGTTAGATAACAGGGTTATAATCCAGTGAGATGAGACTGAACTCTCTGGAGTCTCATAGGGTTTTTTTTAGTCCTGGCCATTTTATTACCATAGAGTTGAGTTATGGGACCCAAGGGAGCCGTGGTTTAAGCAGCATCTCCCACTGCTGCCTTGCTCTGCTTACCATTGATCAGCCTCCAAACGGGGCAAGCAAATTCACACATTTTCACTGCAGACCTGCGGAGGAGAGAGGAAATTCTGCCTTATTTAGTACTCTTATTTGTAGTCTGGAATAGCTCTGGTGATCTAAATCCCCTTTCCACTCAGGGGAATGTGAACTTGACCCTGGGGAAGTGTGGGGTGGTGGAATGAGTACTACCTTGGAAATTTCAGAGGATATCTGAACTAGAAGGGACCTCAGGGATCAGGTGGCACAATGAGTAGAGCGCTGGGCCTGGAGTCAGGAAGTCATGACTTCAAATCTGGCTTCAGACACTTACTAACTGTGTGACCCTGGACAAGTCACTTAACTTCTGTTTGTCTCTGTTTCTTCATCTCTAAAAACAAAAGTCATAATAGCACCTACTTCCCAGGGTTGTTATGGGGATCAAATGGGATAATTTTCATAGAATGCCTGGCACATAGTAGGTACTGTAGGAATCTAAACTATCATTGTCACCATCATCACCATTATCTAGAGCTAGAGTGAATCTCAAGGCCATCTAGTTCAACTCTCTTATTTTACAGATGAAGAACTGAGGCCATCAGTGGCTGAGACATACCCAACGTAACATCAGGTAGTAAGAAGCACCTGCTAGAGTGGAACCCACGCTGTCTGGCTCCAGAGCCAGTGCCCTTTCCATTGTACCATGTTTCCTCATCTAGTCTAATTATATGATCACAGGAGGGGGTAGAGGCAGCCTCAGGGAGGAGAACGTGGCTTCCTCAACGCCACATAGTCAATGGAAAGGCCAGGTTGTTAACTGAGGACCCCAGATTCCCAGCACAGTGGCCTTTTGTCAGGGGAATTCTAATGAGCTCTGTTCCTAGCTAGTTGTATATCCTTAGGAAAGTCACTTTCCCACTCTGGGTCTTCATTTGCTGGTAGCACTATTGCTTTGGTCACTCTATGATCTCCTTGGTATTCTAATTCTTCCAATGAAGATTGAGTCTCCTCCATGCCTGTCATCTTTGACATCTATCAAAGATCTGCCAGGTACACTAGGGGCTTTCCTGTGATTCTTTTAACAATTAGAAGATTTCAAGTAAGACTCAGACCATCTGTGTGTTATCCTTCACTCTTACTACAATGGTTGGCCCAATTTTGGCTTGAGTCCTACATTTCCTTAATGATGTCTTTTACAGTTGTTCTTCCATACAGATCATCACAGTGATGTAATGCTCACCTTTGAGCTCTTCTTTGGGTTACCTATGATTACATGTCTTCTAAGACTGTGACTTTCCATGGCTTTTGGTCATATTCATCAATGAGAGAATATTAATATTAAAGAGATGGGATTTGGTGCCAGAATGCAGCCTGGGGTCTTTGAAAGTAACCTCTTAGAATTTTAAGATTATCCCTCAGAATATAAGTTCCTTGAGAGTAATGATTGTTTCTTTCTTTTTATTTGTACCCTAGCAAAAGTCTAGAATGTATTAGAATCTTAATAATTGCTCTTTGAATGATTAAAAGCACTATACCATATTGTCAAATGCAATTCAGCCCGTTTTCTCCTGCTCCTATTCAGTTTGTGACCTAGATCTTTTGTCCATCTGTAGTATCTTCCCAATATTTTATATACAGATGGGCTAAATCAATGGGTTGCCAACCACATGTCATAATCTGGGTAACATGTATTTGTCATCCACTGTGTTTCATGTGTGGGTTGCTGGGTTGATCTTTTGTGAATGTCCATGGATCTCATTTAGAATACTCTCTAAGTATTCTGAGACTTGATGCAATCAGCAGGATGCCACCCACAAGGGGAAACTGGGGGACTTCACCATCTATAAGGAATGTGCCCTTCCATGTGGTCCTGAATGATATTCTCTAAGTCAGAAGGGAACAGCTTTGGAGAGAGCATGTCTCTCTTTTGTGTATCTCATTTATATCGATACTCAGAAGATCACGAAATAAAGCTATCTTGGTCATTGTTTTTATCAAGGATTCCTTCATGATGTTACCTGGGGTGATGCCTAGGAAGCAGAGTCAGAGTCAGAGAAAAGAGATGGGGGAGGGATGGAAGGAGGAAAGGAGGGAGAGAGAGAGGGAGGGAGGGAGAGGAGAAAAAGAGGGAGGGAGGGAGGGGGAGAGAGAGAGAGAGAGAGAGAGAGAGAGAGAGAGAGAGAGAGAGAGAGAGAGAGAGAG
>CM053598.1:25498602-25536949 GCA_028646575.1 Pseudocheirus occidentalis
GGGGAGGGGAATTCACACCTTTTCACCAATGGACAGAGTTCTATACTTAGCACTAAGTTACTAGGATCTACTTAACATCTGATCAAACAAATTAATTACCATTACACCAACCTAGAACTGGAAGGGCCAAGTGTGTTTGTGTGTGTGTGTGTGTATGTGTGTGTGCATACACACGTATATATGTAAATATATGTGTGAATGTATGGGTGTGTACATGTATATATGTATATATACACACATATACACACTATACATATACACACATACATACATACATACACACATACATATGTATATATTATCAAGGAACCAGATAGAAGAATTCTTGGATTTATTATGTCTTATCCATGCTTATCACCAAGGAGTTGGGTCTGGTATTGTTTCCTCTCCCAGTCACACTCTTGGGAATGTATCTGTGATCCCCCAGTCCTCTTCAGCACACTTCTTCTGGAGCCCTATCTACGACCCCACACTGAGCTGCCCATTTATGGGGCCTGAAGTTAGTGGAAATGGCATAGGAAACATAGGTCCTTTGCAACAGTCTCTTCTCTCTGTATCCCTGGGTAGACTTAAGTCCTATTCATTTACTTTTTTTTCATTTTCTTTGTTCTTTCCCTAGTCAGTTTCTATTGCTCACACTTCAGTGCCCTTCAGAGGGTATTTGCAGTAACTTGCCTGACGCCCAGTGTCCTGTCTCTTATACATCTCACCATTCATCTATAACCTCTCTCAAGGCAGGAGAGGGGGAAGGGAACTGACAAGAAGCCATATCAGCATGGAATGAGGAAAAGAGAACTATTTTAAGCAAATAAGGGGCACATCCATGACACATGAACCATTGGGATTGGGACGTTCCCTTTCTCTTCCACAAAGGAATGAACAGTTAAAGGAACAGTTATTCTTTTATTGATAGATACCTAGGGGAATAGGAGACTAGGGAAGCTTAGTCTTCTTCCTCTGTTTAATTAACAGTCCCCCCCCCCAGTGGAGGATGCTTTGCAATATAAATATTTCTCCTGCCATAATTGGACCCTTCTTGGTTAATGACTGTGCTGCTGCTGTCATATTGCCATCAACTTGACATCCAGGTGTCAGGAACAGCTGGATTTCTGGAGCTGTGACTCTTTGAATCTGCTGAGACTGGGAGAATATGGGGAAGAGGAATTCAGGAGGCGTCTCTTTGGGAGCTCCCCCAGTCTGCGTGGGCCATTCCATCCCAAGAAGGCAATTTATAAATCGCCGCTGTGTGCAGCATTTCTACTCGGCCGCTTGTTCAAAGGGACCATTAATTATTCACTTGATTCCCATTCACATAAAGCTACTTAAATTATAGGAGGAAAAATATGGAAACCCAGCCCTGCTTCCACCACCAGCCACTGCCAGCCCCCATTAGTCAGGTCTTGAATTTCTCCTTGTCTGATTTTTCCTACGTAGAACACAAGGCTCTGTACATAGTGAGTACTTAACAATTGTTTGTTGATCATAGAATGCCATGTATCAGGGGAGATCTTATTTTTAAGCCTCTAAACTATCCCTCCTTCTGGGATAATAGGATAACTAGATTTAGAGTCAGAGGGGACTTTAGAGAATATCTAGAATTAACACAGCATTTTATCGATGAGGAAACTGAGGCTCAGAGAGGTGATATGACCCGTCAGGGGTTGAGATGTTAAGGTGGGAAGGTGCTATTGGAAAGCTTGTCATCTTACCTCTTGCTTCCACTATTCTTCCCACCCACCCCTCTTGTAAGCAGATGTACCTGAATCCTACTTTACAAAGTGAGAAAAGTGAACTGACTCATCTCGAATAATCTCATTGCCACCATTCCCCGTCTCGAAACATCTTGACATAGAGATAACCTCATGCCCTTGAAGGACATTCCATGGGCGCACTTGTTCAAGTACAAACTGCCATGCTCGGAAGGGAACAAGTGGGGCTTCAGTGAAACAACGGGCTTGTGGTCCAAGGCCTGCCCTCTCTAAGTCCTGAGAACCAGTGACCTTGCCATCAGACAATAAATATGGGAGTGATGAAACCAGGCAAAACATAAAGCAACTCTCTCTTCTATGAAAGCTTCATCCTCTTCTGTGAAAATAATTCCAGAGGAAGGAAAAGGGGATCACCATCCTTACACTATATACAAACAAAATCTTCAACTGTAATCTTTGTCTAATTATTAATGAGTCAATACACTCCTGGAGGAACAGAATCCAATTCACAGTGACTTGCTCACTCTCTATCAAGAAGCCCAGAAAACAAGAAAACAAGAAAACAAAGAAAACAAGATGGATGGAGTCCAACGGATGGAGTCTTAGCTCTTCCATGGAGAGGACAGTCAAGGAACCAGTGAAGTTGATTTCAAATCATGCATAAAGGCAAAGAGTAACATCATTGCCTGGGATGCTTGCTTATCTCATCATCGTGTTTTGTGAACAATGAACAAGACTGAAGAAAGCGCTGTGAAGATAATTGGAGCTTAAGACAATGACGTGTTGAAGCGCATGAAGAAGGAAAGAAATTCTGCAAAGAACACCAGGAGAGGCTCCACTAGGCCAGCATTCGGGGAGGAGAGGACGGAAGTCATGACTGACACTGTGGTTTGAATGCCAAGAAACTGGAGCTAATTTTGGGTGAGTAATGAGGTAGATTATTGCTAGTCACTTGTCCCTCAGTAATTGAGATCTCTTTGTATTTCCCAGAGACATTCCATTTCTGCTCCACCCAGTTTTCCGCTGTGAGGAGAGTGGGAGGAAGAAGTGAGATCACTAACATTTTGAAGTGTATCCAATCAGAGGTCCAGTCCCTATTCAGATCCTAGCCTTTATTCTTTATTATCGGGGATGGTTCTCTGGGAGGCAGAGGGAGCAGGATACATTGGGAAATGTGAGTGATGTAAAAACAAAGGATATAAATAAAAAATTATTGCAAAAAAATAAAAGGCAGCAAGGAAAAAAGGAGCGGAAAAGATGTGACCTGCAGCCTTTGATTGGCCAGCTGGGGCACTCTAGGTGTGTGATGTTTCCTGTGTTGTCAGCTGAAGTTGTTGGATCAGTCTGTTTTGACGGACTGGTCTTCTTTGTTATAAGGAAGGTCTGTAGGGGAAAGGCACACATCCTGAAATGAATCACAGAATCAAAGAATTTGAGATTTTGAAGCGATCTTGGCTGACTTCTAGTCCACCCTATGCCTGCCTGCTTGAAAGAAATTCTCTTCTGCCCCATATCTAAAAAGTGATTGTGGTTATACTGAGAAAGCAATGAGCATCAATTCAACTTTAAAAAATAAGAAAAAGAAAAAAAATTTGTGAAAGCACTTTGAAAACTGCAGACCTTTTATACAAATGAAAGTTATTTACTTTAGCTTGGCCTCCAGCCAGGATGTCAGAATGAAAAAGTCAGTATGATATTATGTGCCTTTCTTATATTCCACTCCTCTAGGCAGAGGGGGCACAATCAGGCAGAGTGTGCTGGAGCCAGCTCTAACAGCCTTATGAGCCAATTGTTAAATTTTCAGCGTGAGCATTTACACCTCACAAATAGTAAATTGTTACAAATCAGGGCTTTAATTTATCATTTTATGGATTGTCTAGAATTAAGAAAGTGTTAATAATGTAGAATCAACTGAAAAGTGTGTATATACATTTTTTGAGAGCCTGGTTGTTAAATATTTACCAGCACACATCTGAGCTCAGTAGGAGCACAATAGAAGTTTCTTGAGCTCGGTAGGAGCACATTAGATGGCTCAGGAAAGAAAGTTATCACCATACTGGAGACCTGATGACAACAGGTTGTGGCTGCTGCTGCTAATATTGTCTTTAAGGTTTGGAAAGCATTTTACAACCTTTTTTTCATTTGAGCCCTAGAACATCCTGGATACAAGGCTAAGAGTGATGGATTTGGGGTCAGAGGACCCAGTTTTGAAACTATTTCTTTCACATATATGACCTGAAGTCAGGAAGACCTGAGTTCAAATCTGGCCCCAGACACTCACTAGCTGTGTGACCCTCAGCAAGTTGCTTAAACTTTCTCAGCCTTACCTTCCTCCTCTATAAATGGGTATTATAATAGGCCCTACCTTCTAGGACTGTTGTGAGGCTAAAATGAGCTAGTACTTGTAAAGTGCATTGTAATCCTTAGATAATTTATGGTAATTTATTCCAACTAAATGCTTATTTTCAGTGACTTCATCTCTACAGGTCTAAGTTTCCAGATTTGTAAAAAATAGGGAGTTTGGATTTATTGACCTTAAAGATTCCATACAGATTTAAATCCATGATTGTGTGATGATACGTTTGGATCCAGGTGAGTAGGACTTAGGTATTGGAAAGCATGACTTTGGGTTAAGAGATGAAAGAGGCATCCAGGTGGCACAGTTAATAGAGTCCTGACCCAGGAGTCAGGAGAACCTGAGTTCAAATCCAGCCTCAGACACTTGACACAGTAGCTGGGTGACCTTGGGTAAGTCACTTAAGCCCAATTGCCCCACCTTCCCCCCTCAAAAAAAAATAAAGAAATGAAAGAGGATGAAGGTTTATGGATTAGTAGAGGTCTGGAGCCTGTTTACCATGAAGATTTCTTTAAGAAGAGAATTAGAAGGCTGTGGACAAAGTAACACTGAACAACTTCACACACGATAAAATACTCTGTTACAGGAGACAGAAAATGACGGGTTAATGATGTGAGGATCATCATAGAATCAGTTCAGTTTTCTGCACGCTGTCAGTTCATGAGCTGGTTAGAACAAAGGTTACCCTAAATGCCAAATTGTCAGAAGGCCCAACAGAAGAAAAATCAACCCCATGTGCCATCACAGCAACTCCAGTCTGATGGGTCTGAAGAAGCTGCCAGTGCTGAAAAATGGGGAATGGATAAAAATGAAGACATCCTGCATCCCCTGCCCCAGGGATGTTGCCATGTAGGAGCTACCCAAGCTTCCCTAAGTTTCTGACATTGGGGAGAACTTCAGAAAAGAAGCTACATAGCCAAGATGAAGGGAATCCATGTGGAGAGATGGAAGCTGCACTGGTCTCCTTTGTGTCACCTTGCAAACTGTCAGGGAACTGGGAATGGCCTGTCTGACTAAAAGTAGGGAAAACAAGTCTTGCTGACACCTTGCAGTATGGTGGCGGGTGCATGAAAGCACTGAGAATCATAATCAGGAGGACTAATGAAAACCAACTGGAACTGAGAATCAACTGGGACCCAGCAGCTGTGGTGGTTGATGAGATGCTTGGAGGCCAGCCCATAGTCCCTTGCTTCCTCCCTCTTCTCTCGAGTTTTGCCTGGGGAAAATACTGCTTCTTTTAACTTGTCTGATCATTTAACTTCTCATTTCTCCTCTGACCAGTGGGATGTGGTTGGAGGGGTAGAGATTCAATGTCCTTTGGTCTTATTGTAGCCGGTTATACCTTGGGTTTAATGCTATATTTGTATTCATGTGCTATTTGAAATTGCAATTAAAGAATAATTATTTTAGTCTCAGACTATAAATTTTGGGTTGAAATTGAGAGCGAGGAAATTGACCTAATAGGGAAAGGATTTTATTCAGCTTAGTCTGAAGTGGGGGCAAGTCTATTAGAAAATGAATTTTGGCTGTTTCAGTAATGACTAAGAGGTTTATGCCCCAGACTATTTTGAACCCAGAGAGAAACTTAATAAAGAAATTAGCCAGGAGCAGTAAGAGGTGTGAATGTTCATGTATTTGTTCGGGTAATCACACATCTTGCAAACAGTGTCCAACTAGGTTTTTTTTTTCTATCATCATTTCTTAGGAGGTTTTAACAAATGCAACATGGTCTCTTCAGGGAGAAAATTTAAAGAGCCCAGAAATTGCCTCAGTGAGTAGATTTTTGTTGTTTTGTTTTTTTGATGTTTTGCTGAGTGTGAATACTTTGCAACCAACAGCAATACTAGTTTAGCACCTTTCAGAAAACATTATGGATGGGGAGGGTGAAATATTGCAAGCAATATCATCTCATGAAACAGTGAAAGGTGTTTGAAGAAAACAACAGGTTTGCAAAGAACTTGGCAGGAGAGCCAACTAAGCCCTATCATCCAAAGAGCCTTAGGAGATAAAATTAGGACAACAAAGACATATGAAAGGGAAAAGATCTGCTGGCTTTTCTGTGATAATCCATTTTCAGCAATGATAGAACTGTCCAGTGCTTGATGGCAATTAATATGGCATTGGGAAATATTTGATTTTAACCAAATATATATGGAAGAAATTAGTACTGAAGTGAACATAATTTTAAAGGAATTCTTTCCTGATAATTCAGGGGGAGATCCTGAAAAAAGGAAAGCCTATACATGGGACAATATGAGCAGCTACTAACTTATATGTGTTTTCCTATTTCTATAAAAATCTCTATGAACATAGTCTATATACAGATTGAAGGCATCCTTAATGAAAAGACGAGGAAGGAATTGGTTGGCTTTTGTAGATGATTTTCTACATCAGACTTCATAGTCATAGGATAAGACCTGCAGGTAGATAATATGAGATCAGAGTTGAGAAGGTGGAGCAGATTGGACTGGGTTGCATTTGGGTAATTTCATGGCATTTTAATGATCCTAAGTTACCAACTGCTACTAAAATTTATCTCCTTAATCTCCATATTCTCTGGGTGACTATGAATCATAAACCCCATGATATTGCACAAAGGCAAAATTTCAGGTGACCTAAAGGGAGATGGAAAGATGTCTTGTGAGCGTATGCAGGAGACCACATGTTAGTCAATAATGACTTGCATTCAGATGGGACATAAAAGCTGTCACTAAGGACACAATTTATAACATGAAAAGGAGGTAGGTGGCTAAGAATAAAAGATGATAGAGAGATACATTCTCCATAGGTTTTCTCAGGATATTAAAGAATCAGAGGAAGGTTTCTGGCTAATGGGGTGGAATCTTGATGGAGATTTAGAGATAGATGATAACCACCCAAGAGGAGAAGGTATGGATGGTTTATGATCTGACTCAATGAAAGGAGTAGTCACATTCATAAACTCATGGGTTTGTCAAGACATGAAAGTCAGCTAAAGATGTGATGGGGTCTTTTTACTTGTGGGTGTCAATGTACATATGTACATGGGGGTATATTTATGTGAGCTTTCTGTATATGTATATGGAATTTTATCTGTGCTGGGATGAGATAAAATGAAATAATGTACCCAAAGCACTCTACAAACCTCGAAGTTCTGTTTGCATGTCAGTTATCATCATCATCATCATTTCACATGGTAGATGAGGGGGGAGGGGAGAACAGGTACTTACTAAATGTCTACTATGTGCCAGGCACTCTGTTTAGTGATTTACTGATACTATTGTACTTGATCTCCACAATAACCTTGGGTGGTAGTATTATGATACCCATGTTTTTAGTTGAGGAAACTGAGGCAGACTTGCCCAGGGTCACATAGCTTTTAAGTGTATGAACTCAAGTCTTCCTGACTCCAGGTTCAGTAACATATCCTCTGCATGTTCTAGTTGAATCCAAAATAAGAATGGGTTAGATTAGATATTTCCTAAAATTCTCTTCTAGGTATGGTCCCTTAGGGGAAGGGAAGAAGTGCTGATATTGCACCCACTGTGAGACACACACTATGGTCAGTACTCTACAAATACTACCTTGTTTGATCCTTACAACAATCCCGGAAGGAAAGGGCTGCTATTTCGCCATTGAGGAAACTGAGGCAGAGATTAGGTGACTTTCCCAAGGTCTTCCTGACTCCAGGTCCTGTACAACCTAGCTGCCTCAGTGGACTGAGACAAATAAAGGTCCAGAGGAGGATGTATTCAGGACCAAAAAAGATGATAGGCTAGTCGTATTTCCAGGCAGGGGATATGGATGGACCAAGAGTTCCACCTCCATATGCCAAGATAAATTAAAGAATACCTTTCCAAGATGGATGGACACTCTGCATAGGAGACACCCATGATGAGCTTGGCATGAATGTTAGGGTTCTGATCTATATCATTGAAGGGAATACTCACACTGAAGAGATCACAGAGCTATTGGAGCACTTGAATACGTGTGAGTACTTGAATAATTGAGCATGTGTATGGGACATTTAGTCTATGTATACAGGAGAGAGAACTTTCCTTTGCCCTCCTCCCTCATCTCATCCCTTAATGACCTTGCTGTGTGGCCTCTTTCTCTGAAACTGGGAGGAGGCAGGGGAAGGAATGAGTCCCCTGGGCCTCCCTAGTCTTGCTCCCCCCACAGTGCCACTGTTAAATGCCACAACTTTTCCTGATGAAAAATATTGATGAGATGTGTTAACGACCAAGCTCATATCACCTCCAAACAGAAGGAAATCCCATCCAATTCATCATTCTCTCTTGCTGTCTTTACAAAGAACCCAGGGAGAGTCAAATTTAACCCTTCCATAGACCAGAGGCTTCAGATCAGGATATCATGGAGATCTCAAGACCTCTGAGGGAAAAGAACAAATTAAAAACAAAAACACTTTCTCTTCCTTCCCTCCCCTTCCCTCCCTGCCCCAGGATTAAAGCAGTAGCCTAAGGAAGAAAAGCATCCCTAAAAACCATGTTTATTTCACCTCTTTTCCACTGGCTAAATAAATAGTTTTGCCTTCTTGAATCTCAGTGCTGCCCTCTGTAAAATGGGAACAGGAATCCTTTTAGGAGTATTCAAAAAGTAACTTGAACATGTCTTTAAAGTGCTTAGAAAAGGGCTGATCAGGGAAATAGAGGAGGCTTGGTTGCCACTGAGTTAATTTAATTAATAGGATCAGAGCTAGAAACCAGGGATTCCAAAGCCCTCTTTTTGATGGATGAGGAAATGGAGATTTAGGAAGAGCAAGTGATTGGCTCAATGTAACACCAGTTTTAGGCTGGCTTGAGCTGAAGCTCCGGGACTATGCAGCCAGTCCTTTCCCACCACACCACCCAACTGTCATTGCTTTCAAATGAGAAATCTCAATGCACATCAAGGAAGGGACAAAAAGGGACCCGGCCAGGTCCTAGACTTCATGGCCCTTCCTTTTGGGCATCCACGGACTTCAGGGAGTCCCAGAGCTCTCTGACAGGTCTAATAACTTTTTTTCCCTTTGAAAAGGGAGGGACTAGAAATGTCTTCCTCCCCTCCCAGTAGAGTTATCAGTATAAGGGCTAGAACCTGAAGAGGGCAATGCTGAAGCCAAGAAGATGAAACAGGAATGAGAATTCAGGTCCTGGGATGAAACTTCTAGAGACAGAGTCAGATTGGGGGACATGGTACACATTGTAACCCCTGATGTATCACAAAGAACATTGAGATATGAAACAAAATGTTAGTGTAGCCTGAGAACAAAGTCTGAAAGCAGCACGAATCCACTCAAGAGCTGCCAGTGGCTCCCTACGACCTCAGGATAAAATGCAATTTCCTCAATTTGGCATTTAAAGTCCTGTATGACCTGGCCCTGGATTACCTTTCCAGGCTTGTTATTTACCTTCATACTCTTGATGTTGTAGTCTAACTGGCCTACTCACTTTTCCCTGCACTCAGCCTTCCATCTCCAGCCTTTGGGTCTTTGCAAAACCAGTGCTCCCTGCCCCACTTCCTCTTCAACTCTTCCTTTTAGCATCATTTAACAAGACTCAGCTCGGGTGCCATCTCCTCCAAGAAATATCCTCTGATTTTCACAGTTGTTGGGACCTTCAGTCTCCTCAAATTACTCTGCACATATGCTTTTGTGTTTATATGCTGCATCTACCCTCCTCCTACAGTAGAAATGTAAGCTACTTTAAGGAAGGGATTGTTTGTTATCTTGTCATTCAAAGACTTAGCAAAGATCCTTACGCACAGTAGGTACTTAATATGGACTTACTGGATTGGATTGGACTGGTTTCAATTAGATGGGATTGGATTAAATTGGAGGTTTACCCATACAGAAGCTTCCCAGCTGGTTCTACCCTTCAATGCATCTTCCTGAGTTCAAATCCAGCCTCAGACACTTACTAGCTGTGTGACCCTGGGCAAGTCACCTAACCCTGTTTGCCTCAGTTTCCTCATCCATAAAATGAGCCAGAGAAAGAAATGGCAACCCCCCCCAAGTGGGACCATGAAGAGGCAGACAAACTGAACAATGATTGAACAGCAATGCTTCAATGAATTTCAGTTCTTTTACCTGTGAATTCTATACTCATAGCTTCTCCATTGATCTCAGTCACAGCCATCACCCTTTCCAAGAGCCAGGCCAGAAACAGCCTCGATGTCTCTTTCTGCTTCAGAATTCACTCTCTCCATCCCCAGGGGGGCTACTTGCTAGATTCCTGTTTCCGGTCTGAGGGATAACTCATTGGCAGAGTCAATATGATTGACACAAACTGAGTTCAATGACTGATCACTAATTCCCTGTTTGAGATTCCTGGGTCCACCCATTTTTCTGGGTTCTCTCTGCTGATTCACTCAGCTGCCTCCCTAGCAGAACTGTTTTTCCACTGTCTTGTTGCCACAGGCTTACAATGGAACACAATTCATACCTTGATGAGCCAGCACAGGCTAGTAAGAGAAATCTTGAACTTGGAGTCAGGGGATATGATTTTGAATCCTATTTTCAACCATTCCTTGCTGTGTGATCATGGGTGGCTTAGCATAACTTTTCTGAACCTCATTTTCTTATCTATAAAATGGGGATAATATTCTCTGCACCCTACATTAAAGGGGTATTGTAAGAAAAGCCCTTTGCAAACAGTAAATAACTATTGAAATGGGCTCTTTGTTACATAGTTAAGTAGAGATTTTTTATGGAGATGACCACATACAGACATAATTAGCAGTTGGGAGGATATGTGCTCCTTCCCCTACTGTGGCATCTGAGCAGGGAGGCTGTGAAGAGTAGATGCAAACGGCAGATAGCCCCAAGGTCATGTCTTCTATCTAAGGTTCTGAACACAGATGCAGATCATAGAATTTGTGATCTGGAAGACACCTCAGCAGCCCGTGAATCCAACTCCTACCTGAAAAAAAATACCTCGACGTATAACCCTCCAGATATGTGGTCACTCACCCTTAGCTTCAAGACCTCCAAGGAGAGGATCTTGCCTCCTTTCGTGGCCTGTTCCACTTTTGGAAAGCTCTAATCATTAGGAAGATATTTCCCAATGTCAAACCTAAATTTACCTCTCTGCAGCTCCCATCATCCATTGCTCCTGGTTCTTCCCTCTGGGACCAAGCAGAACAAGACTAATCCCTCTTCCAAATGATAGTCTCAATACTTAAAGCCAGCTATCAGATCTAGCATAAGCTTTCTCTGCTGCAAGCTAAACATCCCCAGTTCCTTCAATCAAGTTTCATATTATGTGGTCCCAAAGTCTTTCATCATCCTGGCTGCCCTTCCCTGGACAGGGGCCATGGATACAACCAACAACAGCACAACTACACATGCTCATGACCCATAGCTACCCCCATTGCTCTACCCACCAGTAAGCATATTTATACCCTCATATAAGTGATATAATCATGCCATCACCCCACAGCAGAGTATAGTAGAAAGAGCATGGAACTTGGAGTTCTGGAGTCTAGTTTCCACTTTTCTGCTTTTAAGAGGGCAGTTAGGTGACATAGTAGATAGAGTAAGGCAAACCTGAGTTCAAATCTAACCTCAGATACTTGCTAACTATATGATCCTGGGCAAGTCCCTTAGCCCTGTTTGCCTCAGTTTCCTTAAAATCAGCTGAAGGAGGAAATGACAAACCACTCTAGTGTCTTTGCCAAGAAAACCCCAAATGGGGTCACCAAGAGTCAGAAATGACTCAGTGACAGCACATTTAAGAGGTTTAGTGGATGCTCTTTGGAATTTGAACCCAGGGGATCATATTCAAATTCCTGTTGTGCTACTGACTGTCTCTGAGCTGCAGATCCTTCAACTGTAAGAAGAATAAGGGTCTAAGAGAGCTGGCCTCAGAGTCAGGAAGCTCTGCCTCTGATACACACTGGTTGTGTGACCATGAGACCTCCACCCCTCACATTGCCGCACAGGCAACTCTGACTAAAAGCGTGGCGCAGCTGCACTAGTGGAGGGAGTTTCCTCACATGGAAGTATTCTTTAACCAATGCAATCAAGGGTCTGGTCCAAAATGAATAGGAATAATCATGCTAGCATTACCTATGCCACAAGGCTGGCGTAAGCATTAAGTGTTAAGAAAGGAGCTTTCAGATTTTGCTATGCAAAAATCAGAGATCATTATTACCTGGTTCAAAGAAAAGGGAAGGGCAGGAGTTGGGGTATGCTTGGAGGAAACCAGAGGGAGGGGAGGGAGAATGTGGTTTTATAATAGGGCCAATGGGTCATTATAGCTGGAGTCCAGAAAGTGGATGGTGAACTGCACAGAGCAAGGAATGGGGGTAGGGGTTTGGAATAGAGTGTAGAATGAGGGGTCAATCCTGCCCAGATCTCCTGGACAGCTCCTGTTCCTTCTCTCTTGGCTGTCATCCCCATCTCCCTCCCTCTCGATCAGTAAGATGGTACCCCTAGCCCATTAGCATCACGCCTTCCCAAGATGGTAAACAGTGGCCTATGAATGAGTGTTGATTACAATCAGCAGGGAGATGGGTCTGAGCGCTGGAAGAAAACCCATTTCCTCTGCTCTCCAATCAGTGGAGATGGTGGCAGGGCTCCAGGGCCTGGGAGTGAAGAGTCCTGGGTTGTCTAGAATGCCCAGCAGAGACAATGGGCCACTGCATTGTAGAGGGAGGCTGGAAATGGGACAGTGGGAAAGAGGCTGGAAATGGGACAGTGGGAAAGTGTGTGTCTGGGGCTTCACTCCCGTATTCTCCTCCTAAGTCAATTCTGGGCATTGACCCTTCCTGACCTGGTCAGCCATAGGTTCAAGCACCATCTTGACACTGTTATTGATCCTGGAAAGGAAACTTGGGCTGGCATGGAGAACAGTAGTTTGGATGATGGGAGACCTGGTTTTGAATCCCAGTTCTGTTACCAGCTGTGTGATCTTGGGCAAGGCTGTCTAGTCTCCCCTACAGGGGGTTTAAGTCCCATCACATTTGCCTTTAACTTCTATTGAAACATCCCTGATAATGGAAGTAATAGATTGTAAAAGGCCTCAATTCAAATCCTTCTATTCAGTATCTATGTGGCCTTGGACAACTAAGCTTCAGTTTCCTTGTCTCTAGAATTATGGGGTTGGATTAGATAGGTCTGAAGTCCCTTTCTAAAGACTCCAGTACCTTAAACCCTAGAATTTGTCCAGAGTCATATTTTATGGGTGTTTAGGGTGGCTGTGTGGGAGCTGCGTGACCTTGCTGCTTCTATGCAGCCATCTTGGCTCCGCCCCTGGAAGTGCAGTGCCTCAAACCTATGAATGAAACAGTAGAATGAATGTTAGGCTTGTGGACTTGGGTGCAAAATCTGACTGACAAGTCACAGCTCTCCTGGACTCAAGCTTTCTCCTCCTTCTGGGTCAAAATTCTTTGAATACTTTCTTGTTCATTCATGTCTGGCTCTTTGGGATCCCATTTGGGGTTTTCTTGGCAAAGATACTAGAGTGGTTTGCTATTTCCTTCTCCAGGTCATTTTCCAGATGAGGAAACTGAGGCAAACAGGCTTACGTGTCTTGCCCAGGGTCACACAGCTAGAAAGTGGCTGAGGCTGTATTTGACGCTAGGACCGGCCCTATCCACTGCTCTGCGTAACTGCCCTTCAGGAGTAATTAGAAAGAGTGCTGGTCCTGAGAAGTCAAGAGAATTGAATGTGAACTCTGACTCTGACATTTAATAACTGTGTAAATATGTGAAGTAACAAGTCACTTCAGTTCTCCAACTTACAATTACATTATCTTTCATATGACCTTAATAACACTTTGCATGATCAACTTCCCCTTAAAAGACACTTTAGGACTCGAATGCTCCTGGCTTTATCATTTGCTGAGACTTCTTGGCTCTGTGGGTTCAGAGATTGAATGCTTGAATGGATAGAACACTGGAGACCCAGAAAATTCTGACGATGTTGAGTGTTAGTGGTATGAACATGGGCGTGTCTCTGAAGCTCTCTGTGCCTCTGTTTTCTCCTCTGTAATATGGGAATAAGAATGTCCCTAGTCCCACCCTCATAGTCTTATTGAGACTTAGAGATAATATATGTGAAAACCACTATGGAAATGCCAATTAGTATTATTCAGATATTGGCCACATGGGGTCCCTAATTACTTTTCATCTTTCTTCTGTCACTGCCAGCAAAACTGAATGTTGGAATCTTGCATCCAGTCCCTCTTTCCCTTCTTGTGTCATGTCTACTGCATGCACCAGACCACAAGAGAGAATTTATTCAGACTTATTCACAATCAAAAATAAATAATACACCAGGGAAAGGTCGTTAGAAAATGAATCAAAAAGAAATCTATCCAGGCCCAGAAAGGAAGGCGTATTAGCTTTCTGCTAATCTTGAACTCAAACTCAGCAGCCTGGGCATCTCGCCATTATCTCTAACCTCAGATCACACGCCTGGCTACCAGGTCCCAAAGAGAATGGAGCTCTCCACCCCTGCCTCACCAGGATGGGGATTCACCCACCTGGATGCCTTGTGTCAACCCCTTGATCCGTGCTCCAATCTCAGCTTTCCTCTCAGATAATTAGGAAGCTTCTCAAGAGCAGGTAAGCTCTAGATACTCTGTTCTGTGTACTTATCTACAAAATCCTATACAGCTATTTAAAGGCAGCTGGGTGGTACAGTGGAGAGACCACTGGACCTGGAGTCAAGGAGCTGTTGTTGTTCAGTTGTATCCAACTTTTTGTTACTTCAATTTGGACTTTTCTTGGCAAAAATACTGAAATGAAGAAGATTTGGATTCAAATCTGGCTTGAGACATTCACTAGTTGTGTGACCTTGGGCAAGTCACTTGATCTTTACCTCAGTTTTATCAACTCTAAAATGAGGATAATTATAGCACCGACTTCCCAGGGTTGTTGTGAGGGTCAAATGAAATATTTGTAAAGTGTTTAGCACAGTGTCTGGCATATAGGAGCCACTTAAAATGCTTTCCTTTCTTCTGTCTCTTTCCAAGGAGAAGATGAAAAGATGATTACATCTCATCAGGTTTTTTTTCTCATCACTTCAAAAATCTCTATGTAACAGCTGATATGCACAAGGAACTTTTTTTAAGTGAGTGTTTCCAAAGTGGAATGGACCACCTTAGGAAGCAGTGGCTTCCTGATGCCATTGATCTTCTTTGAGAATGGAAGATGTGTAGCAACAACAGTCTGTGGGTTCCCCATCAATAGGATCCCTGCTCCATCGCAAAGGGAATAGTAGTTGGTCCCTGGTCAGGGATATTTCAGAGGAGACTTCTATTTAGATGTAAGTTGGACCATACGTTCCCTGAGGTCCCTTTCAGTTTTAGAATTCTGGGACAAGAGATTTCCTTAAAATTCTGGTTTTGATTCAGTTCAGGAAACTCTGATAATAGAGAAGTTTCATTGAACAAAGATCTGATTTGAACAAAACATATGAATCAAAAGACTGAAAATTTCACACCTAAAACCCTTCCCAATCAATATTTCCTCTCCCAACAGGTCCTTCCCATTAAAACAACAACAGTTAAGCAAATGTGTCTAATATTTCTTTTTAAGTTTTTTAACATTCGTTAAAAAAATTGAGTTCTAAATTTTATCCCTCCTTCACCTCCCCCCTTTCTAAGACAGTTAGCAATTTTATGTGGTTATACATGTGCAATTATGTAAAATGTGTTCCCAAATTAGTTATGTTGTGAAAGAAGAAATGACCAAAAGAAATACACACATAGGCACACACAAAATTAAGAAAGTGAAAATAGTATTCTTTGATCTGCATTCAGATTCCATCAGTTCTTTCTCTGGATATATATAACATTTTCCTTCATTAGTCTCTTGGAATTGTCATGGATTTTTGTATTGCTGGGAAGACTAAGGTAATCATAGTTCATCATCACACAATGGTCCTGATACTGTGTACAATGTTCTCCTGGTTCTGCTCACTTCATTTTGTATCAGTTTATGTAAGTCCAGGTTTTGAAATCCACCTAACTCATTATTTCTTATAGCATATTAGTATTCTGTTACATTAATGACTAGTTCAACCATTCCCCAATTGATGGGCATCTCCTCAATTTCCAGTTCATTGCTACCACAAAAAGAATTGTTATAAATATTTTTGTATACATGTCCTTTCCCTTTTTAATGAACTCTTTGAGACATAGACCTAGTTATGGTATTGCTGATTTGGTCATAGTTCCAAATTATTCTTCAGAATGGTTGGATCAGTTCACAAATCCATCAACAATGTATTAGTGTCCTAATTTTCCCACATTCTCGCCAACATTTATCATTTTTCTTTTCTGTCATATAAGCCAATCTGATCAGTGTAAGGTAGTACCTCAAAGTTGTTTTAATTTGCATTTGTCTAATCAGTAGTGATTTAGAACATTTTAAAAATATGGTTATAGATAGCTTTGATTTCTTTGTGTGAAAACTACCTTTGACCACTTATCAACTGGGGGAATGTATGGGGTTTGTATTCTTACAAATTTGACTGTTCTCTATATGTTTGGGAAGTGAGGCCTTTGTCAGAGACACTTGCTATAAATAAATAAATAAATAAATAAAGATTGTTTTCCAGCTTTCCTTTTTCCTTCTAATCTTTTTTTTTTTTTTTGCTTTTTGGAGGGCAGTTGGGGTTAAGTGACTTGCCCAAGGTCACACGGCTAGTTTTTTTGTGTTAAGTGTCTGAGGCCGAATTTGAACTCAGGTACTCCTGACTCCAGGGCCGGTGCTCTATTCACTGCATCACCTAGCTGCCCCCTTTTCCTTCTAATCTTGATTGCATTGATTTTGTTTGCACAAAAAGTTTAATTTAATATAATCAAAATTATGCATTTTGCATTTTGTAATGCTCTCTATCTCTTGTTTGGCCATGAAATTTTCCCTTTTCCATAGAACTGACAGGTAAACTATTCCTTGTCTCCTAATTTATTTACGGCATCACCCTTTATGTCTAAATCATCTTGGCATATGGTTTAAGATGTTTAATATGTTTTTCCATATTGCTTTCCAGTTTTCCCAACAGTTTTTGCCAAATAATGACTTCTTTTTCCAGAAGTTGGGATCTTTGGGTTTATCAAACACTAGATTGCTATAGTCATTTGCATATGTATTGTGTACCTAATCTATTCCACTGATCTACCACTCTATTTCTTAGCCAATAAAAAATAGTTTGATGATTGCTGCTTTAGATCATTTGACTTTAAACAGATGAAACTAGATTGAGCTGGCCTCCCCAACTTTAGTTGGTTGTCTATGAGTTGAGTGCCATATAGCTGCTTCATTGTTCTCTCATTGTGTTTTCAATATGTTTTTTAGAATAGACATTTCTCTAAGGAAATGAGCAAAAACTGTGGTTCTTAAAGAGCACACTTTAATGACTGCTAGTGATATTAGAGTCACTGTTGGTGCAAACAAATCAAGAGTTTCCTAGATCATTCAAGTCCATGATGAAAACTGGATCAATTGAACCAACATTCAAAGGAAAACTTTTGTGACCAAAAATGAAAACAATGCCAAGAATTGAACAAATTGTTGCTGCAAAACAACCTACTTAATCCTAAGAAAACAAGCATTTGGCAGTTGGAGAAGTTATTACTGATGCATTTGCAGTTTGGTATAACAGGCTTACTGAAGTTGGAAGAAAACCAACAAAAAATGAAAAACAAAACAAAATAAAACAAAACCCAAATACCTCCTAACCTTGCTATGGACAAGATAATGCAATGACTGGAGTACTAAGACTGGAACATGTAATTTTGACTGAGGAAGCTTGCTTTTTCATTCAAGGCTACACAAAAAACATTCTCAGAAGTTCATGTGAACTCCTAAGAGCTGGGCATCTTCATGTGGCTAGAAAACATTCATACACACACACCCTACAATATACATACACACATATATTCACATACCCACATATGTATTATATAGGGAAGGGAGGAGGGAAGGAAGGAGTTACTTCTAGGGAGCCTACAAGTCTTGTCCCTTCAAGGGAATGATATTCAAATTTTGAGAACTATATTGGTATATTGAAAGGTAATCTCATTCCAGAATTATAGAGATTCCCAAATTGAGATGTAATACTGCCATACAACCTTTACCATGTCACTAATTGAGAAAAGTTGAGAAATGTATCCAAGACATGGAGATAAACATACTTTAATGGCCTGGGGATACTCCTAATTTAAATTTAAATTTCATAGAGCTATCCATTAATTGGGGGATGCCTGAACAAGCTGTATTATTTGATTGTGATGGAATGCTTTTGTTGCATGAGAAATGACAAAGCAGTATGGATTCAGAAAAAAAAACTTGGGGGTCTTATATGAATTGATGCAAAGTGAAGTGAGCTGAACCAGGAGAATGTTGTACCCAGCAAAAACAGTAGTATAAGGATGATCAACTGTGAAAGACTTAGCTACTCTGAGCAATAGAATCATCCCAGACAATTCCAAAGGACCCGTGATGAAAAATGCTATCTTCTCTAAAGAGAAAAGTGATGAATTCTGAGTGCAGATTGAAGCATATTTTTAAAAAAATTCTTGGTTTTGTTTGGTGTGCTTGTTTTCTCTTGCAACATGGCTTATATAGAATTATGTTTTGCATACTTCACATGTATAACTGGTATAATATTGCTTTCCCTCTCAAGGGGTGGGGGAAGGACTGGGAGGAGAGAGAATTTGAAACTCAAATTTTTTTTTAATGAGTGTTAAAATGTTTTAAAAATGTATTTGGAAATATTTAACAGAATTAATAAACATATTTAAAAAGAAAATATGTGGGCTATAATCAAGGCTTGTTGTAGAAAAATGGACTTTGTCAAAGGTCTGCTTAATCCCCCAAAAGATATGTGGTTTCATAATGGAGCGTTATGGAATACTATGTGTCAAAATCTTGTAAACTCAAGGTCATATTATGTTTAAAAAGAAGTCAGTGCAGCGAAAGAAGGGCATGGGGCATATTAAAAGGTTTTTAAAGATGTAAAAAGTCATAAGGTTTTAATTACCCTGTTTTGTCTCAGTTAATTTGCACACCACTGTAGCTTTTTGCTATTATAAAAGTGCTGCTAAAAACAAGAACGTGAAACTGAAAAGTGCTGCTCTCAATGTTTTTGCACAGATGGGGGCCTTTCTTTCTTTGACTCCTTGGGGAATAAGCCCAGGAGTGGGATTTCTGGATTAACGTGTATGAACAATTTAAGAACTTTTCTCACATAAATCCAAATTGTTTCCCAGAACGATTAGACCAATTCACAGCTCCACAGTAGGTGTCTTTTTAAAAAAGCAAACAAATAAAACCCTTGCTTTATTACATGGTTCAGTAAAAAAATTCATATCTGGGCTTGGTTCCATTCCAACTTTGTGTAGTTGAAAGACCACTGGACCATGAGTCAGGGAGCCTGAGTTCTGATCCCAGTTCTCCACTTTCTAGCTGTGTGAACTTCAACACACCACTGTCCCTCCCCAGGTCTCAGTTTCCTCAATTGTATGGAAGGAGAATGTCAGAAATTCTATGAAAATTAAAAAAAAATCAGCCCTTTGTTGTGGACAGTTAGACCTAACGATGGGGTCTGGGATGCTTTTGTCATTCTTTTCCAGACAAAGAACCCATGAGGGATTATATGCCATCCCTCAGACACCCACCATCCCCACACCTCTTCACTAAGAAAGGCATAACTGCTGCCCTTGAAGGAGGGATGTTATGACCTTGCCCATTTAGCTTTCTGCTCAAATTCATTTACATTTCAATCAGGGTTTTAGGCTTAGAACTTTGGTTTAAGTCCTGATGGGGTTTATCCTTAAAACCAGTCTAAAAGACTCTTTCCCTACCAAAAGATATAAAAATAAAGTCTCACAGGCTGGGACCTGGCATTCAAGGCCTTCTACAATATCTTGCCAGCCTTATAGTATTGCTCTCTCTAGAAGCTTATGCTGCATTCATAGCATGTCTTCTCAGCCCCTCAGATGATGACTGGCATCTTTTACCACTGTGACTTTGCCTCTCCTGTCTGTCCTGTTTCCCTCTGTCTTTTTGCCTGTCTAGTTCCCATCTATTTTTCAGACCCTAACTCAGAATGCCACTCCCTCCAGGAAGCCTCCCCAAATCTTCCCAACACACTCCCTTCTACACACACAGACACACATTCAAGTACTGATCTTCCTTCATAAACCTCATGTAGAACCTGATTTTGTAACTTGAATTTATGACCTTGGAATTTGTGTATTCAATCTATATGTCCTGTCCTGTAACTCCTTGAGAGCAAGGACTGAATCTTGCTCAAACAATGTCTCTTACCTAGAGCATGTAGTATGTTGTTCTATATTCAGTAGATGCTTAATTAATGTTTACTGACTAAATGATTTATGTTCTGTGCCCCCTTCCAAAGCTGGTAATACATGTTCTGTCTTCTAAGATCCTCCCCAACCTTGACATTCAGTGTTCTAAGGCCCCTCCCAGCTCTGACATTCCATGTTCTAAGGCCCCTCCCATCCCTGACATTCCATGTTCTAAGGCCCCTCCCAGATCTGATATTCCATGTTCTAAGGCCCCTCCCATCCCTGACATTCCATGTTCTAAGGCCCCTCCCAGATCTGACATTCCATGTTCTAAGGCCCCTCCCATCCCTGACATTCCATGTTCTAAGGCCCCTCCCAGCTCTGGCATCCTCTGTTCTAAGGCCCCTCCCAGCTCTGACATTCCATGTTCTAAGGCCCCTCCCAGCTCTGACATTCCATGTTCTAAGGCTCCTCCCAGCTCTGACATCCTCTGTTCTAAGGGTCCTCCACACTTGACCTGCTATAAACCCATAGATGCCCAAGTCTGCCTGCCACATTTTGGGTTCTCACGAAACAAAGGAGTAACACAGGGGCTTTCCCAAGTCCCTACTAAGGATGAGTAGTTGCTAGCTGGGTGACCCTCTCTCCCCCCGAATCAGTCCTGTCCGTGCTTGCAGAAGGTGTGGAGGTAGGAGGGGCAGGAGCAGGGCCAGGTGTGCTGGGAGGGAGACATTTTCAGATCCTTCATTCTGACGCAAGTTAGCCTTCTCTCCTGGGAATGGTGGAGGAAGAAAAGCCATGTGGGAATTTTCCATGGGGGAAGGGAATAATGTGGAGACTTAGAGAGTGCAATGCTAGCTGTGCCCAGGAGGTGGGAGGTAGGAGAGAAGAGAAGAGAAGCAGCCTGCTAGCTCTCTGGAAAGGAGAATCCAAGGCGCTCACACCAAAGAGGAACCATGCATGCCTTGCTACTATTCTGAAAAAAATAAGAATGGAGATTTAGAGCTGGCAGGGGCACTGAGCATGAACTAAGCCAAAACTAAAAGAGAAAATAGAGGCTCAGAGAGGTTGAACAATCTGCCCCAGGTCACACAGCAGAGCCCCAAATTGAAACTCAGTTTCATGGACAACAAATCTCACTCTACAAACACAGTGCTCCTAAACAAGCAATAGAATTTGTGTGAGAGGATTTGAGTTCAAATCCCAATTCTGTGGCCACTTTTTTGCGTATAAAGTGCATTGTCTTTTTCTTCTCCCCAAGCCTCAGTTTCTGCATTTGTAAAATATTGAAGTTGGATTCGGTGATTTGTATGAGCAGCCCCTTCTGGCTCTAAATTCCATTCCATCCATTCGATCTGAAAGCCTCTATTAAGTGAATTCCATGGGCCAGACTCCCAGGTGCAGGGGACATAGAGGAAAGAGCCCCTGTCTTCATTTTTGTGCAAGAAAAAACTGTGTCTAAATGAACAAATAAAGGCTACAGAGTCAGTACAAGGCGACTGGGGAGGGTGGCATGAATGGGTGTGAACATCAGGAAAGATCTGAGTTGAGCCTTGAAGGCATTCCAAGAAGTAGAAGTGAAGGAGACCATAGGAAACAGCTTGGACCAAAGTCCAGAGGTGGGGATGGATGTCACAGACCAGGAATAGTGAGTAAGCCATGTTAGCTAGAAGGTGGAGGAAATGTGTGTAGAGAGTATAGGGGAGGGCCACTGTAACATAGAACTAACCTGGAAAGAGAGACTGGACTGAAATATAAAACGGATAAATGTGAACCAAAGGCAACTGGAACATCTTGAGCAGGCGAATGACATAGAGCTACACTTTAGAAACATCACTTTGCTTATAGGGAGGATGGATTGGAGAGGGGGAGAGGAGAGGCAAAAAGACTGAATTGTAATTGCTATTGAAATAGTCCAGAAGAGATGTGATCAGGGTCTCAACTAGGGTGGTGGCCTCTGAACTGAGAGGATGGCTTCTATGAAAATTCAATTGACAAGGCTTGGCAACTGCTTGGATATAAGGGACACATGGAAAACCTGGGTGCCCAGAAGGATGTTGGTGTCCTCAAAAGAAATAGAGAAGGGAGCTGGGTAGGTTTAGGGACAAAGATAATGGAAGCTATTTTGGATACGTGGAAGCTGAGATGCCTTCTAAACATCCAAGTGTAGATGCCCACAAGATAGCTGGTAATGCTCAAGGGAGAGATATATGAAGGCTGGATGAGTAAGTTTGGGAGCCATCTACATAGGGATGATAAGTGAACCAATGGAGTTGATAAGGATACCAAAAAAAGTGTGCAGAGTAGGAGAAAAGAAGAGTCTAGGGTAGGGCCCTGGGGTGTACCTGCACATAGGTAGAGCCATGGATGAAGATCAGGCAAAGGAGATTGGGAAGGAGTGGTCACACTGACTGATACTAGGAGAACCATGAGAGAAAAGATGTCACCAAAACCCAGGGAAGAAATAATGACCACCATAAAGGAGCCATCAATGATGTCAAACATTGCACAGATGTTAAGAAGGATAAGGACCGAGAAAAAGGAAATCTCTCTCTCTACATACATTCCATATATATATATATATATGTATATATATGTATGTATGTATGTATGTATGTATAAAGTTGTGGTTTTTTAGCAATTAATGGATTATTGGTAACCATGGAGAGTGATTTCAGTCTAGTACTGAGGTCATAAGCCAGAATACAAAGGGTTGAGAAAAGGGTATAATATGAGAAGGAATTGACAAATATAGGAAGAGTTTCCTAGGATTTGGGCTTTTAAAGGGAAGAGAGATATAAGACCATAGCTTAAGAAGATGGCAGGGTCAAGTAAAGGTTTTCAAAGAATGAGGTAGGACTGAGCTTGTCTGTGGGCAGCAGGAGGAATCAGTTGCTATGGGTTGAAAATGAGAAAAAGAGAGAGGATGACAGAAGGTGAAAGCTTCTATTGGAGATGGGAGGGGATAGGATCAAGGACAGAAGCAAAGTGGTTGATTTAGATAAGAAGGGAAATCTCTTCCTAAAGATAGAGAGAATGGGGATGCTATTGAGGGAAGTGGAGAGATAGACGTATGGGAGAAGAAAGCATGTGACAGATGGCCAGGTCCTCGACTGAGATGGAACAGGGCAGGATGTCACAGGTGACTTAAGGAGAGAAGAAAGGGTTTGGAACAGATGCTTTGGAGAGTGAGACAGGGAGTCAGTCAAGGAAGAGTAAAAGGATTTCTGTGTAGCACTGAAATCTCAATGGAGATTGAATAACATAAGTTGTGGTAGACCCAATCAGATTTTCTCCAGTGGTGTTTAGCAGCAATGAGCAGGAATAGAGAAACTGGATGGTGAGGGTAATCCAAGAATGGGTTTTGTAAAGGGAATGAGCAGGGATGGGATCCAAGTTCCATACCAAAACTGATAATATATGTTCTTTCTTCTAAGATTCTCGCCAATCTTAAGAGAAAGGGATTCCATGGTAGAGGAAAGGTTAAAGTGTTTTGGTGTGTGTGCGTGAGTGTGTGTGTGTGTGTGTGTGTGTGTTTACAAGGCTTATGACTTTGTCAATGTAGAGGGCTCTTGGTAAGAAATGTTATCGATGCAGGTCAGTACCTTCTCCTCAATTTATAATCTTAGAGAGTTGTCTGGGACCAATAAATGATGAGGTGACTTACCCAGGGTTACAAGCCAGTTTGTGTGGGCAGGGAGGCTTGAATCTAGGTCTCCTTGGCTAACCCCTATGCCAGGCTGACTTTCGTACTGGAGATGAAATGGTTAAAAATAGCGTCAAGATTTTGGAGAGAGGAAAACAATGCCAGGATACAGGTAATGATCTGGAAAAGCAGGGAGGGGTAGGGGTGAGTGGAGGTGGTGGTGAAGATGCATGGTAGGGTTAGGAGGAGTAAGGAAGGGTAGAACATTATAGTCATATGGTGAAAGTCCTTGGCCCTGTCAAATGATGCCAAACCAGAAAGTCATTTTATCGGGGCAATAATATTGAATAAGGATGCATTACCCTCTGCTCTGTCTTCTTGGTATTTTCCCTCCCATTAGTATGTGAGCTTCTTGAGAGCAGGGACTGTTCCCATGTTTCTCTTTGTATCTGCAAGGCATAACACAGTACTACACAGTACATAGTAGGTGCTTAATGAATATTTTATTCATGCATTCATTCTCATAGAGCTCTTTGCAAATATTAAAGTGCTAACCCCAAAGAGACAATAGAGAGAAAGGATCCATGTGCGCAAAAATGCTTCTAGCAGCTTTTTTTTGAGGTGGCGAAGAATTGAAAACTGAAGAGGATGCCTATCAACTGGGAAAGGCTGAGAAAGTCATGAATGTGATGTATATGAATGTGATGGAATGCTATTGTACTCTAAGAAATGATGAAGGGTATAGCTTTAGAGAAACCTGAGAAGACTTGTATGAACTGATGCAGAATGAAATGAGCAGAATCAGGAGAAATTTGTACAATAACAGCATCTTTGCAACTCTTTAGAATTCTAACCAATGCAATGACAATCCACAGTTCCAGAGGACTCCTGATGAAACATGCTTTTACCTGAAACAGAGATGATGGACTCAGATTTAGTGTAGACTTGATGAAGATTAAGGCACATTTTTTTTTGTTTGGCATAGTCAATGGGGAGAATTTGTTTTGTTTGACTCTATGCATTCTGTTTTTCTTCCTCAGGATGGGGAAAGAGAAAGGAAGAGAAAGCAGACTTTTGTTGACTAAAAAAATTAAAATTTTATTTAATAAAAATTCAAGGCCAATTGGATTACTAAAATTAAAATGCTATGCAAATGTTAAGTATCATCACTATTATATTCATTTATGCTCATTGGAATTTGCTTATCCTATTTTGTGACTTCTCTTGCTTTTTCATTCATTCACTTACTCATTAACTAATTCATAGGGGAGTTTCAGAATTCTTGATCATGGAGATGGAACTTTTGTGGATGATTGCTTATGAGACCCAGGACATAACCACACCTTTGTGTGTCTGAGGTGCAGAGAAGGTACAGGACATGAGAACTGAGATGGTTGATAAACTAGGAAGCCAGGGTGTTTCAGGTTATAGTGACAATGTATCTTGAAATTTCTCTAGTATCAAATCAAGACTTGGGGTGGGGAGAAAGATTATGAACCAGGAACAGGACTCCAGAGAAAGACTAGATGGCTGAGGTCCCTTTCTCTACTTAGAATACAATTAAAGGGAAATGACCTTGAGGATGATTACCTACTAGCATCAGAATCTGGTTAGGGTGAGCTATCTGGCTAGAAAGGTGACTGAAGGATGGCCCTAGTGGGAAGGTTTAGAGGTGACAGTGAGGAGTAGGGAGCATGACTTCTCCTTCTGGCTCAGTGTGTGTGTCTGTGAGTGTGTGTATGGGAATGTGTATGTATGTATATATGGGAGTGTGTGTGTGTTGCGTGCATCTATATGAAAGTATGTGTGTGTACGTGTGTTTAAAGGAATGTGTATATTTGGGAGTGTGTATGTATATGTGTATGAGTGTGCATGTGCATATGAGAGAGTGTGTATATCTGTATATTTATATGTGTGTGTATGTGTGTAGGATGTAGGATAGGACATGAGAGAAAACATGTAATATTAGAGACCATGGGTGACCAAGGATGCAGTATTTTCTAGGAGAAACCAGGTTTCCATGGTTTTAACAAGATGGAAGGAATCCAGAGATGAATGATCCTCTGCCCCTAAGAACATGAGGTCCTTGAGGACAGTGGCTATGCCAGCTTCATTTTTGTATCTCTAGTTATTTAACATAATGCCTAGCACATAGTAGGTGCTTAAAGGGCTTATTGATTTAAATGCTTATGGACCGATTGGTTGGGTAGTTGACAGGTTCTAATGGAAGGGCAATATGTTAACAATTGAATGAGGGTTCTAGAGAGCACAATGGATGGGGCCAAGGAAACCAGGAAGGCCAGGGCTGAGATGGAGGAAGGTGAAGGAGCAGGGAGAAGCTAAAGCAGGAGTTTTCCCCTAGGAGACCATCTCCCTAAGTCACAAAGATTCAGAGAGGAGAGAATACACAAGCAGTAAGACAATGGATGGTTACTTAGCAAGGGGAGTGGGACCTCAATCCCCAGCTCACATGTAGCAGGGATGGGTGACCTCTAGTTTTCCTCTCTTTCTCTGGGAAAGTCACTTAGCCTCTGTGGGTTTCAGGTTTCCCCCCATAAAATGAGAGGGGATGTAATATGGGGCTGGATGATCTATCCCAAAAATCATAGGACCATAGAATCATAGATGTAGGGCTGGAAGAGAAATTTTATGTATAAGATAACCAAGGTAAAAACTGTGTAAGTGACTTGCCTTGGGTCATAAAGTCCATAAGTATATGTAACAGAATTTGAATGCAGGTCTTCCTGCCACACTAAGATCCTGGAATTGATTCATTTAGTAAATGTTAGTTTCACTCCACAGTCCTATCTAAATAAAGGCTCTCTGGTTTAATAGAACCCTTTTGAATGAATGAATGAATGAATGAATGAATGAATGAATGAAAAAAAAGTATTCATTAAACACTTGCTATGTATCATTTATAACACTATTGGCAGATAAGACCATCACCCTTCTGCTACACTAGCCATGCTTTCTAGTAGACTTCAACTATTTCATGTGGCTATATTTTACAGATAAGAAAACTGAGGCAGAAAGGAGTGAGGGACACACTTCAATTGGTGGTCCAACTGAATTTCAGCAGTAATGTGCCTCCATTAGTCTTTTAACAGGCTCTAACTTCCAAATACTGAGCAGTGAGCATGCAGCCTGCTGGTCTAAACACCTGCCCTGAGAGAAGAGTATTGATTTTCATCGATGTTCTTCCCCTGGGTAGCATAGACTTTTCCGGTTAGGCAGAGAGGGTGATGGGATCTCATGTTCCCCCAGGCTGGTAAAGGGGGTGTGCTTAGCTGCAAGGTTGAGTGAAGAAATTATCTTGCCTATTTAATTAGAATCAGTCTGGTCAACTACAAAGAGCATGATGAAGGCTTAGAATCAGAAACATTTCTCAGGCTTCTCTAGGCCATGGTGACCTGCATTCTGCCCTCCCCTAATTTTATACAGTTCTCTTTATGCATTATTTTCCCTGCGTAGAATGTAAGCTCTTTGGGGGCAGGGACTATCTTGCTTGCTTTTCCCCCCAACCCAAGTGCTGAACACAGCACCCTCTTTGTACATAGTAAGTGCTTAACAAGTGCTCTGTGTGCTTCTGCATCTATCTCTCCATGTCTGTCTGTCCATCCGTCCATCCATTCATCCATCCATCCATTCATCCATCCATCCTTCCGTCCATCTGTCCGTCTGTCCGTCCGTCCACCTGTCCATCCGTCCATCTGTCCATCTGTCCATCTGTTTGGATTTAGTCCTGGTCCCATCACTTGCTAGATCTTGGACAAGTCCCCTGAAATCTTCATGTATTCACTTTCTCTTCATTCTCAACTTCCCTTGTATTTTACTGATTTCCAAAGATCCTAAATTTGGAGTTAGAAGGTCCTTCCAGATTACCTGGTCAAACTCTGTCATTTCATACATAGGGAAACTAAAAACCAGAAAGCTACAGTGATTTGTCCAATGTCATACAGTTGAAGGAGAAGACCTGGGCTTCCAACCCAAATCCTCCAATTCCAAATTCCTCTCCTTTTCCATTGCCACACACTACCTGTAAGCGCTAGCAATTCTCTGTACCAGAAAGCATTCAATAAAAACTCTCATAGCGCACAGAGCACTGGGACTGACGTCAAGAAGATTCATCTTCCTAAATTCAACTCTGGCCTCAGACACTTAACTAGCTGTGTGACCCTGGGAAGGTCACCTAACCCTGTTTACCTTAGCTTCCTCATTTGTAAAATGAGCTGGAGAGGGAAAGGGCAAACCACTCCAGAATTTCTGCCAAGAAAGCACCAAATAGGGTTACAAAGAGTTGGATACAACTGAAAATGACTGAATGACAAATAGAAGTCATCTTGCCCCAAACCCTCATTTTACAGATGAGGAGACTGAACCCCAGAGGGGAGAAGAGCCTTAACAAAGGTCACACAGAATCAGTGGCAAGATTTAAACTCAGGTCCTCTGATTCCAAACCCAGCACTCTTTACAGTCTACCATGGACAGTTCTTGACTGTGTTACCCTTAGACAAGTCACTTAACTGTCTGCCTCAGTTTCCCCATCTACAAACTAGGGATACCAACAGCACCTACCTCCTACCTAGCTATTTACAAAACACTGTGCAATCCTTACAGAGCGATACAACTGCTATCTATCATCGTTGTTGTTGAAAGAATCATCATTCTCAATACAATTTATTCACTCCCAAGGTATGATTATGAATAATAATAATAACTGGCATTTATATAGCTCTTTAAAGTTTGCCTTATGATGTATTATCTCATCTGATAAAACAGGACATTTCATACTCATCTCTATATGTAAACAGAATTGTAAAAGGTCAGAGAGAAATGGCAGCCCTGTCACATAGGGGTAACGCAGGGAGGTTTGTAAAGCAGTTTATGGGTATTACCTAATTTGATTCCTTGCAACAACCCTGAGAGGTCTGTGTGCTACAGCTATTATTATCCACATTTTACTGATGAGGAAACTGAGGCTCCCAGACATTTATGTTATGTCCCTGGTCACACAATGAGAAGATATGGGAAATATAATTTGAAATTAGGTTTCTCCTAACTCTAGGTCTAATGATCTTTTCATCAACAGCAACTGGCACTTAATAAGTTATGGAAATGCTTTCTTTGTTTTTTTGTTTCTTTCTTCTTCTTCTTCTTCTTCTTCTTCTTCTTCTTCTTCTTCTTCTTCTTTTCCTCCTCCTCCTCTTCCTCCTCCTCCATCTCCTCCTTCTTTTCCTCCTTCTAGGGCTATAGAGGCAGTAAGTAAAAAAGCTAGGATTTGAGCCAAGAGCTTGTGATATCAGATCCTGTCCTCTTTCTGATGGGACTCTTTGCCTGTCTCTCTCCTCTATGATTTTCTCATTCCTCATGCCTGGAATAGACTCCCTCCTCACCCCCACCTTTAAGAATCACATATTTACATCAAGAAAGGAGACAGCAAGGAGGTAGCTAGGTGGCGCAGTGAATAGAGCACTGGCCCTGGAATCAGGAGGACCTGAGTTCAAATCCAGCCTTAGACACTTAACACTTATTAAGCGTGTGACCTTGGGCAAGCCACTTAACCTCAGTTGCCTAGACTCCAAAAAAAGGGGGGGGGAAGAAAGGAGACAGTGGATAAAATGCTGGACTTGGGAATCAGGAAGACTTGAGTTCAAATTCTGCTTCAGATATCTTATGAACTGGCAAGACACTTAAACATTCTCTGCATCATTTTCCTCATATGCAAAATAGGGATAATGATAGGATCCATGTCATAGGGCAGTTGTGAGGCTCACATGAAATAACTTGTTCACAGGACTCTGAAAACCTTAAATAGTAGGTTATTATTCAAGATGCTACTCAAGCACCATCTTCTACATTAAGAATTGATTCCCGAGTTTCTAGTTCCCTTCTTCCCAATTTATTATATATATTACATTCTACACATTTTATATATATATATATTCTTACATACATATTTTCTCCTGACAGGCTGTAAGATTCTTGAGGGCAGTGACTTTCATTTTTGTATTTGTACCCCTTGCACCTTGCATAGTTCCCAGGACATGGTAAACACAAGAAATGGTCATTCATATGTTCATTCAAAGTCATGTTCAAATTTCTGAAGGCTAAAATGGTAATTGACAGATAGTCATCTCTTTGGTCTTTGCCACAAAAGGTAGGAAGCAGTGTTATGGACAGGGGGCCTCAAGACAGATGCCCAGCTTTGCCCCCATCACCTGCAGAATTCTCATTGTTCAACATGAGCCCTTTCCTGCCAGAACTATGGCTAGCAATTTAGTTCTGGAGGCAACTGGTATGGAATGGATCTGGGAACAAGAAGTTAGAAATTCTCCCTGAAATCAACTAGTACAGGAAAAGAAATAAGATAAATTTAGTTGAATGGAAGGGGAGACATCAGGACTCTGGGAGTGCTTTGAGGCTGTTTCAGGGGAAGTCACCTCAAAGAGGTGGGGGAAGTCAGAACAGGGTATGTCTGATTCCAGGGACAAGTTCACCTGGGCTATAGGATGAGGGGGAGGGGGAGAAGCAAAGCTGTCTAGTGGCATTCTATTTTAATTAATCCTCCTCACTACTTAGTTGCTAATCTAAATTGTTTCTATGTTGCTAAAGGAATATAAGGGCAGCTAGGTGGCCAGGTGGAGAGAGCACTGGGGGTGGAATCAGAAAGACTTCTTCATGAGTTCAAATCTGGCCTAAGACAATTACTAGCTGTGCAAGTCACTTAATCCTATGTGCCTCAGTTTCCTCATCTGTAAAATGAGCTGTAGAAGGACGTGGCAAACCCCTCCAGTGTCTTTGTCAAAAAAACCCCAAATAGGGTCACAGAGTCAAAACAATACAGCAAAAGGCAAAATGTAAATGCAAAGATTGGATTGTACATAATTAATTGTAATAATCAAATCTTTTTAAAAGATTACTTTCGACTTTTGGAATCCTCTAACTTCCAGTGCCCTGAGATGAGCCCCCATCACCCTGCCTTGGTTATGACCCTGATTCCTTTAATGAAAGATGGGCAGCTGACTCTGGAGTCCCACCTCTGATTCTGCTTACCTGTGTGGCCTTGGCCAACTTCTTAAGCTTTCCTGGCTTCAGTTTTCCTCATCTGTGACATGGACATAGTGCACTCAATGGCTTCCAAGGTCTAGCTTGGATCTTATGCACAGAGCTTCTTCATCTTTATGGGTTAAGTTTTTGCCTAGTTAGAAAATATCACTGGCTTCTTCTCATTTTCATCGCTGGAACCCCAAAATGGCACCTTTTAGCCAAGGACTTCTGATCTCCCCACTCCAGGAGCCATCCGAACAAGACTACAAGAGTCAGAAATGAACATTTCCCTCACCTTAAACTGGAGACACTGGGTTCCTCCTGGGCTTGTCTAGCCAAGTACTCGAGGACCTGGCAGAAGTAATTAAAATAATTTCTTCCCAGCCCTAACAAAAGGAATGCACAACAAAGGACAGCCACTTCAGTCCGTTTTCGAGTGTCCAGTTTCATTTTAAATTGACAGCAAAATGCTTTAAATTCAAAGGTCTTGGGAATCAGACATCTCAACAATTTTTATTCCATACTAATAACTGGTTATATTGATGACTCAGACAACATGTGTTAAATAATCAAACTAAGACTTGGAAAAATACAATTTTCATTTGGGTGATGTGTTTTTCCCATCTACCAATAGAATGTGAGTTCTTTGAGTTAAGGGGTTAATTCAATTTTTGTCCAGCCCAGAGATTTACACACTTGCTGCAGGCTTAAGATGTCACCAGTGGTAGAACTCCTAGTATGGAAACTCCTTCCACCACTGCAGATCAGTGGCACACAGGTTCCATGGATGAATCATGCCAGTTTAGGGAGTGTCAGAAACAGGATTTGAACTCTGTCTAATTCAGCATTATCATCCTGCAGATTAGAAAACCAGAGACCAGAGAGTTTAAGTGATCTGCCCAAGTAATGGTAATTTTCTTAGAATCAGAGATTCAGAGCTAGGAGGGAGCTTGGAGGCATCCAGTCTAACCCCCTTGTATTACAGAGGAGGAAATTTAGGTTCACTGAGGTTAAATGACTTGCCCAAGGTCATGCAAGTACTAAGTGTCAGAAGAGGGATTTGAACCCAAAGCTTCTAATGATCTTTCCATGGTACCATGTTCATAAACTGCAAGGTTGTTGCTATCATTAACCCAGGGATAAGATCTGGCCAATGTCCAGGAAAATCCCCTGGGATGCCCCAAGGAGGCCTGATGCTGCAGGAGCATGGAGGCTGAGCATCCCGGAAGGTTTGGAATGTTATTCTTAGAATTCCGACTCACCCTCTTCCTCAGCGACACCAGCTGAGATGATTGCTGCAGAAAGGGAAGACTGAATAATTAAAGCAACCAGCCAGGCACACACACACACACACACACACACACACACACACACACACACACACACACACACACACACACACAGGAAAGAAGAGGAAGCAGTGTGGCAGAGGGCTAAAGGAACAGACATTCATTATCTTCTAGGAGCTTTATAAATACTATCATTTGGTCCTCACAAAAACCCTGGGAAGAAGATGTCATTTTTATCCCCATTTCATAGTTGAGGAGATAGCGAGGCAGACAGAGATAAAGTGACTTGCCCAGTGTCACACCTCTAGTAAGCATCTGGGGTTGGATTTGAATTCAGGTCTTCCTGTTTCTAGGCTTAGTGCTCTATTCATCAGGCCACTAACTGCCCAGCTACAGGGCAAAGGATTTCGAGCTGAAAAGGACCGCTAGCTGGATACTGCACTCCCTTGGTGCCCTTTTCTGTGTCAGTGACCTAGTCTGCATATGGGATCATGGAACTTAGAGCCGGAAGAAACCTCTTCCATCCCCCTCATAGCCCCATTCTTCTAGGCCACAACCTCAGAGTCCGAATCAACTCAGCTCTCACAGTTTCTAATCAGGCTCCAAGTCTTGTTGGCTCAATTTCCATAGTATGACTTAGATCCTTCCTCTTCACTCCCAGGGTCACCTCCATAATTCAAGCCATTATCCCCTGTTGCCCAAATTATTGCAACAGCGTCCCATCGGTCTTCCTGCCTCCTTTCTCTCCTCTTTCTGATCCATCCTCCACACACCTGCCACAGTGGTTTTCCTAAGGCACAGGTCTGACCACATTATCCCTTCCACCACCCCAAGAAGCTCTAGTGATCCTTGTTGTCTCTAGAATGAAGTATACTAATGTTGCTATTATTTAAATCTCTACAATCTGGGGTCAATCTACTTTTCTAGGCTCAATATGTATTATCTTACTTTACAAATTCTACATTCTAGTCTATCCAGCCCTCTCACTAGCACACATGACATCCCCCTCCTGCCTTTCCATAGGATGTTAACCCTTGCCAGGAATGCCCCTCACCCACTCCTGCATCTTAAAACCCCCAGCTCAATTCAAGGCTCACATCAAATGTTGCCTCCTGTAAGAGGTGGTCTCTTATTCTCCTAATTCTTCCCTCCTCCCCTTCCCCCCTCTCTCTTTCTCTCTCTCTCTCCATCTCTCTCTCTCTCTTTCTCTCTCTCCCTCTCTCTCTTTCCATCTCTCTCTCTCTCTTCATCTCTTCTCTCTCTCTCCATCTTTCTTTGTCTCTGTCTCTGTCTCTCTGTCTGTCTGTCTGTCTGTCTCTCTTTCCATATACATACATACACACATATGTTGTATTTACTTTTCTGGGTACCTATTGCTTTCTTCCCAAGAGAATGTAAGTTCCTTCAATTCAGGTTTTATTTGATTTTTTTTTTGTTTTGGGGTCCCAAGTGCCTTGCACAATCCCTAGCACACAGAAGATATGTAAAACATGCTTATTGAATATAAATGAAGGAAAGAAGCCCAGAGGGGCCCCCCTCCTCCCCTCCTCTTCCCTTCACCCATACAGCTGTCAGAAGCAAAGCAATGGCCAAACCCAGGTTTTCTCCTCCCAAACCAGATACCACCCTTAACATATTAATAGCCACAATCAGAAGAATGTGTCACCTTTCCTATAGCCCAGTTATGTTTTCATGAGGATCTTTAGAGATAGTGTTTAACCCAAGGCAATGAATTCTAGACCCAATGGATGACTGGTCATCCTATATTTTGGTGAGGAGCAAGTAGTCTTTTAACTTCAGTCAAGTCACCCCATGAGCCTACGTGTATGTTGAACTTGAGATCCATGGCCAAGGTGATTCTGTGCTGCGCCTTCTCACCAGAGGGCAGCATTGCTGTCTGAGACTACACAAGTTTAATGTTCTAGGTCCTAAAAGGCAAGAGTTATCCCAGAGTTGGGGTCCAGTGTATCTAAGGGAGAGGATGGGATGGTATGGGATAGAAGTGTATGGGTGAGTGGTGAGGTCCTTGTGCTTAAGCCACCTGCACCTCTGGACAGCCTGTCGATGCTTAGAAAGGATGCTCTGTGTCAAGAAGGCTGGCTTTTCCTTTTTGTCTCTGTTACCTTCTTCACCAGGGTCCAAGAACTTTTGACCACCAGGGTCTGTGATGTCTGAATGGTCTCCCAGGTTCACAATAACCCTATAAGGTTGTTAGCCCCATTTTACAGATGTGAAAGCAGAAACTGAGAGAAAGTTAAGTGATATGGCTGGGGTAAAAAAGTTAGTAAGTGTTTGAGACAGAATTTGAACTCAGATCTCCCTGGATCAAGTTTCAGAACTCTATCCACAGCTCTACCCAGACCTCGTCTAGTCTGAAGGCCAGTCCAGCTAAGTTCTGATAGGATGAGTATGGTGTGATGAATTTTTTAGAGTGCGGCATCTCCAAGACCACCTACTTATATAACAGTTCCTGTCCTCAGGGAGCCTGCAATCTACTCATGTGAAACAAATCTAAGGTTGTTTTGGGAAAGGAAAGGCACCTGTGTCTGAGTGATCAGGAAAGACTTCATGTAAGAGCTTCATTTGGGCTGAGCTTGAGAGTAATAAGGCATTCTCAGAAGCAGAGGTAAGGAAGGAGTTCCAAGTATGCAGGACAGCCTGTGTGAAGGTATGGTGATGTGGATTGTGGGACAGTGGGATAGCCAATCTGGTTGGACTGGAAAGTGGATATAGAAGGGGATCATGCCTAATAAGACTGGAAAGTTGAGTGGAGGCAGGTGGGGGAAGGATGAAATGCCAAACAGATTGGGTAGCTGATGCAGAGGAAATAGGGAGCCCCTGGAGTGTATTTAGGGAGGCAATGGGGCTTAGAGCCACACTGGCATGCTGTGAGGGGGTCTCACCTAGGGAACAATCTCTCTCTCTCTCTCTCACTCTCTCTCTCTCTCTCTCTCTCTCTCTCTCTCTCTCTCTCTCTCTCTCTCTCTCTCTCTCTCTCTCTCTCTCTCTCTTTCTCTCCCCCCCCCCCTTTCTCTTTCATGGACAACCAGCTTTGCCATAGCAGCTTGTTCAGTTTGGCTATAAATATCAGCACAGAAACATGTTGACTACAGGCAGCCCTAGTATAGAAGAGAGGCTGGTGCCCCCTTGAAACAGATGTTGTCTACCTGCCCCTGCAGTTCAATTCCCTTGCCTCCACAGTTGTGGTAATGATGCTATACTAAAGTGGGTTTGGACTCCAGAGCTTGTGGAAAGGCCACCGCTTCTAAAATAACTATCCCTCAGGGCATCTAGGTGATACAGTGGATAGACCACTAGCTCTGGAGTCAGGAGGACCTGAATTCAAATACAGCCTTAGACACTTAGCTGTGTGACTCTGGGCAAATCACTCAACCCTAATTGCTTCCAACCCCCCCCCCCCAACAAAACACACAACCAAAAAAATCCCCAAACAACCCCCCAAATAACTATCCCTTGGGTGAAATTCCATCATTAGCTATGTCTCTGGTCTCTCTTCTCCTAGAGTCCCCTATTCAAATGCAAGCCTTCCTGAGAAAGGACACAAGCACCTTAGGGAAGACTAGTTGGATAGCCACCAACCCTGGGGGAATTGGACCTGGGATTGGCTTGAGGACCAGCTGGAGATGGAAAGGGTGGTTTTGAAAGGGAAGGTGGAGAAATGGGGGAGGGGTGCCCTAGCTATAAACATTCTCTGGTGCTTTCACCTTAGTCTTAGTCGAGCATGGTCTCTATACTTCTTGGGAGACACAGGAACTGGGTTAAAATTCATATTAATTCATTCATATTAATCGCTTAATATCGCTCTATATTTTTCTTTTTTCAGGGAGGAACACAGGGCAATTGAGAGGGGGGGTTAAGTGACTCGCCAAGGTCGCACAGCTAGTAAGTGTTAAGTGTCTGAGGCTGGATTTGAACTCAGGTCCTCTAATACCTGTATTTTTGAAACTTTGAACAAGTTTAAACCTGGATTTATTTGGCTATAAAACGAGAAGTTTGGATTTAAAGACTTCAAGGACCCTTCTAGCTATGAATCCGTGATCCTATGTCACCTCCCTCTTCTTAACTCTGCCGGGAACCTTTGGCTTCACATATAGCTTTGCTGACTGGCACCTCCCTGCCTGGGATCTCAGAGATGGGAAACAGATCTGATGCCCCCCTAGAAAGCACCTGGTCCTCAAGGGTATCTCTGCTGGCGGCCATGCTACCAGTAATGGTGAGAGCAATGCCATGATATGACAAGACTTTTTCCAAATCCAGCCTGAACTCTTTCCCTGTTTTGGATCTCAACACTGAGCATCCCATTCTGTTGTCCTATTGGTGGCTTCAATCAGACTCTGCATACCCTGTTCCTTTCAGATTCTGGCTCTACCCTTGACCCCCTGCTTCCTTATTCTTTTGGATAACCATTAGATTGGAAACTCCTTGAGGGCAGGAGCTGCCTTTTGCCTCCTTTCATATCCCCAGTGCTTGCCACAGTGTCTGACACATAGCAGGCCTTTAATAAACATTTATTGATAGATGATAATAATACAACAACTAGAATTTCTGTAGCTCTTTAAGGTTTGCAGAGTGTTTAAAAAAAGATCTCATTTGAGCCTCATAATGACCCGGGGAGTAGGTACTATTATTAACCCCACCTTATAGTTAAGAAATTCGAGACAGGCAGAGGTCCGATGTCATGTGAGTCGGGTGTCTGAGGCTAGATTTGAACTCTGGTTTTTCCTGCCCAGCACCCCGCCTCATTGCCTTTGGCTCTTTCTACACCTTCCTTTGTGAGTTCAGTAAGCCGATAGTGACCTCTTTTCCCTAGCACTGCCTGGCTCATCTAATGATTCTGCAAAGTCCCCTTTAGGTGGTACCAGTGCCAGACCCCCTCATGGCTTACCTCATTACCTTGCTGAAGACTGAATTTGGGGCTGGAAGACCTGAATACTAATCTTGGCTCTTCCGTTTGCTAGTTATGTGACCTTGGATAAATTACTTAACCTCTCTACCCCTCATTTTCCTCATCCACAAAATGAGCAGGGAAGGGAGGTGAGGTGCGTGGATCCCAAATTCTATTCCCATGGGGCCCTGCTGACAGCAAGCCTTCAACTAATCTCCACTAAAGCATTCTCTATTAGCACATCAAGGCATTCACTTCCTAGGGGGATTTGCATTTTAATTAAGAACTTGGGAAATCGAAGACTGGAAGAACAGTGTTAATGGTGGAATTTCAGGCACTGTGAGAGATGATTTTTTTTTTTTTGGAGGTGGGAGCCTTTCCAAAATCTACTAAAATAGATGGTCTCTTGAATTCTATGTATTCTGTGATCCTTTCAACCCTAGTCTGGATCCCGTCTCCATAAAACAGAGGTGAGAAAATGGGGGTTTCTTCTACTGCCTCACCCCATCCTTGCAGGTTTCCAATTTGACTTAAACCATGCCCTTGGATGAATCACAGACACCCACCAACCTCCCGTCTGGTCTGAGTAACTGATTCCTCACAACCTTAATCTAAGGCATGAATAATTCACTTTCCTGGGGTTGTTAATGTGTTTTTCTTGTATCTTGGTCATGTTCAGGATGTGGGTCACGCCTGGAGACCCAGTTGCTCCCTGGGCCTGGTGGAAGGAAGAGGAACGCTTGGAATTGGTTGCAGTTAATGGAGAGGAGGCAGAGAAGCGGGGGGAAGAATGGAAAAGCAAACTCTCTAAAATCCTAACAGCTGGCTAGCCTCGGAGAACCCCACTAAGGTTTGCAGCTCACTTCACAAATAAATAGTCTTTTATTGGAGCCTCACAACAACCCTGGCATTGTAGGTGCTATCTCATCTCCATTTTATACATGAGGAAACTGAGGTGGAGAGAAGTTAAGTGACTTGTCCAGGTTCACACAACTAGTGTCAGAGGCTGGATTTGAATTCAGGTCTTCTTGATTCAGTTCAGGTCAACCCAATTCTGTGTGCCCCCTAAATATAATGATATTGAAATTAAGTACTAATAAAATATAGATAGTATATGTACTGTGTGATATCTGTATATAGTAATATG
>CM053598.1:25543359-25562672 GCA_028646575.1 Pseudocheirus occidentalis
GCCCCTGCCCCAGTCTTTAAAGATTGCAGTAAGCTTCTCTGGCCAACCCAATGTACTCATGTTCCAAAGGGAGAGGACCATGGGAATTCTACTAGAGGACTCTCCTTTCAGTTGTAAGGCCACATACAGGCATTAGAACAATGACCTTACAGAGGCACCCAATACCATCACATCTTTGAATTGTTCAGTATTAACCTGTATACATAAAGTAATATAATAAAAGTGAAAAGGTTGTGTATTACAAACTGGGACAAATGTCAAATTGCTCTTGCATCAAATGAAAACGTGGACACAGATACACACATACATCATCACCCTCTAACTGGTGCCTTCCCCATTGCCTCACCATGGTACAGAGGGAACTCTGGGTCCTGCAAAGCTATGTCCTTGGCATACAAGGTTGGATGGGTCCTAGCAGCATGGCATAATGGATATGATACTGGATACTGAGTTGGAAAGACCTGAATTCAAATTCTTCCTTTGATGTCACCCAGCTGATTGACTCTGGGCAATTCATTTTACTTTTTTGATATTGAAACTGAGTTTCCTCGTATGTAAAATGGGGATAATTGTAGCTTCCCTCACAGGGTTGTTATGAGGACCAGTGGAGAGGACCAATGTACACCAAGGACCTTCAAACCTTAAGACACTAAGGCAATGGTTCTCAACCTTCCTAATGCCGTGACCCTTTAATACTCATACGTGGGTGTATCTGCATGTGAGTGGACCCGCCTCGAGATGGATAGAGTAGTGGTGTCTCAGTTCCTAAGACCAACAGAAATATGTGTTTTCTGATGGTCTTAGGCGACTCCTGTGAAAGGGTCGTTCGGCCCCAAAGGGGTCACGACCCACAGGTTGAGAACTGTTGCACAAAGGGAATGTGAGTTGGAAGAGGGATAACAGGGTACAGGGGAAAGGGAGCTGTCTTTGGAGTCAGAGAACCTGGGTTTAAATCTCACCTCTGACACTTACTTATCTTTGTGATCTTGGACTCACTTAACTTTCTTGGTCCTCAGATTCCTCATATGTAAAAGGAGGGAGGTTGGTCTAGATGACATTTTGGTCTCTCTCTTCTTTAGATGGATCTAGGATCTAGGGTCCTATGTATCCCTGGATGGATGGTATGTTTGTTCCCCGCAGACTGGCCCTCTTGTTTATGGAGAATTCATCAACAACAGGTCAGCCATCAGGAAACTGTTTTTGCCCACTGCCCATCACCAATGAAGACTTGTGCATGAGATGGAATGAATACCACCCGAGACTCACAGTTTCAAGTATATCCTTTCCTATGCTACAGTGTATATGAAAATGCTTATTTTATTTGGTGTCAGTGAAGTTCAGAATTTTTTTTTTTAATCCTGAGAAACACTGTGGTGCTTGTGGAAAGTTCATGTATGATTTGAGTTCAAATCATAGCTTACTTACTAGGTGTGTGACCTTGGGTCAGTGACTTGACCTCTCTGTGCCTGTTTCCTCATCTGCAAAATGACTAAATAAAAGTCTCTTGTAGCTCTAAATCTATGATCCTTAAATGTATGAGCCCAAAAGGGGAGTGGGTCAGTCAAAAGGTAAGAACAAAAGATCACTGACCGATAGTCCCTGTACTCCATCACTATTCACGAAATATCAAGAGGGAAGCTGCCGCCACGTTGGGTGGGCTCCTTGTGGAGGATGTATGGGAGGACATGGATGAGAGTTGCACAGGATGGGCAGTGCTAGATGGCTTGTGATCTGCCTCATTGGCAGGAATACCCAGATTGATGAGCTCCCAGATCCATAAGAGGAAGTATTGAAATAGCAGCTTGTGAAGAAATCTACTGAGGTATGGAAAGGTTGGCATCTGCATTTATGGAGGGACAATGGGGCTCTGTTCTAAGTCTATTATACTCTGTAGCTCCAGTCTAAGGATATTATAAAAGATGGCTCTTTTCTCTTGTTCATTTGTCTTGGCTAAAAGAGCTGCATGTGCGTGCTTCCCATAGATAGCTGCAGGTGGCTTGTGATCTGTTGCTTGCCATTACTGTGGCTCTGTGGAAAATCCACTGCATTGGTGGTTAGAGGGACCTGTGTTGGAATCCTAGCTTTGCCACTCGTATGACCTCGTAGCACCTGCGTGACCTTGGGGGAGCCACCGTCTCCTCTGCTTCCTTTCCTTCCTTGTGATGGTCCCCAAGGGTCAGCTCTAAAGCTATGATCCCAACTTTACTTCAGCAGAATGAAATATTAATGGGGGGCAATAGAGAAGGCAGGAAAAATAGGGGTCAATCTTGCTCATCTTGGCCCCAGAAGGCAGAACTTAGAGAAGTGGGGAGAAGCTGCAGAAAACCAGATTTCAGCTTGATCTAGGAGAGATGCCCTGATAGGTTACATCTGAGATTCCTGAAAATGGTCTGGATGAGGGCTTTTTAGGGACACCCTAAAGGAGATTCTTTTGCAGGAATGACTTTGTAGTTTCTAGGAGTCAATGAGTTATTTGGATAAGGGAGTCCCTTAACTCCTAACCACTGGTAGCTCTTTATTTGGACCATTAGTGGTGCTACTTACTCCCTGCCTTCCTGTTCCCCACCATGAAATTAACCTCTCCCAAGGCCTGAGCAGACAGGCCAGCTTGGCAGAGACACCAATGAGGTGATGTCTGGTTTTGCATTATAACTCCTGACTAAATTATTCATTTGCATAAGAAGCCAGAGTACAGCCTCTGTCCCATTGCAGACACCTTGGAGAGGCTCCCTCCCTGGACTACCCTCTGAGGCCTCTCCATATTGGGAACCTGGGCTCTGGGCTTCTCTTTTGGACCCCCATAGTGGATCTTTGTTCCCTTCCTCAGGCCTCGGACATGACTACTGCTAAATTCCCCAGCTGGTCACCTGAGACCCAAGAGATATGAGTTCTAGCCCAGACTATACCACTAACTTTACCTTTCTCAGCCTCACATCTCCAGTCTTAAAAATGGCCACGATAGAGTGTATCCTACCTGCCCTACAGGGATCAGGTGAGGAAGGTGCCTCATAGACTTTAAAGGGCTCTAGAAATGAGAATGATGATGACAATAACATTAGCTCACCAAGAGGACTCTAAAGTTTTTAAAGGACTTTTATCTTATGGGATCCTCACAACAATCCTGTGAGACAGGAATGATTATTCTTCCCATTTTGCAGATGAGAAGAATGAGATTGAGAGATATTAGTGATTTGCCATGGGTCACACAGAGCTGTGTCTGAGGTGGGATTTGAACCTAGTTTTTCTGATACCAAGTCCAGTACTCTGTCCTCTAAAAATATAGCTGCTTCTGGGAGCCATCTTCTCGAGTCCTGACCTACATTTGGCCACTGGATCCAGTTGGCTTCGGAGGATAAAGTGAGGCTGGTGACTTTGCAGAACCCTCCTCATTGAAATCAACTTCACTTGTAAATCATGGCATCACTTCATGGTTCTCTTCCAGAATGAAGGACAAACAACAAACTGTCTAGGAAATTGATGCCTAGAGCTCAGTTAGAAGCCAGGCAGTTAGCGAGGTGTTGTTTTGGAAAGCATGGGAGCTCAGAGTTTGAATTTTGCTGCATAAGCTGATCACCTAAAGTACTTAACTTCAGCCTCAGTTTCCTCATGTGTCAAATGGGAATAATAGCGCCTACCTCCCAGCGTTGTTGGGACGGCATAATGATATATGTAAAGCATGTTGGGAACCTTCTAGCAAATGCTGTTGTTATTATTATTAATCCCAGTTCAATTCAATTCAAATCAACAAGCATTTATTAAGCATCTCTTATGTGCAGAGAAGGATGATGATGATGTTGTGGAACGAACATTGGATTTGGAACTTGGGTTCAAATCCAACTTCAACTATTTGTGTGACTTTGGGTAGGTCATTTCTCCTAAAACTGGACTTCAGTTTCCTCATCCATAAAACAAGGGAGTTTAACTAGATGGTCTCTAAGGGGTCTTCTGGCTCTAAGCTCCTGCTTTTATGATACAAAGACAAAATAAAAAGCATTTCCAGACCTTAATGAGTTTACATTTTGCCAGGGAAGAGTGTGTGGATGTAGCATGTGAACAGAGAAGAATATATGTTTTTATTGAAGTAGAGGCATTCATGACTGATAGGACTTGAGAGGCTTCCCAAAGGACAGGATACAGGAATGAATAAGCACATCAGTGGAGCTTTGAAGAAAGCCAGGAATTGTAAGAAGCAGAGGAGAGAAGAGAGTACAGCCCAGGCATAGGGGACAGCCAGTGCAAAGTCAGAGACAGGAGATGGAACTCCAAGTTTGGGGGACATCAGACAGGCCAGTCTGGCTGCAATATAAATAAGAGAAGTAGGAAATAAGTTTGGAAATGTCAGTCAGAGCCAAACAATGGAGGACTTTAAATGCTCATCCCAGAAGTTGTATTTGAACCTAAATAGGGAACCTCTAAAGTTTCTTGAGCATGGCAGTAACATGGCAAGACCCATAGGCATGCACAGAGCAATGGGCAGAGTATACACACCTAGCCTATCCTCTGTGGTCAAAACAACCAAAACATCAAAAGCTATGCTTTTTATTATAATAATTTTGTTATAATAATGAACTATTATTGTAATATTATTTAGGAATATTCCTAAGGTAATATTATTTGTGTATTGGAGAGGGGGTGATTGGAAGCAAGAAGGCCAATTAGGAAGCTATTGCAATAGTTTGGGTAGGAGGTGATGAGGGTCTCAGCTGGGTTAGTGACTGTGTATATTACCAAGAGATGGTGGTTCAAGAGGTGCTGTGGAGAGAGACATGGCATAACTTGGCCAATAACTGGACATGAGGGGTGAGGAGCAGGAAAGAGCTGAGGATCAACCCAAAGTTGCAAACCTGGGTGACTGAAGGGATGAGAGTGCCCTAGACAGAAACTGGGGAGCTAGGAAGAAGATGAGGTCTCTTTTGGACCTGTTGAGTTTGAAATGACTAGAAGACAGGTGGAGCTGTCCAACAGACAGTTGGGCTGTGTGGAACTGGAATTCAAGAGGAATGTGAAGGCTGAGTATGTATTTGGCAATCATTTGGCAAATAGAGATAATATCTGAACTCATCAGAGCTGATGAGATCATAGAAAATGGGAGGGTGAGGGGAAGGGATTGGAGAAAAAGGAAGGGGAAGTGGAAGGAAAGGAGGGGAAAAAAGGAAAGTGAGAAAGAAGGGAAGGAAAAGGGACGGGGAGGGAGAACAAAGGAAGAGTAAAGGGAAAGGAAGGGAGGAAAAAAGGAAGGAAAGGGAGATAGGAAGAAGAGAAGAGAAGAGAAGAGAAGAGAAGAGAAGAGAAGAGAAGAGAAGAAAAGAAGGGATCCAGGACAGAGTCTTAGGTGATACCCATTCACAGGAGGCAGGATGTAGGTGATGATACAGCATGGTAGGCTGACAAGAAATGTATAGACAGGCAGGAATAAAATGAAATCAGAGTAGTGTCACTGCAACCCTAGACGAGACTATACAGGAGGAAGAGGTGGGTGGTAGTATCAAATATTGCCAAGAGGTCAAGAAGATGAGGACTGAGAAAAGCCATTAAATTTAGTAACTAAGATATTACTGTTAACCTCAGAGAAAGCAGTTTCACCTGAGCACTGAGTTGGGAAGCGAGATTCCATGAACCTGATGAGTAGGAAATGAGAAAGTGGTGATTAGAAGTAGCTCTTCTAGGAGTTTGACTGTGAAAGGCAGGAAGAAGAGCCTGAGCTGAGAGGGTAGCAGGGTCAAGAGCAGATTTTTTTTCAACGATGGTGAAAATCTGGGCATGTTTACAGTCAGGAAAGAGCTATTAGATACAATTGGATTCAATGAGCATAAAGTGCCTTCTTTGTTTAAGGTATTGGGGAGAGATGCAAAGATAGGAGAAATGGGAGATGAAAACCGGCTAGAAATCTGTGGGGTCATGGTCTTATCCAGGAAGATAGAACAGTTCAAATGAAGGGATGTGGCCGAGGAGGCAGAGCCTTTGCATTGGATGGACTATGAGCAAAGTCATCCTGAAATCCTTATTTAAGAAAGAAAGAAGCTGCCCATGAGCCAGTAAGGATTTATAGACCCAGTGGCAAGCCATCTGCATGGAGTGACTTCAGTTCTGCTCACACCCGTATATCTTTGCCAACACCCAGCCCCCAACTTGCTTTGCCAATAGTGTCCAAAATTTCCATTGTTAGAGATTTCCTATTTGAGATTAAGGCATTTGAGACTCTCTACAAACTGGCTTTTATCTGCTTTTCCAGTCTTATTTTGTGTGTAATGTGTCTTCACATACCATAAATTTCAGTCAAACTGGACTACAGCTCTTCCCCAAATTCAGTACATCTTATCTATCTTTGTGCTTTTATCAAGCTGTCCCCATTCTGGGAATTCACTCTCACTTTCACCTATAGAATCCTTCTTTCTTTCAAGATGATTCGGCCACGAGGGACAGCCAATACAACGGTTTGGAGGTAGGAGATGGAATGTTGCATGCATGAAGAGCAGCAAATAGTATGAGTTGGTCGTGGGAGATACTACTTATTAGCTAAGTTGAACTGTTCCATTAAAAAATACTGAGTCAGTACGTCAGCAATCATTTATTAATTGCTTACTATGCAGCACGAACTGCGCTTTAGGCAAAAGATCATCCCTGATTTCCCCTGATTTCTTCCAGCTGTTGGATTCTCTCTGTGTGTGAATTTTCCCAATGCATTTTTGTCCCAGTCTCTCTTTTGCACTCCCGTCTCTCAACGGTCTTTCAACTGAGAATAATTTTCTGCTGGCAAGTGTTTCACTTGGGTTTCCTCCATGCTTAGGGCAAGGCTCCCCTTTAGGTATTTGACACTTAATTAGATTAGTTAAGTTGAATGGAAAAACATTGAAGCCCCTGTTAATATGCAAATATCTCATGGATGATACTTGGAAACAATAGTACTCATTAACACCTAAGTGTGAATTAGTTTCTTAGAATAGCCTGGTCTTTCAATCTGGTCATTAGCCTACTAACCAAAGTCTTCTATGGTGTAGTGAAAGTCCTGGGCTGAGAGTCAAAATGTGCTCTGGTTTCTGACTAGATTCTGCCTCTGACAAGTCCCCGAGTTTTGCAAGGATTCAAAGAATACCGACTATGGAGAACCTACTATGGACATGGCCCTATCCATGGTGCTGGGGATGCAAACCCGAATCTTCTTCCTGAGGGATCCTGCGTCTTGTAGAGGCCGTAAGATGAATATGGGACAAAGTAGGTGATGAGAAACAAGTGGAAGGAATAATAATAACAGCTCATAACTCGAAGGTTTGCAAAGTGTTTTCACACAACAAATAAAATCGAAAAATATTTGTAAAGTGTTTCATAAGCCATAAAGTGCTACATAAATGCTAGTTATTATCATTATTAATTATTATTTTGCTTTTTGGAGGGGGGAAGGCAGGGCAATTGGGGTTAAGTGACCTTCCCAAGGTCACATGGCTAGTTTTTGTGTTAAGTGTCTGAGGTCAGATTTGATCTCAGATCCTTCTGACTCCAGGGCCAGTGTTCTATTCACTGCTCCACCTAGTCACCCCTATTATTACTATTATTAATCCAGGGAAATGGGAAATTTGAGAATTATCATCACTGTCTTATAGATGAAGAAACCAAAATGCAGGTTAAGTGATTTCCCAAAGGTTATGTAGCTAGTAAGTGTCAGAGCCACAATCTGAAGCCAGTCCAAGTCTGGTAACTCTCCATCCTACCACTTTGCCACTCCAGGGGCATAAGGTGCATTTCTAGTTGGGGAGATGGAGGAAAGCTTTGCTGGAGAGGCAGTGCTTAGACATACACATAGAGATGGAAGAGATCTTAGAGATTCTGGACACACCATTTGTGTCCTGTCCTCCTTTGGGAGTGTCTGTTGAAACCTGTGGACCCTTTCTCAGAATGTTTTTAAGTGAATGAAGTAAAATACATGGGATTATAAAGACCAATTACATTAAAATAATAGCATCAAAATATTTTATAAAAACAAATTCTAGGATCTCAAACTAAGAACCTCTGATGTAGTTCAGCTCCCTCATGTTGAAAAGCAGTCCCAGAGAAGGATACTGGCTGGCTTTGGGTCATGTAGATATTAGGTAACAGAACTAGGCTGTGAATCCAGGGCTTGTGATTCCTAACCCTCTGAATTCTCCTTATGACATGGTGTCTTCACAGCTGATCTTTTAAGGAAGCAAGAATGTTAACGGAGATAGAGTAGGGAGAAGTGAATTAATAAATAAATGAGTAGTCCCAACTCTGCCATTAACAGACTCTTTTTATTTTATAGACATCATTTAGTTACCCTCTCCAGACCTCAGTTTCCCCATGTTTACAATGGGAGTGAGGTTGGATCTGATGAATGCTAAAGATTTTTACAGTGCTAATGGACTGAGATTCTGAGTTACTTTCAGGGTTTGGGAAGGAACATGAGAGGGCTTAGTTCCTTTGAGAGGGGACCACGTTGTTCTTCCTTTCTCCTCTCGTCTCTCTTTCCCCCCAAATTCCATTTTAAAAATCAGAATAATAGAAAAGGAGGCTGATCCAGAGTAGAGGGAATGGTGGGAGGGGAAGGCAAAGGTTCTACTTTATGACAGCACTTCTAACAGGGCTATCCCTTTCTCTGAGGATGGTGTTGTAAGGATGGGTGCCATTTCCATCTCTCTGTCTTTCCTCCCTAGTATGGTGCTCCTTGGGGATATGAGCAGGGTTCATATTGCTCCCATTTTATGGAAGAGAAAATGCCAAAACTAAAGCCATTCAACTCAATTATAATATATTAAGCACCTGCTATGTACAAGGTCTAGAGAGGAAGCAGGGTATTGTGGTTAGAGGGCCAGGTTGGCAGTCAGGAAGAGCTGACAACCTCTGAGGGAGAAAGAAAGAGAGAGAGAGAGAGAGAGAGAGAGAGAGAGAGAGAGAGAGAGAGAGAGAGAGAGAGAGAGAGAGAGAGAGAGAGAGAGAGAGAGAAAGAGACAGAGAGAGAGAGACAGAGAGACAGAGACAGAGAGAGAGACAGAGACAGAGAGAGACAGAGAAACAGAGAGAGAAAGAGAGACAGAGAGAGACAGAGACACAGAGACAGAGACACAGAGAGAGACAGAGACACAGAGACAGAGACACAGAGAGAGACAGAGACACAGAAAGACACACAGAGACTGACAGAGACAGAGACAGACAGAGACACAGAGACAGAGAAACAGAGAAGACAGAGGGAGACAGAGAGAGAAGAGAGGAAAGGAGAGGGGGAAAGAGAAGGAAGAGAGGGGATAAAATGTGGGAGACAGAGACAGAGAGACAGAGACAGAGAGACACGCACATTCTGACAGACACAGAGACAGAGAGACATACAAAGAGAGACAGAGAGAGAAAGAGACAGAGACAGAGAGAGACAGAGACAGGGAGAGAGACACACAGAGACTGACAGACAGAGACAGAGAGACAGAGAAGACAGACAGAGGGAGACAGAGAGAGAAGGGAGGAAGGGGAAGGGGAAAAAGAAGGAAGAGAGGGAAAAGTGTGAGAGACAGAGAGAAAGAGAGAGACAGAGAGAGATAGAGAGAGAGACAGAGCGAGAGAGAGAGAGAGCACATTGGGCCTTCTGTTCTGGTTCATAGGATGGATGCTGAAGGAGTTATCTCTACTGGGGAGAGGGCAGGTTATTAGTGACCAGTGAAGCATGGAGATGCCTTGGTCTTCTGGTGCTAAGTGGGATGAGGCTCAGCACACAGAGACTCCTAGAGCAAGGGACCCCCTCCCTCTCATGATTAATAGAAAGAAACAGCAGGAGTCAATAGTGGGGATGTCAGTCAGGGTCCACTTATTGGTCATTATCATCATTCCCTCTTTTTTCATTGAATTACCCAGTGATAGTTCAATGGCAGAGGTCCTGCTCTGAAGCAGGGGTTCTAGCTCTGGCTCAGGCAGTAACTCCCTACGTGAACAGAAGGGTTATTTCCCTTCTCTCATTTTCTTAATCCTTAGAATGGGGCCAATAATCCTGGCCCTGTTTATCTCTTAGGTCCATTGTAGGGAGCAGGTCTAGATTCTGAGCTGGAGAGAACTTTGTATGGAGACCAACCCTTTACTTTTAAGAATGAGGAAATTCAGGCACACCTTGCCCAAAGTCATGCTGAAAGTTAGATGACATAGCCAGGACTTAAAACTCAGGTTCTCTTACACTAAACCAGTCAATCAGCAGGCATTTATTAAGTACCTACTATGTGCTATGCCCTGGGGATACAGAGAGGAAAACAAAGTAATTGCTGAGCTCAAGGACCTTCCTTAATATCCCAAAGAGAAGCAAATAGAAAACATTTTCACATCAAGTGCTGAGCACTTGAGGTGGGAGCTGGCAGGTGGAGGTGGGCAGTGGTGGTGGTCTTGGAAGGCTTCCTGTAGGAGGCAGTACTCCAGCCTAACTTTTAAGAAATCTAGGCATTCCTTCAGGTCCAGCATGCTCACTTGCTGCTTACTGTAGAGCTCTGCCTGCTTAGTGGTGGATGGGAAAGGGATTTCACAAATAAGTATAAAAAGATGAGTTAGAGTTCAGATTCCTCCTCTGACACCCACTGCCTGCAGAACCTTGGGAAAAATCATTTAACCCCTGTGGAACTCAGTTTCCACATCTGTATGATGACTGGAAGCCTTCTGAGGTCCCTCTCAGTTCCAGAATTCGGATCTTCTGATCTTCTTTGTCCAGATCATCTTGAAATAGGATTCTTTCCAAGCTCACAAATGATTCACCTTGGCCATGGACTTGGCTTCTTACCACTGAGCTTCAAAGCCCGAGGGAAGGCCCATTGCTGGGCATCCTTTCTGGGAGCAGGCAAGGGATACACACAATGAAACCACACAGACAACAAGATGAAAAAGACCTCTCAAGGTAGTGGCTGATTTTCACAAGGACTTTCACAGAGGCAGCCAAGGAATAGACAGTAGGCATGTGAGGCAAAGGATGTTTTTATCACCCAGCTAAGCTCATATTAGGCCCTTAGGAAATGCTTTTAAAATTGAATTAAAGATTGTGAAGCTCCCTATGAGCAGGGGCAAGCTTTTCTTTCTCAGTCTATCCCACAGGGTAAATTGTGCCTTGGTCCCAAGCCCACAACAGACACTTAGTGAAGACTTCAGGCCTCCACTTTTTGGGCTGAAGAATGAGGGAGAAGGATGCTGAGAGTGGGGGCCTTGTCCCTATTTATCTTAAAAGAATGCTAGGCCCTACTTCTAAGAGAAAGACATAAGAGAAAGAGAAAGTCTTTTTGTAAGGACGGGGGAGGGGCTGAGAGAAAAGACCAGCTGATTAGGAATCAGAGGTAGTGGACTTGAATCCTTGGCCTGTTCCATGCTGGACTTTGGAAATTGTTTCTCCTCTTTGAAACGTGGTTTTCTCATACGTAAAGTGAGAGTGAGTGAAGCTTGGAAAAGCGGATAGAAGGTTGGCCTCAGTGTCAGGAAGACCTGGCCCACTTCCTGCTTTTCTGCCTTTGACCCATCCTGATTGTGTGGTGAGTTACTTAATCTAGTACCACCCCCCCACTTTCTAAGACTGCAAGTGTGTTTGTGAATTAAATTTTATTTTTAAAATTGTTTATCATTTCTTTTTTTCTATTTCTCACCTTACTTTATTCACTGATTAGAAAAAGAAAAATAAAATTCTTGCAACAAATATTCATAGTTAAGGAAATCAAATTTCCCTATTGGCCAAGCCCCCAAATGTGAGCCCCATTCTGCTTACGTCATGGTTCTGTCTCTCTATCTAAAGCTAGGAAGGGAGTAGCAGAAGCCAGATTTGCACTTGCAGAAGGTATGCCCCCACTGGGAACTGCCCACACTTATTCCAGGTCTGGGCCTCCCCCTTCCAAAAAAATTGAACTTTATGACCTCATCCGTCCTTTTCAGCTCTGAATTCCTCATCCTGTGGCTATGTCAAGCCCTTGGACCCCAGCCCTGTCTCTTGGGGTGGAAATCTTTTCTTGCCTGGAAGGAGAAGAACCAATAATCCTTTGAGAGTTAGAGGGGGAGTCTGGGGAGGGAGATGAAGTGGTGGTGGCCACATCCCTCCTCTCTCCCTCACCTCGGCATTATGAGACAGTGTGGATGAGAGTCCAGAGGAGATGGGGCACTGTCAGCAAGATGTGGTTGGGGGCCACAGCTGGCAGAGGGAACCCAGTCACGTATGGCACCATCTGTTCCACCAAGGTGACTTGGAGCAGATGCAACAGTAACCAGGTATCTGAGGACCATTGTGGCTCCTGGGGCTGATGGAGGCTGGGGCACTGGATAAAGGGTCCTGGAGGCTTAGAGGCTCCTGAAAAGTGACTGACCTTCTGCTACTGGGGATAAGAACGGGAAGGGACTGTTGCTCTGTATGGGCATGGAGCATGGAAGGGAAGGGAAGGGAAGTCGTCACTTGTACTTGGTGAACTAGGGAAGAAACAGGAGTCCCCATTGAGGCTGGGAGCACTGAGAAACCTTTAAGTGGCCCCAGTTCAGTCTTGTCCAGCCTGGCCATTGTGAAGGACTGGGGTGGCCTAGAAGCACTGCCCTGGAAGGGAGTGGACATGCCAGGAGGAGCCCCATTTGAAACCACACATTAGGCTGAAGGTGCAGCTGGGATGGCCCCAGAATGAGTCTGGTCCACGGCTGCAGGCCTCAGTGATCTTGTTCAGCCCCTGGGACAGTGGAAAGGAGCACTGGCTTTGGAGCCACAGGACCTGGGTTCAAATCTCACCTCAAATGCTATCTGAGTGACCCTGTTCCAGTGTTGTAATATATTTGGGAATTGAATTTCCTCATCTGTAAAATGAGGCAGCCAGACTCCAAGGTCCATTTCAGGTCCATCTCTAGGGTCCTAAAATCTATTAGCTTCCAGAGGCCTTTGTGCCTTCTCTTTTAACCAAGCCAGAGCACTTATTTTTGGCTCAGGGCTTTCTCTTTTCACAGTTTTCTAAAATTCCAATAATCAATGAGCAGCAGCCCAAGAAATCCAATGCCTGAGTGGGCCTGACTCACTCGGTTTCCTTAATGTGCCACACTGGTCCCTAATGATCTCTCCTGCTTTTCCTGCATCTCTCACAATGTCCAGACTGTATTGCCTGGTGAATTCTCTTTTTTCCCTAGGTGGTACAGTAGACAGGGGGCAGCTGGGTAGAGCCATATGACAAAGAGTGCCAGGCCTGGTGTCAAGAAGACCCAAGTTCAAATCCAGCCTCAGACACTTCCTAGCCGGGTGACCCTGGGCAAGTCATTTAAGCCTGTTTACTTCAGTTTCTTCAATTGTAAGATAAACTAGAGAAAGAAATGGCAAACTACTCCTGTGTCTTTGCCAAGAAAACCCCAAACGGGGTTATGAAGAGTCAGAAACGACTGGACAACAATGAAAGAACGAACAATGGATAGAGTGATTCACTTGGAGTCAGGAAGGCCTGAGTTCAAATCCTGCCTTAGACACAGACTAACTGCGTGACCTTGGACAAATCATTCACCTCTCTCAGCTTATAAAATTAGGGAATAACAGCATTTATCTCATGGGGTTGTTGCAAGTATCATATGGGATGACACAAATTTAAAGGTCTTAATAAGAGGAAACATAATTCATCCCCCCTCCGCTCCCCTGCTGCCCCTACTCCAGGCCTCAACAATGAGTTTCCTAGGGGCTGTTCACAAGGAAATAGAGACAAACAATATACATTGGCAGCATTCCCTGGTCAAACTCCTCAGAAGTGTGACTACCATCAGTTTTTGCCCCAAATCTGCTGCTATTCTGCCCCATTACAGTGACTAGCCTCCTGCATTTACCCACGAGCCATTCTCATCCTGGAGCATTCGCCTCCCCAGTGGCCACAGAGAGAATGCCAGTCCTTGTGCCAGGGCAAAGTCAGCTTCCTTGGGCTTTCAGAATTGACTTCATTTGCCCGTTCTACAATCATAGGCTCCCTCCCAGATGATCAGGAAGGTTTCTGTCTCTATAATGGGTTGGAGGTTTCATCAGCCTGATATAGACGACTTAAGTTAAAAATGTGGCTTCTCTGCTTACCAGTTACGTGGCCTTTGGGTAAGTCATTCAGCCTCAGCATCTTCATCTGTAAAACAGGGGGCTGGAATAAAGACCTCTCGGGCCTGTTGTCTCAGCCACCAGAATAAGGCAAGCTGACATCGCCCACAGTTTACGGAGCAGGGCTCACGCTGGGCCCTCTGCCCAGGTAGCAGCACAGCCAGGCAGATGGCAGGGGCAGGGCTCAAGGGGAAGGAAGATGGTCCCCCATTTCCTAGGGAGTAAACTCTCCACTTCTTTGCCTTGTATCTCCCCCAAGATCCTCCTCAATCTGACTTCACCAGGCATCTTCAGACTAGAGGCAGTAGCTTGTGGCAGGTAGAGAGCTGCCCTCAGAGCCAGGAAGATTTGGACTCCAACCTCTGCCTCTGCCACTTGTTAGCAATGTGACCACAGACAAATCTCTTGACCTCTAGAAGCCTTAGCTCCTTTCTCTATAAGATGGGGACAATTATATATGTAACACTTTCATGGGCTTGTTATGAGGCTTAAATTAAAAAGAAAAAGTGTGTAATACACAAACTTTAAAGTGGAGGTTCTGCCTTGGGGTACATTTACCCTTAAGGGTCACAAGAAGTTTTTCAAGGGGCATTGAGAATATTTAGTAAAGAACTCCATTAACCTGTTTAAACTCATCTATCTTATTTCTTTTGAGCAGATCTATAAGTAACCACACTGGCATACCCAGGATTGCTGCTACTACAGGTTCTTAGATCTGCTTTACTAACAAAGATAGCTGTTTAAGGGGTCAACAATGCTTTTTAATTACATTCACTAGTTCAGGGGAAAAGTCAGTACCCTGAACTTCAGAGAAAATACAAACAGAGAAAATATGAGCAGAGAAATAAAGACCAACAGACAGGGCTTCTAACTGTCTGAGAAATTAGCACAGATCAACAGACAGATCCAACTGTCTGACCAAGGCAATACATACATAGTTACCAGAAAGAGAAAAATATCAACATCTGGGTTTTTCTAAGCCAAGGTGCTTCTTAACAGCTAACCAGAGTCTCATCTGGTAAAACCACAGGAACACTCTTCCAATGAGTGAGGCGCAAAGCAAAATGCTAACCTCAGAGTATATATAACCTTTTTAGAGTGGAAGGCCATCACAGCCCTCAGTGATTCAGTGCCTAATTAGAAATTAACAAAAGGTGTCAAAGCCTTCCTACAAGCAAGCCTCCCCTAAGCAAGCTTCCCTTAATGGGCTCCACATGAGATCTATTAATGGGTGGGGAAGATCTTATATCTCATTAACATTATAGCAGATACACTGAAAACTCTAGAATTTATTTTCTCTTATATTGAAAAGAAGGGTACAGGAAGAAAGCTGAGAGTTACAGGCCATAAAAAGAAATTCAGAACCGCTGACTTGAAGTGCTATTGAATACTATTATAATGGATTTAATAAGAAGATCCTCATGATTTCTGAACTGGAACACATCCCATAGAGCTGGGCTCAGAGTTGAAGGATTTGCCCTTTGGAATGATGCTGCAATCTCCCATTGGTCCACTTAGCTGTCCATCATCTTTGACTCTGCTGCCTCCATCCTCCCTACACCACTGGGGCCAATAGCCATCCCAAAGTTCAAAACTTTTAGCACTGAACTGTAGCATACATCCATCCCCACAAAGAGTAAATGCTCAGCTCCATAGGAGGTAGAGCCCAGAGAAAATCAGGGGTCCCCCTTAATTATTCTTGTTATATTAACTATGGACAGTTAAGTAGAATAGAGGACAAAGAACCAGGCCTGGAGTAAGAAAGATTCATCTTCCTGAGTTCAAATCTGGTCTCAAACTTTTATTAGCTGTATGATCCTGGGCAAGTCACTTAACCTTGTTTGTCTCAGTTTCCTCATCTGTAAAATGAGCAGGAGAAAGAAATGGCAAACCAGGCCAGTATCTCTGCCAAAAAAAAATCCAAATGGGGTCATGAAGAGCTGGACATGCCTGAACAACAGTAACAACAACAAAATATCAATTATAATGATAATCATTTCCAATCATTTCCAATGATTAGTGAACACCTCCACCTAAATATGCACTCTACCGCCTCTCCACCTTTAGCCACATCATTCCCTATGCTTGGAGCACCCTTTGAGTTCCCACCCGTGGTTCAAAGCCCAAACCCAATGCCATGTCCTCTGGAAAGTCTTCTCTGGTCCTCTCTGGTTGGCAAGCGTATGTCTCTGCAGATCTAGGGGAGTCAGGCCTCAAACCTAGACCTTCTCATTCCCAGTCCATTTTGCCATCTTGTTTGATGTCATTTTGGATGCCCTCAGCATATATTATTGTGTATTCTATGGGTTTGTACCTGTATTTTCCCTCCTGTAAGCAAGCTCCCCATCGCAGTGATGTGGAATGAATGATGGTTGAGTTATACCATGCAGTTCTATTAGCCCAGGAAGCAATACCAGTCACTAAGAGCATATTAGGGGCATTAGGATAGAGCTCTCAAGTTCCTACAACTCTACAGCTTTGTCATCTGGAAGTTTGCCTTGGATGACCACTTGCCCCTTACTAATAACATCCTTTTTTTTTTTTTGAGAACTACGGCTTTGGTTTTAGTGACGCTAAGATCTTAACATATTTGATCTCAGCTTCCTCATTTGTAGAATGAAGGCTAAATGATCTCAAAGGTCCTGTTTTAGCTTGGACGTTCTATGTTCTAAGGTCCCTTGTAGGTCTGATGTTTTATGTTATGAAGTTTCTTTCTATTCAGACATCCTATGACCTCAGCCCCTCCTCACTCTAACATTCGGTGTTCTGCGATCTAAGGTTTCTAATTCTGATATTCAATGTTCTTGGTTCTGAAGTCCCTTCTACTTCCAATACACTTCATTCTTATGTTGCTTCCTGCTTTGAGATTCTATGTTTTAAATTTCTTTCCAGTTCTAATATTGTCTAATCCTATTACTAAGAACATGATGAAACAGGTTCAGCTTCATAAAGTGACTTCCACGTCATCACACAGGTCACCCATTTGGGGAGATACGATTGAGACAATATAGAATAATAACATAACTAGCATTTATATAGTACTTTAGGATTGATAAAACGCTATATGGTTTGTCCAGCTCTAAGAACTGTGGGGCAAAGGCCTGGCATTCTTGATCTTCCCTAAGCCCACATCATGATTGCTGAGGGCAGGATGCCTTTTGGCTCTGATATGTGCCATCTTGGAGTGGAATTTGACCACGGCCAGAGCCACGAACAACCCTATGAGGTAGCTACTTTTATATTCATTTTCCAGACAAGGAAACTGAGTTCCAGGGATGTTAAGTGATTTTTTCAGGGTCACATAGCTACTAAGTGTTGGAGGCAAGATTCAAACTCAGGTTTTCCTGGCCCCAAGTTTAGTGTTCTATCCACTACACCATCTAGATGCTTGGAATTAGAGAGTTCTTAAGGGAACAGGGAGACATTACTTAGATCTGTTCCTTCAACCCTGGATAGATTTAGAATGGAAGGAGGAGGGATTATTCATGTTTCCCAAGAATTGGTTCTACTCTTTCCCATAGGGAGAGGAGGTGGTTGTGTCTGTGATGTGAGATGAGAGATAACCAAGAAGAAGCCCTCTCCCCACGCTGAAGATGATCCCCTTCCACCAGTTTGCCACGGTACATGACATTGTCCAGTTAGTGCCTCCTCCCTTTGGGCTCACCTTTATTTTTTTCCAAGCCTTCTCTTATGAGGTGAGCTCCTTTGGAGGAGTCTGGGGCAATGAGCATATAAGACACTTTCACTGGGTTATAGAGTTAGAGATCCCTTGGTCCAACCCTCTTATTTTACAGAGACATTGAGGTCCTCAGCAGTGAAGACCCTTACTTGAGGTCCCACAGATCCCAGGTCACCTGACTCCCATTCCAGTGCTTTTCCCATAATATTATATTTTCTTGCTTGTAAGGAAGGACTGCGTTGATCAGACTCTGTCTGCTAATTAATGAGGCGTGGCAGGAATGGGTGAACAAAAGCCAGAAACTTGCCTCCTTCACCATCCTACCAGGGAGGGGGAAAAGCGGCAGCCCTTTGCTCCTGGGCTATTTGGCTAGGAGCAGCGGAGCAGAAGGGCAGAGACATTAGAGGTTTGGCGGCAGTGGTATCGTCCTCTGCTAGCATGTGACAAGGAAGGAAACGTGCCATGTCAGACTGGATGCATTACTCTCTGAGCAAATTAAAAATTAAAATTAATCAAACACTCAAATTGATTTCCTTCCCGTCTGTTTCCATGGCTGTGCCAGTCAGCGATGAATGCGGTGAAATGCGTTCGTGGCTCTGGCCGTGGTCAAATTCCACTCCAAGATGGCACATATCAGAGCCAAAAGGCATCCTGCCCTCAGCAATCATGATATGGGCTTATGGAAGGTCAAGAATACCAGGCCTTTGTCCCACAGTTCTTAGAGCTGGACAAACCATATATGACCTCTGGCTCCAACCCTACCCATATGACCTGGGGATGTCACCTTACCTCCCTCAACCTCAGTTTACCCATCACCAAAATGGGAGTCATATTCGTAGCTGACTTTTATATAGAACTTTACAGTTTGCAACATTATTTTGAACATCATTCACAACAATCCTGTGAAATAGTTGGTATTATTATTCCCTCTTTGCAGATGAGGAAGCTGAGGCTCAGAGAAGTTAACTGTGAAGCACACCTGTGTTCATACAGTTTTTAAGATCTAGAAGTACCATTTGAATCCTGGTTTCTCTAGGGCACTTTTCACTGTACCACGTGGTTTCTCATCTTGCTAATATGTGCCCTCCTTCCCTTTGCCTCAGTTTCTTCATCTGTAAAATGACATTAGACTTGACAGTCTCTGAGGTTCCTTCCAGCTCTTTGTCTATGAACGTATTTTGATTTCCCTATGATTTCCCTCACTGGATTATTTCAAGGAAAACACTTCACAAGCCTTGACATTATATGTACATGTGAATAGTTGTTATGATGTCATATTTCTTTTTTTAATATAAATTTTTATTTGTTTTCTTGTTTACATCATACATTTTCATGAGATTTTTGAGTTGCAAATTTTCTCCCCATCTTTCCCCTACCCCAACCCCAAAACAGTGATCCCACTGTAAAGCCCCTCCCCCAATCTGCTCTCTTTTGTGCCCTCCTCCAACACCCCTCTAACTTTCTGGTAGGGCAGGGAGGGTCTCCCTACCCCAGTTCCTGTCTATCTTAATTCCTAGTTGCATGTACTGCAGAGCTTTAAATTCTAGTTTCTTTTGGTTCCTCCCTTGTCACCCACCCCCACTGGAAGGACAA
>CM053598.1:25563172-25595847 GCA_028646575.1 Pseudocheirus occidentalis
AAGGTCTTGTTCTCTGACTGCTGTATATTGGGCTGGGAGCCAAGGGTGTTGCTGTGGGGTGGATGTGTGTATGCGTGTGTGTGTTCGTGCACGCGCGCGCTCCCGCGTGTGTGTGCCAGGAGGGGGGCACTGGTGACCGCGGCTGCAGTTCGTGCTAACAGCACCAAAAGGAGCCAGGGGGCCGCGCTTGGCCCCTTGGAGAGCGGTGGCAGTACTCTTTGGTGGTCTCCTAAAGTCTGGCTTCCTCTTAACCGTGGGCTTTGGGGCTTGCACCCTGGGGAGTTGGATCAACTTTGTCCACCTGGCCCTATGGTGGGGGAAGACGTTTGGATGAACCCCCCCCCCCCCTCAACCCTTTCACCTCCTTGGAAGGCGGTTCAGTTGCAGAGAGTACGGACTCGCCAAGGGCTCAGGGGCATGGTCCTGCGTCCAGGAGGAACGGGCTCGTCCGAGTTTTCAGGGGGGTGGGTAGCAGTCGGGTGGGAGGCTCTGCGGCCTGGCTGTTCCCCATCCCCACCCCACCCCTGCAAAATTATTATTCTTGAGAAGAACTCCTAGCTTAAAGGTCTCTTCAAAGCCATCCCTTCTTGGCAAGAGCCTAGCCAGGGAAACATGAGGAATGGAACATCGGCTTCAAAGATGGGGAAAGTGGCTCCTTGGGAGGGGAAGGGCTGGATTTGGAAATGAAAGTGATCAATAACAATGAAAAAGAGAGAGAGAGAGAGAGAGAGAGAGAGAGAGAGAGAGAGAGAGAGAGAGAGAGAGAGAGAGAGAGAGAGAGAGAGAGAGAGAGAGAGAGAGAGAGAGAAGGTGAGGCTCAGGGAAAGGAAGCGGCTTACCGGAAAACACGCAGCTCTGAAGTTTCGGAGGCAGAATTCGAACCCGAGACTCTAGATGTCTTTTCCTTCAGCTGCTGCTTCTTCGCATCTCGGTTGGTTGAGCACCAGGTGCTGCCGACATCCTTTTCGGTGTCTGACTCGGCTGCTCTGAGGTGGGAAGTCTACTCAGTCCCCCACGTTGTGACAGCCTCTGTGCTTAAGGGAGTCCAGACTCTTGTACCCTCCGGGCTCTCCACTGCCCCCTCCTGGTGTGGACCTGGGTTTGCGAGAGGATCTCACAAACTGGACCATACCCCGGTAGCCTGATCGGTTTTGATAGGCCTTTATACTGCGTGATTCCAAATGGTCAAAAGAGTTGTTCATAGAACATGTACATTAGAGGTCATCTGGTCCATTAGGACGCAGGGAGCTGGGGTTTGCCTTTCCTTGTATCGCCAGTGATTAGCCCAGTATCTGGCACTTAGTAAAGCCTTGATAAACGCTTTAAAGCTGGCTTTTGACTAGCTCAGCTCTCTCATTTTGCAGATGGGGAGGCTAAGGTTCAGAATGGTAAGGGGACTTCTGAGCTCGTGCATCTAGTAAGTAGTAAAGGCAGATTTTGAACTCAGATCTTCTGTTCTGCATGAGCAGGAGAAGAAAGGGAAAGGTGGAATTATCCTAGATTCCATCCTTTTTGAGAATAAGACTAAATAGGAATGTGCAGGGTGTGTATTTGTGTTTGTGTGTGTGTGTGTGTGTGTGTGTGTGAGTTTTCAGTAAGACTTCAGAACAGCAATCTAGGCTGACTAACCCCCCAAATGAACCACTAGGTTCCCTGAGTTTTTCAACTAAGGCCTCAGGAGAGAAGAACAAGCTAACTCATCTTACCAGTGGCTTCAAGCCAAGGAGGGCTAGAGGGTAGAGGGGGGGGGCGTAATCCTGGATTTTCATTGGCCAGTGCTAGATGCTCTGACCAAGGGAAACCCAAGGGAGAGAGGCACCTTCCTCTTCATTCAATCAAGCAGTATTTCCTGAGCCATAATCTCTAGCCTTTGCCCAGCCCCCTTGCAAGGTACTTTGGGGAAGAGAGGGCTCTTCCCAGAGAGCCTCCAGTCTGGTTGGAGAAATAGCACTCACACACAGCCAAAGGGAACCTTAAACCAAAGGCAGTGGGTGCTGTGGGTCAAAGGAGGGGGGCGTGCAATAAGGGCTGCAGGCTAGTTGGCATTCAAGGCTTTCCATAATATGGTGCTGCCTTCCTTCAGCAGCCCCATCTCCTGTGACTCCTCTCTGGGCTCTCCACAATCTGACCAAACAAGCCATGGCCTCCCGCCTCCATCCTCTTGTTCGTTCTCCTGCCAGAGCCTGTCATGTGCTCCTGCACCCCCCTCCTTGTTGATTTTCATTCATTTACCAAGCATTTATTAAGTTTTTGTCATGTACTAGGTGATGTACCAGGCCCTGAGGATGCATAAGCAAACAGGAAACATCCCCTTCTCTCAAGAGCCTTCCATTCTAGCAGGGGGAATAACACATTCACATAGAAATATAGATGTACACACACACATGTGGGAGGACACTAGCAAGTGGGGGTAGGGATCACTGGGTATAGAGTACTGGACCTGGAGTCAAAAGGACTTGAGTTCAAGTCCAGCCTAGTAGCTGCGTGGCCCTGGGCAAGTCACTTCACCGCCACCTGCCTCAGTTTCCTCATCTGTAAAATGAAGATAATAATAGACCTATCTCTCAGAGTTTCTATGAAGACAAAATAAGATTATATTTATAAATCGCTTTGCAAACTTCAAAGCAATATATGAGTACTAATTGTTGTTGTATCCTTGTGTAGAAGGTGGCCTGGCTGGAGCCCAGAGTATGCCAGGGGAAGGAATTTGGAGAGGTAGCCAGCCTATGGAGGTGGTTTTCCAAATGGGAAGGAAAACTTTGTATTTTATCCTAGAGGAAGGAGGTTGATCCTGGAGCTTTTGGAGCAAGAGGACTGATGTGGTCAGACTTGTGTTTTAGCACCATAGATCTGGCAGCTGCATGGAGGATGGGCTGGAGGGCTGGAGGCCAAGTGGGAGCCTATCATAAGGTCTAGAGGAGGGGGGCCGAGGGCCTGAACCAGGCTGGTGGCTGTGTGAGGAGAGAATGAAAGCAGGATTCTGCAAACTTTTAAAAATTGTGTTCCCTCTCTCTCTCTCTCTCTCTTTCTCTCTGTCTACACACACATATAAGCATATGTATGAGTGTATGTATATATACATATATTATATATGTATATGTATATATATAATACATAAAATTTTTTTTCTAATGGGTTCTGGGTAGTGGTAATGGTAGTGGTATGATTTTCCTTTATGAACCTTTTCAGCAGCTGTTGTAATAGATTAGACCTGCCTTGAGAGGTCAATGCTTGGTTCAGAAGGGGCAAGATTAAAAGCTTGCTCAGTGTGAGAAAGGGCAGAGTATGTGTGTGGGGTGGCTACTATCTCTGAAAGAAGTTGTGTCGGATAGAGGTGTCAAATACAGCCAACTCCTGAGTATAGCCAGAACTAATACAATCAGGAATATTTCACAAAATAAATAAAAATGTAATAAAATATGTTATTAAGCCATTTTTAGCTGGCCCTGACTCTTTACAATCCCATTTGGAGTTTTCTGGGCAGAGATACTGGAGTGGTTTGCCATTTTCTTCTCCAGATCATTTTACAGATGAGGAAACTGAGGTGAAGAGCATTAAGTGACTTGCCCACGGTCACACAGCTAGTAAGTGTCTGAGGCCAGATTTGAACTCAGGAAGATGAGTCTTCCTGATTCCAAGTTCAGTGCTCTATCCACTGCACCACCTAGCTACACGATAAAACATAAAAGATGTTAATGTGTGGTTTTCTAAGTCAATATGCACCTGCAAGGATCCTTATGTGTAGTTTCATGGTCCCCATTTCTATTTGAGTTTGACATTGCAGGTGTGGGGGATAAGCTACAAAACTGCTTTCAGGAAGGCTCAGTTATGGCTAGCTCATCTTTCCATCTTCTAATCCATTGATGGCATGACCTTTAGGATGAAGCCATTACCTGCCCTGCTTCATTTGGAGATCCATGGTTAAAAGGTCCCTTCCTCCAGAAAGCTCACCTGGTAACAACCTTCTCCTCAGACCTCCCATGCCCCCCCTTTTTTTACCTCTTTATTGTACCTAACATGTTGTAATTATCTGCACCTAACATAGTATGTTATGTGTTGTACTATTATATTTCCCTGAAGGTGGTAAGCCTTGTAAAGGCATGAGGGCAGTAGCATATAATGAGCTTTTCTAGTTTTGTGCCTCCCCATCACTTAGCTCAGTGCTTTGCACATAGTAGGCCTTTAACAAATATTTGACAGATTGAATAGAGAGGGAGCGATCACCACAGGGGTGAGTGGAAGGGAAGGCTTCATGGAAGAAGTTTGGCTTTGAGCTGAGTCCTGAAGGCTGGCTAGGATTCAAACAGGCATTGGGCACTTAGACCACCCATGCCAGCCTGAGTTTGAGGAGATGGAAGGGAGATCAGGATTAATCAATCAGGCACTGTGCTAGGCATTCTGTATATAAAGATAAAGTTGAAAGAATTCATCCCTTCCTGTACCTTAGAACTGAGTGGGTGAAGGCAGCTGGTACATAGAAAAATAAATGCAAAGTAGTTAAAGGTCATTTTGGTGGAGAAAGCCAAGAAGCTGCTACCATAAGGAAAGGCTTCCTACAGTAGGTAGCATTCGGACTGGTCTTAAAGGAAGGTCCCTAAAGAGACTTTGGGTGGTAGACATAAGAGGGAGGGCATTCTAGGCAAATGCGCAGAAGTGGGAGGTGGGGGGTTGTATGTGAGCCACAGCAAGACCAATTGGGTCAGACTACAGAGTTTTAAGAGTAAAACATGTCAAGGTGGAGAGAAGGCCAGGGAGACTGTGGGGGTAGAAATGAGCAGCATCGGTGAGCAGGAAGCAGAGCCAGCATGTGCCCAGATCTACTCCTTTTAAATCCAGTATTTTCCCATAAACCTGGGCTTGATGTTTGTGTAATTCACTTGGCCCTCAATATGTACTGCCTAATGGAGAGAGTTTTCTTTTAAATAAGTAAGTAAAAAGTCATGGCCAAGGGTAAGGTCACTAACAACCAGGGGAATCAGAAAAGTCCTCTTGTGGAAGGCGGCACTTGAGCTGTGTCTTGATGGAAGCTAAAGATCCTGGGAAGTGAAGTTCATTCCAAGAATAGGGACCAAGCTAGGCAGACATAATGGGATGGATGGGAGATGGAATGAAGAGTGGGCAGCAAATTTAGCCAATATGGGACCTAAAGTATGTGAAGAGAGCTAATGTTAAACCGAGGGCCAGATTTCAAGGGCCTTAAGCATCAGACAGAGGGATTTGTATTTTAGCCTAGAAGCAGTAGGGAGCCATTGAGGCTTCTTGAACAGGCAAGTACCATGTCTAGACTTGTGTTTTAGGAGCCTCAATTTTACAGCTGTGTAGATGATGGGTTGGAGAGGGAAAAGACTTTAAAATTAAGACCAGTCCAGAGGGTATCGAAGTCATCTTGGCAAGAGAACGAGGGGTGGAAGTAAGGTGGTAGGTGGCGGCCATGCATACTTACTGGTGTCGGCATTCAGGGCTTAGAATATACTCGAAGCTGTTTGGAGGATACAGGAAAGACCCAGGTGCAGCTCGGTTCATCTTTTCTTGGGGATGGATTAGATTCTGGCAATTGCTTTCTCCTGTTCTGCCCAAATCAATCTCTATCTCTACTTTTCTCTGTCTCTGTATCTGAAATGACTAGCATAGTGCATGGGACAGCGTAGAGGCTTGGTAAATGTTGGTTGAGTTTAATTATTAATGCATCTTATCCTTCTTCTCTATATCTCTTTTCCTGTCATCGTTTTCCCCATCTCTGCGGCTCTGTCTCATTTAGCCTCTGCCGTCATTTTTTTGAAGTCTCTCATTGTCTCCCTCTGTCTCTGTCATAATTTTTTCTGTCTTTCTTTGTCTGTCTCCATTTCCTTTTTTCTCTGTCTCTGTCATTTTTCTGTCTTCATTTCTTTCTTTGTGTCTTGCTCCATCTCTCTTTCTGCCCCGTCATAATTTTTCTCTTCTTTGTCATTGTTTCCATTTCACTTTTTCTTGGGTCCTTGATCTGTCTCCCCATCTCTCTTTCCTTGTTTGGTCTCCCTTCCACTATTTTCCTGTTCATGCCTGTGCTGAGAAAGTCCCTCAGGTAGCAATTTCTGTGCCCTTGACTCCTGCTGACTAAGCACTGATCAGATACTAGCCCAAATGATAGTCACTGGAGTCTGCTCAGAGGAGGCTGGAGGACATCTCACCCAGGGCCAAGAAGTTGTGGAGAAAGGGGAAGCTGGAAGCTGCTGCTATTCTGCCCAGTCATAGCATCTGTGCCCCTTTGTCACTTTACTGTCATCCTATTCAGGCCCACCTTCCTTGGTCCTTGGGGCCAAGCAGGATTGGCATAGCTCTGGCCAAAAGCTACCCAGGGAATCCCAACAGGCTTATCAGACAACAGCCAAGTTAGAGCTCTCTCCAATATTAGCTCAAACACAGCTTGGAGCCCTGTAAGGGAGAAGACCACCTACTGTTGTCTTTCTCTGCCCCCCCCCAGCTCTGTCCCCAAAGCTCACAGAAATTCCATCCAGATGTGCCCAGTCCTTTACTCCTGTCTCTTGGGAAAGATAGAGCCAGAAATTCAAAAGATGTTTTTTCCTTCTGCTCTCCCCTATTTTCTTGGAGGTAGAATAATGAGGAAGGCAGGGAGAGCAAAGGGCCCATGCCTTCTCCCCCTGGAGGGAACATTGAGTTCAACCTCTCTGGAAGAGAGAAAGAATGTGTGACCAGGAGAGCCCCTTGGCCCCTTGGGGTCATTCTTGGTTGGTATGACAGCATAGAATAGTGTGTGTGTTTGTGTGTGTGCGAGAGAGAGAGAGAGAGACAGAGAGACAGAGATAGAGACAGACAGACAGAGAGAGGCATATTATTCTTATTAGTTACTTAAATCAGAGTACAAATGAGTTGGTGCAGCTTTTCTTGAGAGTAGGGTTGGGTTTTTTTTTTGAGAGAACAAAAGAGGGGCTTTAATGTGGAGGGAAGTTTATGAAGAGAAAAAAAACTTACACAAAAAGGAGATGCTTCAGGCCCTGGGGAATCACTTAAATCCCATCTTGGAGTATGGCTAATCTGACATGTTCCTTGAGAGATAGCAAGGTACATGGAAAAAGCACTGGACTTGAATTCCTGAGCCTGGGGGTGGGGCACTTGGATCCTGGTATTGACACTTACAGATAATTTCATCCAGTTTCCTTATTTTAAAGAGAAGAGAGCTGAAGTCTAGAAATATGAAACAAATTGCCTTGGGTTGCACAGAGTTACAGCAATGTGAGAATAAGAGAGAATTTGAAAGACTCCTCCTATTCATTTCAATTCAGTAAACATTTATGAAACACTTACTATGTCCTAGGCACTGTGTTATCTGCCAGGGAATACAACTAAAAAAAGAAAGTTAGTCCCTGCCCTCAAGGAGCTTACAATCTAATGAATCAATATGGTCATGGTGAACCTTGAGAGTGGGGTCTCTCCTTTTTTTTCTATGTCATTTCCTCTTGAGAGGATGTGAAGTGTTTTGTGTTGTGTGCAGTTCCTGGAGGGCAGGACTATGGAAGTCTTTTTCTGAGGGTGGGCACAGGGATAAGCCACTTGTAGGATTTCACACTGACTAGGCACCAAAGGAGACAGGTCAGCCAACGACTTCGTTCCCTCAGACTCAGCTGCCAACTGCTTTTCTATAGAGACCTTTCTCTTCCCTTGAGTATGAGGTCTTGGACTAATGTCACCCCAGTACATTAGCCTGAAACCCTTCTTTCAAACCTCCAACAGGAGCATAGAGAAAGTCAATGAAAATTTCAGGAAATTGATTAATATTTTGAGAACTGGGCTAGAAATCCAGAGACCCAGGTTCTGGTCCTGACTCTGTTATTTAATGAACACTACTTTCTCTGGGTATTAGTTTACTCACTGACAAATGGGTGTCAAAATGCACTCCAAACTCCCATTTCGCAGGAGGCATTTTAGGGATTTAATGAGGGCAATGGATACACAAATGTTTTCTTTTTCCCTTTTTTCCCCCTCGTGCTCAGCACACTGCCCGGGAACACAGTAGATACTTAATATATGACTGTGGATGGATTGATTGAAAGTGGTTAGAAAATACAAAGTACTATACAACTTATAATTGTAAATAAAATATAAAACTATAATTGATGTTGTCATTTCTAGCTACCAGGAAACTTAGAGCCAAATTCAGTACTTCAGTGCAGTATCTAACGCACCTCTGGTGCCTGCTTCCATCCATTTCTCTGTTTGATTTAACTGTTTCTTTAAGTTTTTAAAAAAATAATTGCCTTCTTTTATATGATGTTTAACTTTGGAAATCTACCTTTTCTAATTTCTTTTAGGAAGTGGGCAAGGTGTAAATCCTAAGTTACTATTAATAAGAGTAGTAGTGATAATAATAATGGTGATAAGTGTTATTACGGCATCCTGTGGGAACCTTGCAACAGAAAATCCGGCATTATCTTTGCTTTAATGGGGATGCCTGAGATCAAATGAAAACCCCTCCGCCACAGCCAGGCTAAAACAAAGCTGTGTAGAGAAAGAGAGGTGCACACAAAGGTTCTATTGGATTAAGCATCGTTATTAAGCAACTACTAAACACAAGTACTATGCTAGGCATGGGAGGGGGGGTGCAAAGGAAAAAGACACAACCTTCTTGTCCTCAAGTAGCTTACATTCTACTGGGAAGATACATCATGAATACACGTAAGTAGTCTATGCTAAGACTTTTGGGACACCGTGCGTTGATGTGGGTGTGTATGTCATAACTATCTAATTATATACAGAGGTACGTAAAAGTATGTCAAGTAGAGGGGGATGTGCTAACAGTTTGGAGGATCACACATGGAAAGCCTCATGTAAGAGGCTATGTGCCTTGAAGGAAGTGAGGGATTCTGAGCAGGAGGTGAAGGAAGAGAACATTGCTGACAAAAAGGACTATATAGAAAGTACAGCGGCACAGTCAAACAGGATGATTGGACTACAAGAGAGTGTCTCCAAAGATGACTGATGGGAATCCAAAGGGGTTTTGTTTAGAATTTCTAAAGGGCCAGATCCCCAAACAGGGAGGGTTCAGTGAGGGGGAGGGCAGCAATGCCCCCAAGCCCTTGAACACTGTCCTCATGATCTCCTTCCCCTCCTGTCACATCATGAAGATGGTGATTCAGGCCATGGGCTTAGAAGTGGGAGTCACTTTAGGCATCACCTGTTCTGGTCCCCTCATTTTAGAGAGGATGAGGATTTAGAGCTGAGTATAGAATGTCGGAATACAGAATACTAGAGCCAGGAGACACTTTGAGAACACAGAATATTAGAACATACTGTTAAAGCTGCAAGGGACCTTAGAACAGAGAACATAGAATGTCAAATCTGCAAGGGACCTTAGGAGATGGAACATAAAATATTGGAACTGAAAGGGACCTTAGAAGTTGAAACATAGAATATCAGAGATGCCAGAATCCTTAAAGATATAGAATATTTAGATGCAAAAATAGGATGTCACAGACTCAAGAGACCATCTAGGTAATAGGATATTAAATATTAGAACATAGAACACAGCATTAGACCTGAAAGGGACCTTATAAATGTGGAATATTAGGACACAGAACCTAAGACTGTCAGGGCTGTGAGGGACCTTAGGGATAGTTGAGCACAGCACCTTCATTTTAGGGAAAAGGAAATTGTAGCTGGGTGGGGCAGGGCAGGGGGCTTGCTTTATGCCATATATGTCACTAGGGACAGAATTAGGACTTAGAGCCAAGTGTCCTCATTTCTAGTCCCAGAGCCTCCTGTCTGGCAGAGAGGTAACATCTAAGAAGGTGGACATGAGTTCTGTGGACTGAGCAGAGGACATCTTTGGGAAGTCATGGCATCCTCTCTACTGCCACAGAACATATGGGGACCATATGGCTGCAATGGGGGAAGGAGGGTGCAGAAGCAGGCCAGTGCCGGTTCCTAATTTCCCAGCTCACTGTAGAAGAGGCAGCATCTGGTGCTCAAGTCCCCTATTTGCCTTTTGGAGACTGATTTCTGGTTTGGCCAAGCCTCCAATCCAGGGAAGCATCCCTTTTCCACCTGATGCCCTTCCTTGCCCCTGGCAGCACAAGGCAACCCTGGTGACTGGGATCCAATCAGACAAGGTGATCAAGGCAGTGACTAGAATCTAGGCTCCATATCCCAACAGGTTGTCCCAGCTTCAGCCTTGGAAATGAGGTGAGTACCCTTGGAACTGATCCAAATAGCTCAAGATCAGCCTGACTTAGGCATTCTTTTCCTTCTGGCCCCATCCTTGCTGGCACTGCCACTCACGAAAGTACCATTGACCACAGAAAATCATAGCTTTGATTTCTATAGCCCTTTAATGGTTTATAAAGCTTATTCCTCAAAACAACCCTGTGGGAGTGGGGAACACAGGATTATTAGCCCTATTTTACTGAGACTCAGGCTATGAAACTTACCTAGGTTTTCATCTAATAATAAAAAAATATTGGATCTGAGATTTGAACTTTCTGGAACTAGGTCCCCTTTCCCTACACCATACTAAGTCTCATCCACATAAAATAGATCTCTCTGGGAATGGTAGAGGAGATTACTCCATGGAGGAAATGGGAGTGAATAGGGTACGGTTATAATTCCAACAATGGAAGGCATTGTAGGCAGAAGTCAAGAGCTAAGATCCAGGACATAGCATCTTCCATCTCTGTGTCTTTGAACCAGCTCTCCTTCATTCCTGGAAGACATTTCTACCTCTCTTCCACCTCTTAGAATCTTTCTTTTAAAATTCCATTCATGTGCTGCCCTCTACATAAAGCTTTTTCTGATCTCCCAATGGCCACGGTCCTGCTCCTCAATTCTACTTCATATAGATTTTGTTTATATTTATTATCCTCCCCTAATAGATTGCCTTCCTTGAGGACAGGAATCTCATTGGAGCTTTGGAATAGTGCCTCACCCCTAGTAAGAGCTTAACAAATTCTTTGTAATTGATTGATAGCATCATAGGAGGTAGAGCTGGAAGGGTCCATCCAAGAAACCATCTAACCCACCCTACAGGCAAGGAAATAAAGGCACAGGAGGGGAAATGACTTGCCCAAGGTCACATGACTGGGAAGGAGAAGATCTTGAATGTGAATCCAGAGTTTCTGACTCCAAATCTAATGCTGATATAATGGCCAGTATTTTTATGATGCTTTTTAAGGTTTGCAAATCACTTTATACGTGTTAACTCATATGTGATTCTCATAACAACCCTGAGAAGTAATTGTTTTTATTATCATTATTTAAAAGGCTAAGTGACTTGCTCAAGTTCCATAGGGAGTAAATGTCTGAGACAGTATTTGAACTTGAGTCTTTCTAAGTGGCACAGTGGGTAGCATGCTTGACCTCGAGTCAGAAAAACCTGAGTTCAAATTTGGTCTCAGACATTAGCTTTGTGACCCTGGGCGAATCACTTCAGCCTGTTTGCCTCAGTTCTCTCATCTGTAAAATGAGCTGGAGAAGGAAATGGCAAAGAACTCCAGGATCTTTGTCAAGAAAACTCTAAATGATGTCACGAAGTGTCGGACAAGACTGAACAACCGAAACTTCCTTACTTCAAGTCCAACACTTTATTTGTTGCCTTCCCTAGCTGCCTGTATCTACTAGAGAGTGCCATTAGCCCCTGATGATGACGATGACAACACTGAAGCCAGGACCTCAGGTAATTTATAGCTCTTGATTACTTGGCCTCAGGAAGTCTTCTCTATCATCTTTGAGCAAGATTGGATGTCCACCTTTTGAGGGCGCAGTAGAAAGCATGCTAGATTGGGTATGAGTAGGTCTAGACGGTTTTTGAGAGCTCTTCCAACTTTGTGATTCTATGATAAGGAGACGCAGTCCTTGCCTATAAGGCATTCCTAATCTGTTTAGGGAGATGTGAAGCCCACTTTTGGGAGGATCTGGCTTCCATATCCAGAACACTGGTGCTGTGCTGGAGGGAAAGGGGACACGATATCAAAGGGAATCACAATATCATGACTCTGAAGGGGAAGAACTCTCAGCATAGGCGAGGGATGCCTGTGGCGGATTTATTTCTTATTTTATTTTTTTTAGGGGAAAAAGATTTTGAAACAGCATGTAAATACAATGTCTTTGAAAGGCAGCAGTGAGCAGGCTTGGATCAGAGGAACTATTTGGCAGTGAGCTGGCACTCATCCAGTGTGTGGCTCTAGGGCAGAATGGCAGTGAAGCCTAGTAATTAGACCTTGGGATCTGGGATTGCATGAGCTTTCTTCTCTACTTTTTTTTCAAGTCTTGCTGCCAGAACCTGAAGCCAGCTCCCCAATACTAGTACTACTACTAACGTGTTAATTTGTTTCATATTTTGTTGTGTCGTATCACACCCATCATCTCATTTGGTCCTCCTAGCAACTCTGTAAGGTGGGAATGGTAGGCATCATTAAACCCATTTTACAGGTGAAAAACTAAGATCCAGAGAGATGAAATTGCTTTACCAAGGTCACAAAGAAATTGGCAAGGGAACCAAGATGACAGCAGAGGGCTCTGAACTCCTATTCTAGTTGGTAATCTTTCCACCTTACCATGTGTTGTCCCCTTCAAATTGAGTGTCCACATGCAGTTTGAGGAGAAAAGAACATGCCATCTGAAATGTGCTTGGGGACCCTGGATCACCTCCTACAGCATGGCATTCTTATCCTACTTGGCAGGAAAAAAGCTGTCACTGTGAGAAATTCTCAGTTTCTGGCTAGGGGCATGTGGGAATGTCAAAGAGGAGGGAGATGAGACAGTGAGCATCCAGCTTCATGCATGAGCAAGAAGGCTTTGGCAAGTCTCCTGCAGCCTTGGTGGGGAAAGAGAGGAGGGAAGGAGGAGGGCAGGGGAAGAGGGAGAAAGGGGATGAAGGAAGGGATAGAAGAAGGGCAAAGAAGAAAGGGAAGAAGAGGAGGGAGAAGGGAAAAAGGAAAGGAAGGAAGACGAAGAATATGGAAGGAGAAATGGTGCCATCTAAGGTCTTTATCATCCAGTGAGTCTAAGCTTACCATCATCCCATTGAGAAGGGACAGGGAGGAGACAGGATATAATCCTTACTTTCTGTGGTCCTCATGCTTAGTCTGTCTGTCCAGGGGCCCTTCCATCAGCCTGTGTGTCCACTGTATAGGTGAGGGACAGCATGATGTTGAGCTATGGGTGGATAAAGGAGTATATATGCTGTGGTTTCAGGTAGCCCTCAGATACAGAATGCAAGAGACATGGCCATCAATCTCAGGGAACCCTTAATCTGTTGGGGAGACAAAGATGTGACTTTGGGTTAAGCATAATCGTTCCTATTTCCAAGGCACTTTAGAGTTTGCAAAGTGTTTTCCTCATAGTCCTGTGACGTACGTGGCACAAACATCAAAATCCCCTCTGTACAGATGAGGAAATAGGCTCTGATAAGTTAAAGTCACTTACCTAGTGAATTGCAAGGCTGGATTCAAACTCCATGTCTGCTATCATGGTTCCCTGACCTTTGGGCTGTCCCAATGCCAACTGCCATAAGGAAGAACTTCCCAAGGATGATGGTAAGTAAGAATCTGACGCCCACAAAGGCTCAAACCCTGGATGCAGCAAACAGCTGGTAGAGTCTACACCCAGGGATGCTTTCAGAAAGCTTGTTGGGCTGGCCATTTATTTGCTGGGAGACACAGGCCCTTCCCAGCTCTAGGAGGCTATCTGACCTCCAGACTCCTGTGAAACCCTTTTTCATGTTTTATTGTATTATTGGTGTTATTGGTGGTGTTGTGATATTGTGGTGTGGTTGTGACTGTGGGGTTCTCCGAGACTGGAAGTCAGAGAGTGGGTGGAGAGAGACAGAGAAGGACAGAGAGAAACAGAGAGAGACAGAGAGACAAATAGAGAGACAGAGACAGTGATAAAGAGACACAGAGAAAGGCAGAAATCAAGATAGTGAGACAGAGACAGTCAGAGACACAGACAGAGATACAGAGATAGACAGCCAGAGAGAATGTTGGTCAGAAGGCTGGTGGTGTGTCTGTTGCCCCAGGGCCAGACTAGCTCAACTTGAGGTTCATTGACAGTTCATGTAGGAGCTGGGAAGGCCCACTGAGATCTGTTTCTTCGTAGCTGGTGCTTACATTGATATATGCCTAAAAGTATTCAGATATTTTTGGATGAGGAGCCTGAGGCTCAGAGGAGAAGATTGACCTGCCCAAAGTCATCTTATCATTCCTAGGGTAGCCTAGGTGGACTCAGGGGAGGGAAAGGCAGGAGCTGCAGGCCACCTGATTCATTGGTCCAGTTCATTGATCAGGTATGGGTATAGAAAGGGAAAGTGGGAGTGAGATGGAATGGGATAGGGGTAGACTAGTGTGGGGTGGATTGAGATGGATGAAGATACAATGGGAAGAAGAGGGGATGGTGGGATAGGAGGGGATGGAGTAAGAGAAGAGGAAGCACAGTAGAAAAAGGGGAGGGTGGAGTAAGATAGTAAGGCTAAGGTGGGGTATGAGGTGAGAGAGGAGCAAGTAGTAGGTGGGAATAGGAGGGAAGAGTGGAACTGTGCCAGAGAAACCTGGGTGGGTGGGATAAGGCAAAACAGGGGACAGGAATGAGCATGGGGTAGCAGCCTTGGTTCAACCAAGTTCAGACAGACTCACGGTCAGGACACTGGCCACTAGGAGGTGATTGTGTTTGGTCATAACATCTCATGAAGAAGGGCGGTCTCAGCCTTAGCCTAAGCAGGCTCATGGTCTGCACTGATCCTATACCCCTGTTGGTGACATTACTGATATTTTCTACCACTGAGGAGTCTTCCGGAGCCCTGAGTGGAGGCTGCTTCTCCTGCGTGATTGCAGCTGCCTTCCCAGGCTGGGTAGTGGGTGCCTGGGGGATTGTGGGACATGCTAAGGCTGTCTCCTTGAAAAGCCCCAGTGATTATGAGTGGCTTTTTACTCAGGAGGAGCCTCACCACACTTCAGCCTCCCTTCCCCTTTGGCTAGGGCTTGGGGAGGGCCCTCAGCCCCACAGTATCACCAGCTGGCCACACATAATTCTCCTTAGATAAATTGCTTGGCATTTGGCAATTAGCAATTGATTATTCCAGGTAATGATAACTCTTCCATTATTGATCAGGAGAGGTTTCATTCAGCACCCTATCAGACCAGCTGGGCCTGGAGGGGAAAGATGCTGATTCTAGTTATTTATTTATCACCAGAAAATCTGGCCAGATTGCTCAAGAAGAAATTGGTATGCGACAGGGGAAAGGTAACAAGATTTGAAGTCAGAGAACCTTGGTTAGAATTCCAGCTCTTTTCTTTACTCTTTCTGGGACCTGAAACAAGTTATTTTATCTCTCTCCCTTTAAGGATCCTCTCATAAGGCCCTGAGGCCTTTGTAAACTGCCTCCTCCAATGATTCCCATATCTTTCAAATGACTTCATATTTAGGAATATAGATTGGAACTGGCATGTCCTTGGTATAGGAGATGCCCAGGTGAGGAAAACTCCCCCTATCCATGTAGGTTGGTGTCTTTAATTTATGGGAAGAGACAAAGAAGGAAAAGAGAGGGGAAGTATAGGAGGAAAGGAAAAAGAAAAGAGAGGAAGTGACTGTTTTCTAGAGCCCTGAGAGGTTAAGTCACCTGCCCAGAACCACACAGCCAAAGGCTGGTCTTCATGACTTCAAGGTCAGCTGTCCATCTACTAGGCCATATCTGTATCTATTGTCCAGATCTAGACATCTGTGCCTCTTTGTGTAATCTATATCTATAAATAAACCTATATAGAAACACATGTATACATATGTGTATATGTAGATACATATACATGTGCATGCATGTGTGCATATATGTATATTATATATGTGTATATAAATTTATTTATCTGTATGCTTGAGTTGTTTCTTCCAACTGGAATATAAGCTTTCTGAGGGAAATGAACACTTTGTTTTTGCTCTTGTATCCCAGGGCCTAGCACAGTGCCTGGCACAAAATACTTAATGAATTTAGCCCCTTTTCCTCTAGCTTTAACATGGAATTAATGCTGCCTTGGCCCAGGATTGTTTTAAGGAATCTCTTGGGCCAACCCTAAAACCCTACAGAAATGTGAATGAGGGCATCTGGTTTTGTTGGGAAAACTTGAATCACCCCCCCATGAAAGAATTTGGGAAATGTATGAGAAAGTGTATATAATCAAAGGGTGAATGGGATGGATGCTAAAGTCAGATTGTGTGGTATGAATTGTATGTGGTTTAGGTGTTTGGATGAGGGAGAGGTCCCTCTGGGCCACCATGTTTGTGGAAGGTTTTATGGAAGCGAATGGGATTTAAACTGACTGTTGAAGGATTAGGCTTTGGAAAGACATTGAGAAGTTGAGATGTTCTGAACAAAGGTGTAGAAGGAGAGAGGGTCCAGTGTGTTGGGGATATTGTAGTAAATAGCTTGGCTGGAATTGAGGATCAATGTTGGGGAGCTCTGGATGATGAGGTCTGGAAGGTAGATGGAAGGGGAGGTGGAAGGAGGTGGGCTTTGAATGTTCCCTCCCCAAAAGAGTTTGGATTTGATAAAATTGGCAGTGGGGGGCCTATGAAGCTTTGAGTGCTACAGAACTAAAAAAATGCAATTAATTACAAAGGTGGCCTTTTCAAGGCATTTACAGCAGGCTCAGGAGGGCCTCAGTGTAGCAACACTTGGGCGAAGGGTGCTTTGTGGACTTGAGGGTAATTAATGCAAAAATAATAGGAAGACCTGGAAGGTTGGAAGGATATGAGATCAAGCTCAAACTTTGTCACTGGCTCGTGGTATAACCTTGAGCAAATCACAAAATAAATTCATTAAAGAAGAACTGAAAGTTCTACACCTTGGTCTAAAAGTTAACTTCATAAATACAGTATAATTGGGGGTAGGGCATGGCCACCTGGCAGTTGGTGTGCAAAAGATCTAAGAGTTTGAGTATGAGTCAGTGGTACAACATGGTGACCAAGAAAGTTAGTGGGATCCTAGGCTACGCTAGAAAAGGCAAAGGGTCCAGGACAAGGGACATAGGATTCCTGCCATACTCTGCCGTGGTCAGGACACACAGCGAGGGCTATCTTTAGTTCTGGGTACCACAGATCAGGAAGGCCATTGGCAAAGTGATGAGTGACAAGGCAAGTAAAAGAAGTGGAAACCAAGTCACACACACAAGGGTTGGTAGAAGGAAATGGAAACTTGACTCTGAAGAAGACGTGATGATTATTTTCATCTGTTGATGGGTTGTGATGTGGGAGAGAGGTGAGATCTGTGTCTTATGTTCTAAGGTTCCTGCCAGCTCTAATATGTTCCATTCTAGTTTCTAAGGCCCCTTGCAGCTCTGACATTCTGTGTTATAAGATCACTCCAGCTTTGGCATTTTTGGTTCTATGTTCTAAGGTCCCTGCTAGCTCTGACATTCTAGGTTCTAAATTCCAAGGTCTTTTCCAAGTCTGATCTTCTATGTTCTGTGTTCTAAAGTCCTTTGCAGTTCTGACCTTCTCTGTTCTAAGCTCCTTTCCTGAAGTCTTAGGGTGACTTGGACAAATAATTTTATTTTCTATCTATGACATTTAATAATTCTAAAACTGATGCCTCTAAAAAGGGTCTTGAGTGTAGACTGATGCCCCCCCAAAGATCTTATCCCATACATTTGGCTGTTCTGTTTCCTTTGTCTGGAGCTGAAGTCTGGCCTTAGTGGTGGGTAGAATGGGAGGCCACCTACTTGGTGTACTGAGAAGGCATGGAAGGTTGCCCTGCATAAAGTACTCCCTGCTGCCCGCCTCATGGGGCCCTCAAGCCTCTGTGGACATTTCATACTCTTGGGTTCAGCATTGCCCTTTCTGGGCTAATCTGTTACCTGTCTCCCCACCGTCTCCCCCTGCCCCTCAGATGTGAGGGGGTAAAGCATTTGCTAGGAAAATGTCTCCCAGTGAGGAGGGCTGGGAGCAGCTTAGGAGCCCCCCTAGGGGCCTGGTTGGTAGAAGGGTGTTGCTGCAAAGGAAGAAAAATTCATGGGACCAGGGAGAGACTGGACAAGGACACTGACTGTGGCCTCATTGCTTCTCTTGTCAAGGACTGGCTTTGCAGGAAGAAGGCTGAGGAGGGCCCTTAGAATGTGCCAGTGGACAAGCATTTATTAGCACCTACTGCATGCCATGCATGCAGGTTGAAGGGAGGACAAAAACTTTACAGTCCCCGCCCTCAAATTGCTTACATTATAATGAAAGAGGCAGTGTGTACATTTTGTTCTTGTTCATCTGTTTTCAGTCACGTCTGACTCTCTGTGACCCCATTTGGGGTTTTCTTATCAAAGATACTGGAGTGGTTTGGCTACTTCACTTGGGGTGGTGGGGGGGGCCCTGGTGCTCCTGGCATAGATGGGTGTCTTGAAGCAGGAAGTCTCTCTTGGGTTGGTTGTTTCTTCTCCTTTTTCTTTGCTGCAATGATGAAGGAGGATCTGCAGAGTCAGGGAGACACTGCTTAATGTTGACTCACAGGAGAGGCTGTCAGTCATAGGGCTTCTTAGGGAAGGGAAGCGGGATGGCCTGAAGACAGAGTCCCTGGCTGGGAGGAAGAAGAGATTAGAGTCTGCAAGGGATGGACTCTTGGGCAGGAGGTAGTGGGTGAGGGCTGCCACTGCCCAGTTTTCCATGAGCTCATGGGCCCTGCGCTGATTGTGAGCCTGGCTTCACAGAAAGGCCTTGGGTGTACAGGGACCAAGGTCCCAAACCTACACCCAGCATTATCTGAAGGATCTCAAGTCACCTCTTGGTGACCTGTAAAGTGAGAGGAAATGAGGGTGAGCCCGAAAGAGCTCAAGTCCCTGCTCTGACATATGCTGGCTGTGTGACCCTGGGCAAGTCTGTGAGCCTCTCTGAGTGCTTTTTATATTACAGATTGCAGGAAGGCTACATTGGTAAAGTGAGTTTCCTTCTCAGGAACTTCCGTTAGCAAGGATGGTGTGGGTCTGCACCAAAAATTGTGTGTGTGTGTGTGTGTGTGTGTGTGTGTGTGTGTGTGTGTGTAGGAGGAGAGTAATGCCTGGACCTATTTCACAAGAATTTTTAAAGGAAAGCTCTTTGTAAACCTGAAAACACTAGCTACGAGCATTATTGGCTCCCCTTCCCAGCCTTCGTGTTTGCTCTTCTCTCATCTGGATTTGCCTTCTTCTTCCTTCTTCCAAAGGCTCAGCCCTTCCGTCTGGAAGGGATGCTCTTTCTCATTCATTGTCCCTCCCTTCCTCTTTTGCCTCTTGGCATCCTCCCTCTTTTTCAAGGCCCAGTTCTAGAGCCATTTTCTCAGTGAACCCTGACTCCCCCCACCCCAACTCCTTTCTCCCTCGGCTAGATTCTATGCCCCCTGCTTCCTCTCATTTCTTAGGTTTATTAATCGGATGGATCCTCCTTGTCAAAGCCTGGATTTAAGTTGTTTGAGCTCGACCTTCATAAGGTCAGACGCAGAGTCCCATCTGTAGTTCTGCAGACCAAAACTTAGCAAAGACTTTGATTTGCTTGAGAATGCCCAAAGAGAAGTGACTTCCTTATGCTCACCCATCTACTAAGCGTCCAAGTTGGTACTCAAACTCAGGTTTTTATGGGTTATAGGCATTGGGGGTGGTCTGTACAAATGCACAGAGGCAAGAGATAGAAAGGCTTATCTTTTCATTTGATTGAAATAGAGAATAATGCAAAATAAAGATGGAAAGGAAGGGTGGAACCAGGTTGTCAGGAAGACCTTTAATGACAGGTCAAAGAGTTGCCTTTTTGTCCTATTGACAATAGGGAGCCTTTGAATGCTTTTGAGAAGGGAGGTGATGTGGTTATGACACGCCATGGGAAGATCATTTTGGTAGCTTGTGGAGGATGGATGGAAGAGAGGTACTGGAGATATGGAGGTAAGTTAGAGAGGAACTGGGGGTGGGTTGGGGGAGCTGGGGCCTCGAGTTATAATTCTATCTCCTTAAGTAATCTAAGGAGATCTCCCATCCCCGGCTGCCCCATTTCTTCTATCTCTTAAATTTCGATTATTATCTATGCCCCTGTTATCACAGAAATTGCACTGCACTTGCCTAAAACATTTATTGAGTGACTGCTGTTTGCAGGACCATTCATACTCGGCAGAAGTATAACATTTAAGTAAGATACTCTGGTCCCTCCCCTCATAAAACTTAGTTGTAGGGGGCAAGAGCGGCTTCAGATAGGTCACTTACCATCCCCAGGTCTTGGTTTCCTCCTTTGAGAAGGAAGCAGGGTTGGACCAGGAGATTCCACAGGTCCCCTTGTGTTTGGTTCTGTGCCGTGATTTAGGCATATGGCACGGGGCTTGAAATCAGGAAGACTCGTCTTCTTGAGTTCAAATGTGGCCTCAGACACTTACTAGCTGAGTGACCCTGGGTAAGTCACTTAACTCTGCTTCAGTTTCCCCTTCTGTAAAATGAGCTGGATAAGGAAATGGCAAACCACTTCATTATCTTTGTCAAGAAAACCCCAAATGGATCCAGGAAGAGTTGGACATGAATGAACATGCCATGCCATGATGTAGGAAAAACCTTGACAAGCTGAGACCCATTGAGGGGAAGGGGATCAGGATGGCACAGGACCTTGACATCCAAACACCTGGTGAAAGAACAGAATATGTTTAACTCAAGGGAGAGAAGACCTGGGGGAATGAGGGCTGGAAGGGGCTGACCGTAGTCTCTGGTCCTATGGCTGGATGCTTCTGGAGCACACACAAAGAACTGTAGTCCACAATAACAAGTACAATAGAGAAGAGCCATCAACAGATGCCGTGTGAACTTGGGGAGGGGGAGAGTGAACTGATGAGAAAATCAAGGTGGGCTTCTTGGAGGAGGTGAGATTGGGATCCAAAGGATAGGTAGGAAGGAATTCAAGTTCTGCCCCAGACGCTTCCTTGCTCTGTGACCTTGGGTAAGTCACTCTGTGCCTTAGTCTCCTCATCCATAAAATGAGGAGATTGGAATTGATGGTGTCTAAGGCCCTTTCAAGCTCTCGATTTATGATGCTAAGATCCTCTGAGTTCAACAGTGACAAGTTCTAGTTCATCTCTTTCATTTTACAGATAAAGGAACTGAGGCCCAGAGAGGTGAAGAGACTTATTCTAGATCACATATTGAGTTATCAATAAGGTTTGGAACTAGAACCCAAGTCTCCTGATTCCCAGTATTCTTTCTGCTATTCTCTGATAACCACGTCTTAATTTTACAGTGGGGGAAATCAAGGCTTAACTTTTGTGAGTCCACACAATGATTTACTGGCAGCAAAACTGGCCTCAAATGATCACAGGATATCTAGTCCACAGAGAGGTAAACTGAGGCCCATCGTCACATAGTAAGCATCACGGGCAGGATTTGAGCCCATATCACAGAGTGGATCTTACACAGGACCACGTAGGCTCATCATCTTTGTCTTCCTTCTTCCACTCCATCCTCCAGCTATGTTCTTCCGAGTCAAGTACCAAGTCCATGGGGCAGGAAGAAGGGAGAGCTTGGAAGAGGAGGATGCAGAGCCTGTGGGCATTGCCAGTCATCCTGGGAGCCAAGCAAGACTGGCAGCAGCAAGGTCTCCCTGCGTCATCACACTCTGCTGGCTGAGCCTTCCCTTCCTGCAGCCTCCCCCAACTCGGGATGGCTGAGATGGATTTCCAAACCGAGGTCTTTGACAGCTCCCTTTCTTCCCTTTTGTCTCCCCCCTCAATAGCCTGTCTCATAAACACTGCTATCTTGGCCATCTCTTTCATGCCTCAATTACCGCCATCGAGAGTGGGCACTGATAACAAGCCAGCCATCCTTCAAGAGGGATTGTGTCCAACCATTTGTGCACCTTGCCTCCCTTGCTGCCTGGGCCCAGGGTTAAGGAAGGAATTGGGTGGCAGGAGGGGAGGGTCAGGACAGGGAAGAAGAGAATTGCTTCCAGGCCAGGGGCTTTCTGAGAGTTTGGGGACAGAACCTTCCTGCTCAGAGTTAAAACTCCAAGGACAAACAAGGAATGACGTGACCTTTTCTCTCTCTTGGTCTCAGTTTCCACATCTGTCAAGTGAGTGGTCTGGATTAGATGACTTCAGTTTTAATAGTCAGTGACAGAGCTGAGACCCAATAGGACCATAGATCTAAAGCCTGGGAATTGTAGAGACAATCATCGAGTCCAATCATGTTACAGATGAAGAAATAGAGTCTCAGAGACCTTGAATGCCTTGCTCATTCTTACACAGAGTCAGTATTAGAAGGGGGATTTGAACTCAGCTATTCCTGTATTCTCACCTGGCACTGTCCCCATGTCCCTACATCTACTGCTTTGGTCTGAGAAAAAGAGGAGGCTTATGTTAGTTTGGGAAAAACCCCTTTGTGGAGCCTCACTTCCCTTATCCAGAAAATAGAGGGTTGAATTAGACCATTCCTCAGATTCTCTTTGTTCAAGTCTAGGGTCCACATTTTGGGAAGGACACTAACAAACTGGGGAGCATGGGAGGGGGTGGAGTAATGCAAACTCTTAAGACATTGATGCTTTGGGGAAGTGATTAACCTAGAGAAGAGGTTTGGGGGGAGGGACATGATAGCTTTCTTCAGGTATGTGAAAGGCTGTGAGGAGCAATGAATAGAAAATACAAATTGTCTGGTTTCCATTCAATGCAAAGACCAGTTTCCTGACCAGGAGAGTAATCCCAAAGCTGACTGGGTTGAAGTAGAAGATCCAGAGATATGCTCCCTCTCTTCGGAAGTTTTTGAGTGAAGCCTAGATGACCCCTTGTCAAAGATGTTCTAGAGAGGATTCTTGTTCAAGTCTGGATTAGACTACATGTGGTCAACAAAGTCTCATCTATCCAGAAGAGCACTGGATTTGGAGTCAGAGGACCTGGGTTCAAATCTTGGCCCTGTCACTTACTTTGGGAAGGTTGCCTGACTTTTTTTGGGGTGGTGGTGGTGCTGGGATCAAGTGCCTCAGTTGTAAAATAAAGACATTGGAGTAGATGACTAAAGGTCCTTTTTAGCCTTAAACCTATGAACTCCAAGATGCTGTGATTTTATAAACTGTATGATCTTTTGATGGCAAAGAACTGTCTCTTTTATCCAGCTAAGAGCATGGGCAGGCCAGTCATGGACTCTTCTCTTGGTAATTAGAAAAGACAAGTTTCTGGTTGAGGTTCCTTTGTTCGGTTAATTTCCAACAGTGAAGGTGGTGAGTGTCCCCCCAGGGAGAAAGCTGCATTCAAGAGAGAAACATCAAACCCTCTTCTGATCCTTCTCAGGAGGGATACAGTTTGGGATTAAATGAAGACAACATTCACTTGTTAGAAGAAAAAGAAAATAAAGGGACCCCAAAAGGAGCCACATAAATGGAGGCTTGTATTCTCTTTGGGCAAGTCTTTTCCATTGCCTGGACTGTGGTCTCATTCATAAAAGATGGGGTTAAACTAGATTTGGGGATTTCGATGCTCGAAGGCAGAAGCAACTCCCGTCCTACTGCCTCTCATCCTTATTCACATTTAAGAGGTGAGCAGTTTGAGTGAAAAAGACCTGGGGGTACTAGTGGCTGCAAGCTCAAACTGAGCTATCAGTATGACACAGAAGTCAATAATGCAGATGTGACTTAGATAACAATAATGGTGATTTGTTGTTCAGTCATGTCTGACTCTTTGGGACCCCATTTGGGGTTTTCTTGGCAAAGATGCTAGAGGGATTTGCCATTTCCTTCTCCAGCTCTTTTTATAGTTGGGGAAACTGAGGCAAGCAGGGTTAAGTGACTTGCCCAGGGTCACACAGCTAATAAGTGTCTGAATTTAAGAAGATGAATCTTCCTGACTCTAGACCTGACAATCTATCCATTGAACCGTCTAGCTGCCCTATTAATGATAATAGCCAACACTTATATGTCGCTTCAAGGTTTCCAAAATACTTTATATGTGTCTCCTCACAGCAAATTTAGGAGATAAAGTGCTGCTATCATATCCATTTTACAGATGAAGAAACTGAGGCAGATAAAGGGGTCAGAGACTTACTGAGGGAGACACAGCTAGTAAGTGACTGAGGCAAGATTTGGTCTCAGGTCTTCCTGACTCTAGCTAGTCTCATGGCTCTGTCCATTGTACCATCTGGCTGTTCAGTTAAGGGAGGGAGAGTATCCAGAATGAAGAGGGGGTGGTCAGGCCGTCTTCTGCCTCAAGCAGATCACATGTAGAGCACTATATTCAACTCTGGGCAGTATGTTTTAGAAAGGACATTAACAAACTGGAGTATGGTCAGAGGGTGCTGGCCAGGATGGTTAAGGTCCAAGCCATTTGATTATGGTTGGAGGAGCTGGGGAGATTTAGCCTAGAGAAGAGAAGACTTAAGGTTAGGGAACATGATAGCTGCCTGTGAGTGTTGGAGGAACCATCATGGAGAAGAGGGAAGAGACCTAATCTGCTAGACTGGGAATGACGAGTGGAGGTTGGAGAGGTGGATTGAGATTGGATATAAGGATGAGAGGAGATGCCAGGGATTAGTGAATGGAGAGGGCCGGCCTGGACGTGGGAAGGACCTGACACCTTGAACACCTACTGCTCTGTGTTCTTATTAAAAGGGAAAGGATGAGAATCCAAGAAAAGTTCAGCTGAGTTTCTGCTTTTGCCAAAGGCGCGATTTTAGTTGGGGCACAGCTGAATACGTCCCTGACGTTTATAGTTCTCTTGATATGTATTTCCTTAATTGAGTCATTTGTGCACAGGAGCTAGATAGTACCTTCCTTCTTCTCTCCCATTTTACAGAGGAGAAAGATGAGTCTCAGAGAAGGCCCAAGGTCTTACAGCTATTTAGGCTGATCTGGGACTTGACAGATTTGTCCAGTACATCATAGCTGGATGTGGGAGGGAAGCAATTGAGCCTGGCTGTCTGGATGGTCAGGAACTCTTAACTTGCTGTCTCCCTCCCCGGCCCCAGCCATCACACGCACCCATCCAACATGCACGTACACATGCACCCTTGTCTGAGGGAAGGTTGGAGAGTCTCTGTAAAGAAAAAGATGCCTGCTTCCTTAGCATCTCAGTCTGGGACAGTCAAGGAGAAATGCTCACTGCTACCTAAATGTGGTAGAAAGAGCCTTAGGAGGCAACCAGAAAGTCTGGCTTCTAATCCCTCCTCTGCTATGATCTTTTCTGTGTGACTTTGCACAAGTCACTTCTCTTCTTGGGGCTACTATTTCTTCTTTTTAAACATGAAACTACCAGCCCGGCTGTCTTCTCCTGTGCCGACCAAAGTGGCCATTTTCTCTGCTCCTCCATCTTTACTATATAAACATGAGTTTTTGTTACAGCAAGGAAGGCATATAAGATTTAGAGTTAGAAAGGACCTCAAAAATAATTTAGGTCAACCCCCTTCATTTTATAGAGAAAGAAACATCTCAGAAGAGAGGAAATGACTTGCCCAAAGTCACAAAGCTTCCAAGTGTTAGTGAAAGAGCCAGCTCTTCTCATGACAGTGCCATGGCTTGGTCTACACTGAAGTTAAATGACTTATTGTGCAGTAACCTTCTCATGGATCTCCTTGACTTAAGGCTTTCTTTCCTCCACTTCACTCTTCACACAAATGCCAGAGCACAGGAATATCCGACCGGTTACTCTCCTCTTCAACAAGGTTAAGTGGCTACCTATCACCTCTAGAACAAAATACAAACTAAGACAGTTTTCACCATTCTGGTCCAACCTTTCTTTCCAGGCCAGTATCACATGGTTCTCCCTTATAATGCATCTACAAGCTTTCGCCCTTCTTATTCCACTTCCTTCCTCTAGGCTTTTGCATAGGCTGTCCCTCCCACCTAGAATATATCAACTCCTCTGGAAACTTAAAACTCAAATCTGCTATGGTTGTTTGTGGAGTTTCTTTTCATGTCTGTGTTTGACTAAATGGTTGCTGAGACCCCTTTCAACTCCCAAATCCTGTGATTATATCATTCTGTGATTCTGGCAGCCCTTGTTTCTTCCAAGGCTCAGTTCAAACACCACTCCCTACTGGACGCCTTCCCTGATTTTCTTTTTCTATATTTGGTATTCATACATTGTTCAAAAGAATATGAGCTCTAGAAGGGCAAGGAACTCCCCCAGTCTAGGGCTTTTTCTGCCAGACAAGGTAGGTCCCCTGACCTTGGGACCTGAAAATTCTTGTGGGAGAATCTGTGCAGGTGGAAGTGTTTTGTCTCCTTTGTAGAATGTAAGCTTCCTGAGGGGAGGGATTTTCATTTCTGTCTCTGTATCCCCAGCTCCTAGCAGAATGCCAGGCACATAGGAGGAGCTCAATGAATGTTTGTTAAAGGGTTAAATGAAAGAAGGAAGACAGGGATCGAGGCTTGGGGAAAGAGTGACTTTTCTGTGTGGTGAGGCCATTTTGGAGGCCATGAATGTGCTGTTGGAAGCAGCCTTGCTCCTAGAAGCCTGCCAGGTTCAGCTTTTTCACCTTGCTTCTATCCCTGGGCTGGTTTAAGGGCTCAGCCTGTGTCTTACCATTTCACAGTCGAATCCTATATAAACATCACAAAATGAGTGGATTTCAGGCCCCATGTGGGGAATAGTGTTTGGTCTGTATTGTAGCATTTTCTCCACAGCAACCCTCTTGACTCAATGCCTGATGGAGGCAGTAAAGGCAGAGGGTAGGTCTGTGTGCCTCAGTGTGTCTGAGTCTGGCTGCCTGTGTGCTCCTGGGACTCTGTGTGTGTGTGTGTGTGTGTGTGTGTGTGTATGTGTATGTGTAGGAGAGGGAAGATAGAATCAGGGACTTAGAGGGGGAGTTGAAAGGCAATTTCAATTCATTTAAGTACCTGTCATCAGAGAATTAACTCATTCATTTACTTACTTACTTATTCATTCATTCACTTGCTCATTCATTCATTCAGTGAATCTTTGTTGAACATCTGCTATTGCCAGACACAATGCTAGGCACTGGGGATACAATGACAAAAAAGGAAACAGCCCCCAAATTTAGAGAGCTCCCGTTCTCCTGGGGCAGCATGTTCACAAGTACATAGATAATATACACAAAGTATATAAGGTAACGGTAGTAGGTGGGGACTAACAGCTGCATGGATCATAAGAATTCTCTCTTATGAGGCGGTTGAGCTGAACTTTGAGAGAAGCTAGGAATTTTGGGTGGTGAAGATGTTGAGGGAGGGCATTCCAGGTATGCTTTTGCAAAGTCTTGGAGGTGGGAGGAGCAGTAGACCAGTGTTGTTGGTAAGTGCATGAAAGGCGCTAATGTGTAATAAGCCTAGAAAGGTAGGCTGACTCCAGATTATAAAGGAGATTCAATGTCAAACTGAGGAGTTGGTTATATTTTCTCCTAAGGGGCATTGGGAGCCATCTTGAAGAAGGGACTAGACATGGTCACATTGGGAGTAGCCTTTTGGCAAGTGTGGAGAGGAGGAATCAGGGAGGGAAGATGATGGAGCCAGATAGAAGAGGCTAAGCCAACTGTCCAAGTGAGGGGTGACACAGGTCTGGACTTTGTCATGGTACAAATAGAGAGAAGGGGATGCCTGTGAGGGAGGTTGGGGGCTGACAAGACATGGAAGCTCATTGGAAGAAAGATCTTAGAGCATCTGAAGAACTGTAGCTGGAGCCACAATATGAACATGGGGGCCTGGGATGGTAGTGCCCAAGACAGAAGGAATTGGATGTGGGAGAGACCCAATGGATTCTGTGTTGGGTATGTTGAGTTTAAGATCTGAATAACAGCAAGAATCTAAAGACAGAGGGTCCTAGACCTCAAAAGGACCCTAATTGTTATCTGGTCTGATCCCTTCATTTTGAAAAAAAAGGAAACTGAGGCCCAGAGAGAGAGGAATTCATTAGCCCAGGAGTCAACAGTGACAAAGGCAGACTGGAGACCAGAGAACCATGGAAATGTTGAGCTGGAAGGGACCTTAGCCATGATCCCACCCAACTCTTTCACTTTATAGATAGGTGAGAACATTGAGGTTCAGAGAGGGAAAGAGACTTGCCAAAGGGCACACAGCAAGTTACTCTTGAAGCCAATCCAGGTCCCTGACTTCCAGTTCAGAGCTCATTCCACACCACCATGATGTTTTTTTTTTGTGGTCAGACCTCAGGAAGCAGGAGATGATCATCCCTCCTTTCCTGATGAGATTCAGGCCTTCCATCCTCCTTATTCCCACCACTGCCATAAGAGTGATTGTTCTGATCAGTCTGAGTGAGAGGCAGGCTGGACAGCATCACTAGATGTTTAATGCAGTTCCATTCAGGAGGTCCCTGTCACATTTCAGGCTCTCTGCTCTGTGCCTTATCCTAACCCTGACCCTCCCTCACTCCGTGGTACTGGGCAGGTCACTAAACTTCTATAAACCTCAGTTTTTCTTTCTGCAGAATGGGGATAATAATACCCATCCCCCCCACACAGATGAAGATGATGGGGGAATGACTAGCACTTATATAGTGTTTGAGGTTTGCAAAGCATATGGTAAATATTACATATTTATAAATGTTATCCATAACATTATAACTATTGCATCATTTAATCTTTATAAGAACTCTGGGAGGTAGGTGCTATTACCATCCTCATCGACAGATGAAGACACTTAGGCAGACAGATATTGTGACTTGCCCAGGATCACATAGCTAGTTAGTGTTTGAGGTAGGATCTGAACTCATGTCCTTCTGATTCAAGTTGTAATCCTCTATCCTCCGTGCTGCCTACTTGCCTGGTATCTATAGACTACATGCAGAAAAAAAGGTAGAGTTAAGAAGTAGGCTGGCATTACAGACAACCTCCCTCAGTGTCTGAAAGATTCGAACTCAAGTCTCATGTCTGACTCCTGTTGGCTGCCTGACGCTAAGAAAATCCCAGTACCCCAAGCAACTCCTTAGGGAGTTTCCTCAAAAGGAAGCCCTGACACCAGTGAAAATCCTGGGTCTGGATCAAAACGAAAGGTCACATTTTTGGGTAGTCTAGGTGAGGAGGGCTGCTGGGCATTTGTGAGAATTCTCTAAGGCCCTCCCTTGGGTGCCAGGCATTAGGACAGGAGAGATCTGGAGAGGGCATCTTGTCCAGTTCCTCGGTGTCTAGAAGAGGAGAAAGAGGAAGATCAGGATGAGAAAGGAGCTGTCCGAGTCTACACAGGAAATCAATCAGTGGCATCACCAGCACTTGAACCCGAAACTCCTGTTGCCCAGCCTCACTTCTTCTCCATTGAATCGGCTTGCTCTCTCAGCCTGGTGTGAGTTAAGGAGATCCTGTAGAACTGAGGGGAAGGGGCAGAGAAACCAAGATTAGGGCTCCAGTTCTGGTTCCTCTGTCTCTTTTTCTTCCCTCTCTTCTATCTGGTATCAAATCCAGCACCCATTCCTACCCCCAGACAGCTGGAGCCTGGTAGATGCTCTGGACTGGTTCCTGTGTTTCTGTCTGATCAGCCGGTGGGGAGAAGGTGGCTCCCCATCCCGCCTCCTTGTCTATCTTCCCCACACTCCCTAGCAAAACCAGGGTCCTGTCCAGTCTTGGCTTCCAGTGCCCAGCTCCCTCCCCACTGGGCCTCTAAATATTCGATCTCCACAATCTCTGCCGCCAAGAATTGCTGTCATTAAAGTCTCTTCTCCTTTTGCCTTTGCTTGACGCAAACATTATTTAAAGAAAAAAAAAAACCCTTCCGCATCTTGTTCCTACTCACTTTTGCTCCATCTTGAGGAAGTTCCCCCCAAAACTGTAATTGCTTTTAAAACCACAGATAGTCACTAAAAGCAATTTTCTTTACATTATGGAAAAGGGGAAAAAACCTATCAATCTTGTTTTTTTTTTCACTTCAACTCCTCATTTCTCCTTTCACGGAATACTCCCTTCCTGCTTGATAATATCGTGGCAGGGAGAAGGTGGTAGGGGAAGGAACCAGCTAAACTGGAAACCAGGAGGCCTGGTTCTGATGCCTTACACTACCGCTGATTTGCTGTGCAATCATGGATGAATCTCGACCCTGCTTTGGACCTCAGTTTGTCTACCTTTAAAATGGGGATGATGAGATCTTCCAAGCCTAGCTCCCAGCATCTCTGTGGGTTCAAATGAATTCTAACATCCCTCTCTAAGGAAAAATTCTGTTTAAAAAAAGGCAGTGGACAGAAAAATATTTTGAGAAGCCCAAGGGCATTTTTCTAGATCCTGAATTCTTAACCCAGACTCCATAAACTTGGTTAGGACAAAAAATATTGCACCTTCATTTAGATACAATAGGCTTCCTTTGCAATTCTATGCATTTAGAAATATTATTCTGAGAAAGGTTCACAGATTTGACCGGACTGACAAAGGGGTCTAGAAGACAAAAAGATGAAGAATTCCTGGACTGGAGTTTGGGGTGTCAGGCATCTCTCTTCTAGCCTGCCTTAGGCTGCCATGTCCTTTCTTATTGCTGATTTCCTAGAATCCTTCTTGTCTGAGCATTACCCAGAAAGAGGCAGGGTGGGGATTGCTGTGAGCCAGGATTTACTGAAGCAATGTGGTGTAATGGGAAGAGTGCCAGTCTGGTCATCAGGAGAGCCCCATGTACCAATGCCAGCCCTGAGGCTGGATGATCTGTGTGAGCTGGAGGCAGGGCACATGAGCTTAGCCTTGGTTTCCTCATTTGTAAAATGGAGGTAGGGCTCAAGCTGATGAGTTCTTACGAGAAAAGTGCTTCCCACACAGTAATGCCCTCCAGTAACATGAGCTGCCACAATTATTTTCAATTGTCCACCATCCTGAACAGGACCATGGTCTCACACCTAGAAGGAGCTATAGAGTCCAACCTTTAGGCCGGTCAAAGGATGTGACTTGCCCAAGGTGACACATATTAATGACAGAATCCATATTCAAACCCAAGTTTTCTGATCCCAAGAACAGTATTCTTTTCACTGTACTCCCCACTGATAATAAAGCATCAGCACTTTGAAAATCTGTGTAGGGATCCCCTCCAATGATCCAGGTTCAAAATAATAGCAGATTGTTTCATGAGCTGCTGTGGTCAGTCCTTTGGGGACAAGCTTAGGTGACTAAGGAGTGCAGCGCCTAGAGCTTTGGACTTGGAGTCAGGGAGATCTGGGTTCAAATCTAGCCTCAGATATTCCTAGCTGTGTTGCCCTGAGCAAGTCACTTAGTGTCTGTCAACCTCAGTTTCCTTACCTTTAAAATGGGGAAAATAATATTGCCTACTCTCCAGCATTGTTGTGAAGATCAAGTGAGAAAGAACTTTGCAAGACTTAAAGTGCTACATAAATACTAGGTATTATAGCTATTATAAACAGCCTCTCTGCGCTTGGATGCCAGGCACACAGCCTGTGCTTGGTGGGACCTTTTCAGCTTGGTAGGAGCATCCATGATCATAGCCTTGGGTTACAGCCAACATGGTTACATCCATACCATGGATATTAATAAATGTGTTAATAAACGTATCTCTCTCTCTCTCTCTCTCTCTCTCTCTCAAAACTGCAAAGCATGATAGATTTGGAAGTGGAAGGGACATCAGAAATCATCCAGGACAACCCTTCTTTAAAGGCAGAAGAGGTTGAAACCTAGAGTGGGGAATTGACTTGGCCAAGATGACTGGTATTAAGTGGTAGGGGCAGCTAGGTGGAGGGCATTCTGGATTTGGGAGTCAACCAGAGCTGAGTTTGAATCCAGCCTCAGATGCTTGCTGTCTGTGGAACCCTGGGAAAATCACTTAACCGCTTTGAGTCTCAGCTTCCTCATCTGTAAAATGGGGATAATAATAGTACCTACCTCCAAGGAGTGTTATGAGGATCAAATGTAAAGCACTTTGTAAACCTTAAAGCATTATAGAAATGCTAGTGATTACTAATATTAATATTATTATAGTCAGGACATTTAAATATATTGTGTGTATATACACACACACACACATATATATACATACCTACATATATAGATAGATGATATAGATATATAGCTATAGATACATTGTCTCCCTTGAAAGAATGCAAGCCTCTTCAGGGCAGGGACTGTTTCCATTTTGGCTTTGTATTCCCAAGGCTTAGTATAATGCCTTGCCTGTCCTAGGTGTTTTAAATTCTTTTTGAATGATTGATCTCAGGATTTTTGCCTCTAAATCCAGCGATTTTCCATTATGCTAACCTTTCCATAATAAGAATCTCCCTGTCTTCCCCCTGTCCCAGCCCATGATACTAGGGAAGGAGTGCTGGATTTAAAGTCCAAGGACCTGGGTTCAAATCCTTGGCTCTGCCATTCATTACGTGTGACTTTGGGCAAGTCTCTTAACCTTCCTGGGCTTCAGTTACCTCTTCTGAAAAATGAGAGGATGGGGCTGGAAGCTTCAGAGGTCCTTTCCAGCTCTCAATGCATGAGTCTATAACTCCCACCCCAGAACCAGCTAAATCAATGACTTTGTTGCTGGTGGGGTAACTTCATTACCAACATTAACAAAAATCTCTCCGTGTATTAGTAGATATTTCCCAAGAACTGTGGTGGCCAAAAAGTGAAATAAAAAAACCCATCATCACTTAGCAACTAACTTTGTTCTGATGAGAATATTCACATGAACAAAAATTCACAGAAATCAATCATCAAGTATTTATTAAGCCCCTGTATCAATAATGAGATATTCACAACACCCATGATGGTTATGAATATGTTGGTGTAGTTTTGGATCACAAAATATAGCAAACTCTCCACATGGAAGGCAGAACCAAGGTCTTTATTCAGAAGCCATAA
>CM053598.1:25603281-25644422 GCA_028646575.1 Pseudocheirus occidentalis
CCCATCTATGCTTTCTCATCCTGTTCAATTCTTGTCATATCTTCTTATAAATCTTTTATCTAAATATACTTGATCCCAGGTCCTATATAGTTGGAACCAGGTTTTGCAAAGCTTTGAATGCCAGGCAAATTATCTTCGTACAACTGATTCCCAAATCTATATATCCAGCCTTCAGTACTCTCCTGAGCTCCAGTCTCCCATCTCCAGCTACCTGCTAGACATTTCTCTACCTGAGTGTCTCACTGGGGTATCAAACTTTTAAACAGAACAAATTACACCTTCCCCAAATACCACCCCTCTATTTCTGTCAAGTGCTATCTCCTTTAAGAGGCCTTTCCTAATTCATCCAGTTGTTACCTTTCTCAATCACTATATATTCTGGGGGGCATCTGTTGTGTGTATGTGTCTGTGTATCCCTGTACTGTATCCCTGTAGTAGAATGTAAGCCCTTTGAGAGCAGAGACTGTCTTATTTTCATAGCTGTATCCTTAGCAAATAACAGACATAGTAGGTGCTTGATAACCTTTTATTAACATGGTGGTCAAAGATTTTAAAGGTCATCTTATCCCACCCCACCCACGCTAATATGACTAGTGACTCTTAATTGCTTCCTGCTTCTAATACTTGCTGAGTGGGTGACCTGGGCAAATTACTTAACTGGTCTGTGTTCCAGGCAGGGATTTATGAACATAATTGTGTAGGTGGTGACAATCTGTGTTGGTAAAGAAAGTTTCCTCATTGGTAGTTCTCTTTATCAAGGAAATCACAGGTCTTGACAAAATAAAATTGCAAAACACTCTGGTGGGCATTGGCCATCCAAATGAAACATTGTAGTTGGTCCCATTGCAGAATCATAGGATCAGAGATGAGGCACTGGAAGAGACCTCAGAGACAATCTTGTCCAAAGCCCTCATTTGATAAGTGAAAAAACCGAGGTACAGTGAATTTAAGTGACATATTCAAGATAACACAGTAACGGTCAGAGGCAAGGTTTGAAACCAGGCTCTCTGCCTGCAAAGCATCTTTCTCCTGTGTCCAGTTGCCCTCCTTCTGCCAAGCTGTTGCCCTACAGCTTCCATTCTGCCCCTGTCTCTAGTCTCTATTTGGGAAGCCATAGGAGAGAGAGCCTGGGGGGTCTCCCTTGGGTATCTGTTCCATTCTAGTCCAGATCCTTGAAATGCAACAGACATTTATTATGCACCTACTGTCACAGAGTATTGTCTGTGGTGCTGCAGACGGGAAGATGAAGAAGACACAGTCTATGCCTTTAAGTCAGAGCTTTTGAGGCCAGCTTATGACAATATAAGGGACAATACATAAATGCAAGTCTAAAATAAAAGTTACAATGTGATATGAGCCTTACAGAGGTCAGAAGGAGAAAGATGAAAGGTTGGATAGGGAAAGAAGGTTCATATCTAACTGGAGGAAATCAAGGAAGGCTTCAGGGAGGAGGTGGCACCAGAACTGGGTCTTGAAGGAAGAGGATAAAACAGGTAGCCATGGTGGTGGGGTGGGAATGGGTAAGAGAAAGTGGACAAAATCCCCAGAGACAGGAGTGAGCAGAAATGAGGGCACTGAGAATCCACTTTCACCAAAACGTGCATTAAGTGGAGTAATTCTGTTAAGTCTGGAAAACTGGTAGTGACTAGATCGTGGAAAACCTTGACTACCAGGCAAAGGAATAGATAGTTTATTGAGTAGACAACAGGGAACCACTGGAGCTTTCTCAGTGGAGAAGCATTGTGTCTGGAAAGGTGCATTTTAGGAAGATGAGTCAGGTAGCAGTGGGTCAGGGTGGCACAGAGAAGAGAAGCTAGCCTTGAAGCAATGAAGACAGGTTTGAGTCAAGTCCCTGAGTCATGCCAGCTGTGTGACTCTGGAAAAGTCACTTGACTTAGTTCCATAGGCAGCTGTCTGGTAGTGTAAGTTTCGGAGAAAGTGCTGACTTGCTCTGGTAGAAAGGAGTTTCCTTAACCAGGCATCCCTGATATCAATAAAGTTACTCATCCAATCCCATCCCTGTGTCTTATTCAGCATGTGTAGGATAATGAGAAGTGAAGATAACCTAGGTTTGGGTTAATTTTTCTTCTGCTGCCTGAGACCAGCTAGGCAGCTAGTGGTGTAGTGGGTTAGAATATTGGGTCTGGAGTCAGGATGATCTGAGTTCAAATCCAGTGTCAGACACTTACTAGCTGTGTGACCCTGGGCAAGTCACTTAGCCTCTGTTTGCCTTAGTTTCCCCCACTGTGAAATGAGGATAATAATAATAATACCTCCCTTAGAGTTGTTATGTGGCTCAAATGAGATAATAATTGTAAAGCACCTGGAATATAGTACAATATAAATGCTTATGCCCTTCTATTCCCCCCTTCCTCTCCACCCTTAGGGATGCTCAGAATCTCCAACCGTGGCAGTATTACTTAAGGACATGCTAACCAGTCAATGTCCCCTTTCCACCGCAGGTCCCACACCAACATATATCCATCCTGTGTTCTATTTCTCTAGTGTCACATTCTTGGTGGCTCAGACGGCTCCTCTGACAAACTCCTCCTTGCTAATGGTGTTGATGGATTAATGTATGGTCATCTCTTGATTGGCATTCTAGAGACAGGAAGAAAGTTGAAAAGAATACTAGACTGAAATCTAGTCCTAATTTACCAATAACTTGCTTTATGACTTTGAACAAAGTCTTCTTTTCCTTGGCTTCTAACAAGACAGCTCTAAGGTCTCTCCAGCTCCCAGTGACTAAAATGAAAGGGAACCAACACTGCTAATGCATAGTGGTCCATGGGATTTGGAGCTGGAAGGGCTCTTAGAGATCAACCAGCCCAGTCTCCTGTTACAAATGAGAAACTGAGGCACAGAGAGAAATGAATTTCTCCAGGTCATGTAGATAGTAGAATAGAGAAGAGGGATTTGAACCAAGATCCCCCGAATTTTTTAACCAATGTGGTTTCCACTCTACATTGCCTGGTACTTTTCTTCTCTCCTACCCTCACCCTCATCCTTATCTCCACAATCCCTTGGGGAAAGGCCTACAGGGCAAATTTCTCCCCAGTACAGAGCAATTTCCCTTCCTGTAATCCCCAATCTGGGGGCTGTGGCAGTGGCAATCCCTGGCCCCCAAAGAGAGCCATGTCTAGCTCCATCCTGCATGAGTGCAGCCTCAGGGCTCTCTTTGGCTGAAGCCCAAAACTATAATGAAATCTCTCTCTGATTCTGTTGTTTTTCATGCGTTGTTTTAGTGTCTGAGGAAGCTGGCTGCTACCATGCCCAGAGCACTTAAAGAGAACATGGGTTTGGGGCCAGGCTTTGCTCAGAGATGGCTTTCTTTCCATGTCCCCTATTGCTGGAGGGAGTACGAAGGAGGGGGTGTGCAATGATGCCAGAGACATTCAACAGCCCCAAATGAGAAGACTACAAACTCATCTGCCCTTTGTTAACGACTCCAGCCACACCAGCTGCACCCCATGTGCCTGGCCCTAGACTCATAGAATGATTATCAGAACAAGAAGGAACCTTAGCTTGTCTAGTGCCAGCCCCTCATTACACATACAGATGAGGCAGCCGAGGTCCATGGAGGGGAAAGGTCTTACTCATGGTCACACAGCAAGCTACCAGCAGAGACGGGTCCAGAGAGCAGGTCTCCTGTTCTTTATTTTATTTTTTTAAAGTTTATTGATTCTTTCCATTTTTTTCTACTACAGTCATAGATAGAGAGCCAGAAGGGATGTCAGAAGCTATCGAATCCCCTCACTTTACAGATGAGTAAACTGAGGCCCAGTCCCTACTAAGGAACAAAAGATAAGCAAAACTGACCAAGAGTGATTGCAACTAGACACTCCACAACCATACTCCAACACGTCTTTATTAAGAGTAGGGAAGTGTGTGTTGTTATCCATTATCTAGGACCAAAACCAGACATTGTATTTAACCTTTTTGACATGTTTGCTATATTCATATTGTTCTCCTGGCTCTACTTTCTTCACTCCACATCCATTTAGACGTGTCTCCCTATGTTTCTCTGGATTCCCTGAATTGATCATTTCTTATGATTCAGTACTATTCCATTATATTTATAGACATTCATATCTATTTAAATATATTCAGTCCATTTCCAATCAATGGCTTCCTATGTTGTTTTTAGGGTTGGGTTTTTCCCCTCCTTATCACAAAAAGGGCTGCTATGAATGTTTTGGTATAGAGAACTTTTGTTTTAGTTAGTATTTTATTTCCTTGGGTCATAAGCACAGTACTGGGATTTCTAGGTCAAAGAGCATAACTAACTCCTTTTCTTGAATAATGCTAAATTGTTTTCCAAATCAGAATCAATTCATAGCTTTACCAAGAAGAATGTATTTTAGTTAGTGTGCCTATCTTTCCACAGCCCCTCCAGCCATCTTCATCTTTTCAATACCTTCCCCATGGCACCTTCCCCCCTTATCTTAAGTCAAAATGGCATGACTTTGACCAAAATATGCACCAAATATACTAAAATGTCAGACAGAGAGGCAGTTACCCTATTGGCCACAGGGGACCAAGACATCCAACATTTGGGTGACTCAGTAGCTCCCATGTCCCCCCAAGGGGATCGGAGATCACAAGGATTTCCCGTATCCCAGACCAGCCTGCTGTGCTTCTTTGCCCAATCTAATCCGATAAACATTTATTAAAGATTCGTTATGTGTAGACACTGGTTACATAGAGGCCAACATTTCTCAGCAGATCTTGGCCTCACAAAGCTTATGTATTGTACTGGGTGCACATGTTTTGTTCAGTCAGTCTTCATGATCTCATTTGAGTTTTCTTGGCAAAGATACCAGAGTGGTTTGCTGTTTCCTTCACCAACTCATTTTACAAATGAGGAAACTGAGGCAAAACAGGGTTAAGTGACTTGCTCAGGGTGACCCAGCTAGTGTCTGAGGCCAGATTTGAACTCAGGAAGACTTCAGGCCGGGCTCTCTATCCACTGTGCTACTGACTCTTTGTGACCCCATTTTTTGGGCAAAGATATTGGAGTGATTTGCCATTTCCTTCTCCAGTTCATTTTACGCATGAGGAAAGTGAGGCAAACAGGGTTAAGTGACTTGCCCAGGGTCACACAGCTAGTAAGTGTCTGAGGCCAGATTTGAACACACAAAGATGAGTCTTCCTGACTCCAGGCCCAGAATTCTATCTACTGTGCTACCTAGCTGCCCACTGGGTGGGTGTATGATGCAATACACACAATAATTTGAGAAATTAGGGGAGAACGTTCATATCTGGGAAAGGCTTCGTTTTTAAATGGATGGCACATGAACTGAGGTTAGAAAGAAACTAGGCATTATAAGAGGTGTGTGAGGGATACGTTCTGGCATGGGGGACTGCCAGTATAGATGAATGGAGGCAGGAGATAGGGCGCCAACTTTGGGGAGCTACAGAGTAGACCATGTGAATGGGAACGATGTTCAGTAAGCCTGGAAGTGCAGCCTGGAGCTCAAATAGAAATGGCATTAAATGGCCTTTAAATTGTTCCTTTGGGGGGATGTTAAGTAACTTCCTTGAGGTCACATAGCCAGCAGGGACAGAGGGGGATTTGAACGTACTTTCTTTGCCTCCTGAGCCAGTGTTGTTTCTACTGGATCCTCCCACATCCCAGGCTGAGTAACCTCCTCCCTAGCCGTGATCAGGTAAGGCAGAATTTTCATTGTGTAATTCTGAGCTTCTGCAGCTGAGCTGAGCAGAGCTGGGACTATGGTTTCTCTCTTTCCCTTTGTCTCTGGGGAGGATCTTGGGATGATGGGGTTTGTGGTTTGCAAACATCCACCTGCCCTTATTGCTCCTCTCCTGCACCTGTCTCCCTGCTGTGCTGGGCCCCAGAGACATGAGCGCGCACACACACACACACACACACACACACACACACACACACACACACACACTCCCTCTCTGCTGGGCTGGGCTCCTTCCCCCTCTAGAAGCTCTCTCTTTCTCATACACAGTTTCCTCCCTGCTGTGCCCTCCCTCTCCCTACCCCTCATTCACACACATAGAACCACCTACTGTGTCTTCCCATTCCCCTTAAAGCATACAATCTCCTTGCTAGGGCTGGCTCCCCATTCTGCCAGGAGTTTGCAAACACACACACACACACACACACACACACACACACATACACACACATAGAATCTCCCTGTTATATGCTCCTTTATCTCACACTACCCTCCTCTACACGTAAGTGCTATATTCACCCCCATACATAAATCTTCAGTTAGCTACACATAGCTCAGTACATTCCCTCTGGGCCCCATGGCCTCTAAGTTCTCTCTTCTATAGGCACATACAAGTCCTCCCCCCAGTTCTATATCCATATGGTTCTAACACTTCTTTCCCATATACTCATATGCTGAAGCCCCTCTGTGTCTGAAGTAAAAAGGCTCTTTCTCTCTCTCTTTTCTTCTGTCTGTCTTTATCTCTCTCTGTCTGTCTCTCTCCCTGTCTCTGTCTACATCTTCTTCTTTTCCTCCGTCTCTGTCTTTATTTCTTTTTCTCCATCTTTTCCTCTTTTCTTCTGTCTCTGTCTTCATGTCTTTCTCTTTCTTCCTATCTCTGTCTCTGTCTTTATCCCTGTCTTTTTCTTCAATTGCCTCCTCTTTTCTCTGTCTCTATCAGTCTCTTTCCCTCTTGTTCTATTTTCTCTCTTTTCCTCTGTCTCTTTCTCTCCATCCCTACGTCTTTCTCTCTTCTCTAGGTTAACACCCCCAGGTCCTTTAGCAGATCCTCAGTTGGCACAACCGCTTGATGCCCATGCTGGATACTCTCCTGCTCAGTTAAAAGATGGCTAGGGTCTGGCCCAAAGGAGGTGACAGCAGACAGCTCCTGGCAACACCACATCTGAAGCAGTGCATTCAGTTAGCACTGCATTTTAGGAGGAACACTGACAAACTGGAACAGAGACAGAGGTTGAGACCAAAATGGAGAAGGGCGTTGGGCTGATGCCATGAGAGGATAGGGTGAAGGAACTGGGGATATTTATCTTGGAAAGGCCAAGGTTTTGGAGGAACATGGCCATTACCTTCAAATATTTGAATTGCTGACATATGGAAGAGATATTAGTCCCAGAGGGGAGGACTAGAAGCATTGAGGAGAAAGTTATTGGGGAGAGAGATTTCAGTTTAATACAAGGGAGAACTTCTTCACAATCAGAGAGGCAACACAGTACGATGGGTTGACTCAAAAGCTAGTTGGTTAAAAAAAAAGGTAGTGAGTTCCTCATCTCTGGATCTCTTCCAATAGAGGATAAAGCCCACTTGTCAGGGATATTGGAAAGCAAGAGTTCTTAACCTGGGGTCCATGAATTTGCTTTTCTGGATATGTTGATAAATTTATTTCAATATAATTAACTTTTATTTGTAATTCCAAGTATTTTATTTGATGCATTTACAAACTTTATTGTGAAAAGGAGTCTGTGGGCTTCACTATACTGTCTCTGAGGCCAGGACATCAAAAAGTTTAAGAGCTCCCATGGCAGAGAGAATTCCTCTTCAGGGTGTGTCGGGTGAGACGATTTCTCAAACCTGTATCTTTCAGCTTTGAGCATAAAGCTGTGTGCTAAAAGCTTTGGGGGCTATGCAGGTGATCTGGTTCCTGCCCTCATGAAGTTCACAGTTTGTCAGGGGAGAGGAAGTATAGAGGTTAATTCCTAGATAAAACAAGATAAAGTGTGGTCAGTACCAAAAAGAGATGGCCAAGAGCTCTGGGTTCGTAGCAAAGTCGAATGCTTTGGGATATAATGGTTCTTATGCTAACATTCTGGGAAGACATCTCCTGAGGTTCACAAGGCTGGGAAGATCTAATCTCTATGGGAGAGTGAGAATGAATGGGGTGGGGAGAGAGGCCGATATAATGGGGCAAACAACAAACTGGGATTTGGTGACTTGGCATCCAGACCCCATCCTGCCAGAAACATGCTATGGGGCCTTAGGCAAGTCATCTTACTTTTCTAGATCTTAGCTTCCCCTTTGTAAAATGGGGAAGGGAGGTGGTGCCGTGAATAGAGCGCCATCCCTGGAGTCAGAAGGACCTGAGTTCAAATTCGGCCTCAGACACGACACACTTACTAGCTGTGTGACGTTGGGCAAATCACTTAACCCCAATTTCCCTATGTTCCCCCCTCCAAAAAGCAAAAAACAAATGGGGGGGGGAGGAGAGAAACTTTCTGATCCCAAACTTTTCTTCCAGCTCAGATGGTTGCTGTTTTATATATTCTAATGTCCCTTCAAGTGTGTTATAGCCTACAATTTAACTGCCTTTGTAAAATTAGGTGCTTAGTGATCTCTGAGCTCCTTACAAGCACTGACATTCTATGTATTAAGGGTCCTTCTGGTTCTAACATCCTATGTTCTAAGATTCTTCTAAGCTCTCATATTCTGTGTTTTCTAAGGGCTTTCCCATTTCAGACATTCTCTGTTCTATCTGCTAAGGTCCCTCTCTTCCAGCTCTGATTGTCTGTGTTCTAAGGCCCCTTCTAGTTGCGACATTCTATGTTCAAAAGTCCCTCCCAGTTCTGATATTCCATGTTCTAAGGAACCTTCCAGCTCTGGCATCCTGTGAGCCTAAGAATGTGAGGGGGCAGAAAGGAGAGCCAGAAGGAGCAGAGTGATGGGGATTGCTCTCTGGGCAGCAGAGTGGAGGAGGAGGAGGTGGGCAAAGGGTGACTGGCTGGCAACAAAATGAATAAAAATCACCTCATTTCCTCTGGAGAGGGAATGGAGTGGGACTGGGCACAGCTGATCAAAGCTCTTCATTTCTCCTCTGCTTGACAGCTGTGGGCAAGCCTGGGTTGTAGTCCTAGGAAATAGAGGAGGGGAAAGTGGGGGGTCAGACCTTGATCTCTGGAAAGTGAGGGTTCAGGCCTTAATCCCCCCTTTATCTGGGACAGGAAATGAGGGCAGGCAATAGAGGAGTGTGGAAGTTGTCCATAGAAGGTTGTCTTCTATGCCCTCAGTTCTGGTTCCTTTCCTTTGCTCTCCTGAGAGCCCTAGGGCCTTCTAGCTTGTCTTTCCCTCCTCCTCCTTCATAGACACATATAATAAGTGGACCATGGGGTTCATTCAGTCATTCATTGAATACTTCTGAGGTTCCATAAACTATTTTACACTCTGTTTTCAGGAATTGAGAACAGCTTCAAATGTAGTCTTCTTAGGGCACTTTTAACCAACATAATTATTAGGAAGTACAGTAGACAGAGAGTCAGAGTATATCCCCACTCTGATAGTATGGGCTATGTGACCCTGGGCAAGTAAGTTATTTAACCCTTTGGTGCCCCAGACAATTTTCCAAAACTTGTGCATCCTTCCTTCTCAAAGAGACTAATGGTATCATGAGGGTGATGTTTTTGATTTGCTTATGAATTGAATTGAGGTGAGGCAGAACTGTGCAAAGTTATCAGTCTCACTCTGTCCTCCAGAGTCATTGAAGTCCAGGGGCAGGGCAAAGTCAAGACCACTGGCAAATTGCAGTTTCCTCCCTGTGAGTCCCCCATGCCAATGAAATCATAGGTTAAAGAAATTAGTTGAGAAACGGTTCTTGTGGGGGAAAAGAACTGGGGGATCTTAGTGGACTACAAGCCTGATCTAAGTCTTCAGTGTGAGGAGGAAGGCAAAAAAAATGAAATGGGATTTTAGGTTGCCTTAAGAGAAACAGTGTCTAGGGAAGCAATAGTTCCATCATTAAGATGTATATGGGAAATTTTATTCACTTCTAGGCTCTATATTTTAAAAAATGCCTCATTTTGCCAAGATGGAGTACATCCATAGAAAGGTGAGCAGGATAATGAGGGTCTTAGAAACACAAGTATCCAAGAATGGAATAGGCAAGGAGAGCTTCGAGGAGACAAGACTTAGAGCTTGTTTGATATCTTCAAGGCAGAAATCTCAAGGATGCGTGACTGACTTTGGGGCTGGAACCTTCCTAACAAGGTTGGATACGTTGAAAATAGTGGCCACATCATCTAAGAATTTGTGATAGACATTTGTTGAATACATTCTGCATGCCAGGAGCTGCACTAGGGGCTGGAATACAGAGAGAAAACCAACATATAAGCATGAGTAGATATGTACACAGTGAATGCAAAGAGTGGGGATGGTGACTGAATAAACAAAGGAGGAAGCATGGCGTAGGCAGAAAGCCGTGGACCCACAATCAGGATAAACTTGGCTTTGTACACAGAACTTGCCAGAGTAGTTCTGTGAGGGAAGGGGGCATAGTAGGGAGTAGGACTTACCTGGGCTTTCTGAAATCATCTGAAGAAGGCAGCCACTTTTTTTCCCATATGGGTAAGGAGCAAGAGAGGGAGGTTGGAGAGCTGGCCCTAATATAGAATTTGAATTTGGCATCTTTTGGTTTGGGACTGGTCCAGGAAAGTGGCTGTGCTTTGGGGGCAGAAGCAAAGAGAAGCTCAGCTGGATCTTCTTTGCGCATAAGAACAGAAGGGGAGAACCCTATACTGAGTCCTCCCCAGGGGCCCAGAAGATGCTGTCCTTCCATGGGGCGCTGAAGATGCATTTTTGCTGACGTACTATACAGTGTCAAGAGTGCAGAGAAGCCCAGGATTTGAATCCTGACTCTATTACTTACCTGTGTAGAACAAACCAAAACAAATTGAGCCTGTGATTTCATCAGCTAAGGGAACTTGTGGCGAGGAACTTCTTCCATCAATGAGGATTCCCCACTTACTATGTTGGTCCAGTCGGTTTGGTTTCCCCTAGAGGAGGGATCTTTCTCATCGGTAAAAAGAAGATTGGGCTAAACAGGACTCTGTTCTGACTCTAATCCTATGATCCTCTGATGCTGTGGGCTGGGGTAGGTTTGCCCTCTGGGAAGGCTGAAGGTCAAGGGCTTCATAGGACCTGGTCCTGAGAGACATATGCTTTATGTAGCTTTATAGGATTTCCAGGGGACTAAGCCATGGCATGAGGTGAGGGCAGTGGAGGACTGGCTGCTGCTTGGGCCCCTCCTCCATCCATCTGTCTCCATTCCTGTCCTGTTTCCTCTCATCTCTGATCCTTCTCTTCCTTCCTTTTGCTTACATCTGCCATCTATCTCTTTTTTCTACTCTTCTCTGTTCTCTGTCTCCTTCCCCCTCCTTTCCCTTCTTTTCTCCTATCCTCATCTCCTTCCTCTCTTCCTATCTTTCTGTTTCTCCCTGCCTCATTCCCTCTTTCTTATGGCCTGTCTTTTGGTTGCACACATATACTCCTCCTCCTCGTCCTCCTCCTCCTCTCTCTCTCTGTCTCTCTCTGTGTCTCTGTCTTTGTGTCTCTGTGTCTGTCTCTGTCTGTCTGTCTGTCTCTCTCCTCTGCTCTCCTTTCCTTTGTTCCTTCTCTACTTTTCTCCTCTGCTCTTCTCTGTTCTTTTTCCTGTCTCTCTTCCCTTTTCGTCTCTGCTTCTCCCCATTGGAGTGTTTTAGTCAGGTAGAGGTAATTAGGAAGGTGAAACAGCAGCTGCCTATTGAGCAGAAAGAAGGAGGGGGCTGAGACAGGAATGATGGGGGGAGGATGGGCCATCTGCTAATTGCTCCTGAGCTATCCCTTTGGGCATTAAGTTCCCAGGGCTGTGGATAGAAGAAACATAGGCAATAGGGAACTGCAGGCGCCACCAAATAGCCAGGGACCCTAGGCACAGCATGTTCAGGGCCAGGGGAGCCCGTGCTTATTCAATAGGTAGCAGGCAACTTCTTTGGAAAAACCTAATGAGGAGGTCACCAAATCTGAAGGCCTGCCTCCTCCAGGCAGTCTTCCTTGACTATTTTAGCCTGTAATAACCTTCTCTCTTTAGTATCTCCTCATTTGTTGTGCACACCAGCATTTCCCCAACTGTATAAAAGGGATGTGAAGAAGGACTAAATTCGGTTCATTTTGATTAACATTTATTAATTGCCTACTCTATGTAAGGCCCTTTTGTGGGGGGGGTTTGGTTTACAAAAATGAAAAAGATGACACTTCCTGCCTTCAAGGAGCCTTCAGTTTGCTAAATAGGATAAAATGCATACACAAATGATGATAGAAAGTAAAATGTGATAGGGTAAAGGAGAGATCCAAATGAGGGCTCTTAGGAAACTTGAGCGGGGAGAGAGAAGGAGAAAGGGGGAAGAGAGAGAGAGAAAGAGAGGATGAGAGAGAGGAAGAGGGAGAGGGAGCAGGAGGGGGAGAGGGAAAGAGAGAGACAGAGAGAGAGAGAGACAGAGAGAGAAGAGGAGGAGGAGGAGGAGAAGAAGAAGAAGAAGAAGAAGAAGAAGAAGAAGAAGAAGAAGAAGAAGAATAGAGGAGGAGGAGGAGGAGGCGGAGGAGGAGAGAGAAAGGAAGAGAGAAAGAAAAAAGAAAGGGCTGGGGGAGAAGTTGTAGGAGAGGAAGTGGGGATGAGGGAAAAAGCTTTCATGAGTGAAGCACCTGGGCAGAATGTAAAATAAAAGGATACTGAGAGGCTGGAATAAGTGATGAGTGCACCCCAGGTATGAAGGGTGGTATCCATGTACATTAACTCACAAAGACTGAAGAAGGCAGTCTGAGATGGGAGGGGTTAACATAGGGGAGAAACTGAGTTGTCCAGTTTGGGTGGAAACCAGAGTTTTGTCCCATCCACTCAAGGCTTCCCATTCTCCAGGCCCCATACTTTATCCTGCTTTCTTCAACCTTTATGTATATTTATTTTCTTTAAAAAAAGGAGGGAGGAATCAGAGTGTGAAAGACCTTGAATTTCAGGGCAATTTCAATTTGTCAATCAACAATCATTCTTAATAAGTGTTTATTCTTTGTGATGCTAGGTGCTGGGAATACAAAGACAAACATGAACTGTTCCTGCCCTCAAAGAGCTTACATTCTATTGGAGTAGACATGCTTATGTATAAATATAAACAAGTTATATAGAAAATAAAAACAGGGTAATTTTTAGAGGAGAGGGCATAAACAGCCAAGGAGATCAGGAAAGGCTTCATGTTTGAGCTAGACCTTGAAGAAAGCTAGCATTCATTCTGTGGGTCTTGGGGAGTCATTGATGGATTTTGAATAGAACAATGATGTGGTTGGATGGAAGTTTTTAAAATGATGGCATTTGAATGAGGGATAGATCAGAGAGAAGAGGGATTAGAGGTAAGAAGACCTATTTGTTAGGAGGCTACAACAGTAGTAATAGTAGTAGTAACAGGTAGTGCTGGGCCTGAGTTCAAATCCAGCCTCAGTGTGTGACCCTGGGGAAGTTACTTAACTCTGTTTGCCTCAGTTTCCTCATCTGTAAAATGGACTGGATAAGGAAAGACAAACCACACCAGTATCTTTGCCAAGAAAACCCTAAATTGGGTCACAAAGAGCTGGACATGACTGAAAAGACTGAACAATAATACAATAGTCTTACTAAGAGGTGATAAGAAACTGAGGTAGGTGATCTCTGGTGTCTTAGTGTGTTTTAAATCTTTGATCTAGTCTGACCCTCTCAGAGGAGGTCCAGCAAGGGGGAATGAGTTGCCCAGGCAGGTCACATGGGTAGGAATGATGAGATTCAAATGGACACCCTCTGACTCAGAATCCCAGGTGTCATTATATACACACACAGAAGGAGCAGGCAGGAAAGGTTTGAAGCTAGGTGGCAAAGTTCTTGAGAAAGTCAGGAGGGGGTATCCCGTGTTTCATGAGAAAATGTCACAGCTAGGGATATTTTCCTTTTCAAAATAATAAACATGAAATTATTGGTGCTTAAAAATACTGATTATTTGCAGCAGGTTTTTTGGCACAAAATCAGGCTGAATTTTCCTCTATTTTGTCCAATATTTCCCCAACTTTCTCTTTATCTGGAGAGTATGCCATATGCCCAGGCTGCCCAGACCAGCAATTCTGGACTCTGTCAATATGTCTCAAGCCTCAGAGTGTTTTCTGGCCAGAGAATTTAATCAGATGCTTTACATTTGATTGCACTCAGTTCGGGATCAGAACTCTTATCAATGTGTATTATTCTCCCATTGTGCTGAACGGTTCAGTTAAGCAATGAAGATCTGAGTTCAAATCCTACCTCGGGAACTTATTAGCTAAATAACCCTGCATAAATCATTTCATCTTTCTCAGGCTTGAATTCCATATCTGTAAAAGAGGTATAATAAAAAGGACCTAACTCACATCATGGTTGTGAGAATTAAACGAGATAATGTTTGCAAACTTTAAAGCACTGAATAAATGTTAGTGATGAATATTTTATTACTGTCCCATGTGGGAGACATCAGGGGGGCAGTGGAAAGCAGAATGGGTTTGGATTCAGAGGACCTGGGTTCAAATCCCAACTCTACCAGTGCACCCTGAGGCAAGGTCGCTTGTACCCTCATTTGTAAAATGGGGGATAGAATTAGATGATTGTTACAGCCCCTCCAGCTCTGACTCTATGACCATGTCTATGATACTGTGAGTTGATTGAGGGCAGGAACTGTACCTTCTTCTGTTTACTCATCTGGAGCATAATAATAACTCACATTTCTCTTGCCCTCTAAAGTGTGCAGAATGTCTTCCTTGAAACAACTCCTTTTAGGTATGTAGTAGAACTATCACAGATCCCCATTTTGCAGATGGGGAAACTGAGGCTCAGAGGCAATGTGGTTTGCCTATGAAAATAAGAGCTGACATCTATCTATCTTGTATTTCTATCTATCTGTCTGTCCCTCTATCTGTCCATCCATCCATCCATTTGTCATACGTCCATCCATCTTTCATCTGTCCATCTGTCCATCCGTCCATCCATCCATCCATCCATCCATCTATCTATCTAAGTCTCTCTTTCTTTCTCTGTCTCTCTCTGTCTCTCTCTCTGTCTCTCTGTCTCTGTCTCTGTCTCTCCCTCTCTCTCTGTCTGTCTCTGTCTGTCTGTCTCTCCTTCCCTCCCTCTCTCTCTCCCTCTCTCCCCCCTCTCTCTCTCCCTCCCTCCCTCCCCCCTCTCTCTCCCTCTCTCTTTCTCTCTCTCTCTCTCCCTCTCTCTCTCTCTCTCTCTCTCTCTCTCTCTGTCTCTCTCTCTCTCTCTCTTTCTCCCTTATATCTCAGGGCACTGGGCAACTCTTTAGAATTATGTTTCAGAGCAGATGCTTTGGCAGAGGGAGTTTCCTCATTGCAGATTTCCTATTCCAGTGAAATCACAGGTCTGTCTAAAGGAAAAATAATGCTTTGAAGTTTATAAGGCAATTTACATAAATTACATCATTCGAGTCTCACAAAACTCACGAGAATATGTATTACTATATTGTCAAACCAATTTCCCAGGGCTTGTGATCCCTATTTTAGAGATGTACAAACTGAGGCTCAAAGCTGAAATGACCTGCCAAGGGTTACAAATCTAATAAGTGCCGAAAAGAGGATTGGAACCTGGGTCTTCCTGAACCTTCCTGATGTTTCTTACTCCTAAATGTCCTGGCTAATGCTCTTTCAATGAACTCTCCTAGGGCCTGTACCTTCCATCCTGCTCTCAAAGAGGCAGATGGCTGCCTGGGAGGATAACTCACAGACCAGAAGCAATCCTCTCCTTTTGTTCCCTTGTGCTAGGCCTCCCCTTTAGGCTCCTCTCTAAACTGGGATCTGTACATCCTTCTAGGCTGGGTAGCTCATGGAAATTGTAGAGGGCTTGTGAAGAAATGGCCCTTCCCTTTACTGCCTTCGGGGTGCAGATTTGCTAATGTGGAGAGCCATGGCCCTGAAGAGCTCTAGTTCATTAAAGCTCCAAGGAGCTAGGATTTGATAGAGCCCAGACCAAGGGGACCCTATAGGAAGGTAATTCGGTGGAATGGGAAGAGCATTGCAACTGCAATCAGAAGACTTGGGTAAATGCTCATATAGTGAGGAAGGTCTTCATGAAAGTTTGTTTTATTGAGTATTTTATTAGCCAGCCAACCACAAGAGTTATAATACAAGCTAGGATTTGTATAGCATTGTAAGATTTGCAAAGCACTCAGACCGCCACGCCATTGTGGGCCACTGGGTATATAAAGTGACTAAAAAGAAAAAAGAAATCAGCTCTGCCTCCAATGAGCTTGCATTTTCTTTGGGGTAAACAACACACACGTATAGAAATAGATATTGAATAAATACAACACCATTTACAGGGATAGCTACTAGCAACTGGGGAAATCAGGAAGTTCTTCATGTAAGAAGCAGCACTTGAACAAGGAGGCTAAGGATTCCAAGAGGCTGAGGTGAGGGGAGAGCACAGTCCAGGCATGGGGGACAGTCCAGGTAGGGAAAGCACAGAAATGAAGGAGGGAATTCTGTGTATGAGGAGCAGCAAGAAGACCAGTTCGACTACAAAAGTCTGTGATGAAGAGGATGGAGACAATGATGATGGCAGATAGCATTACGGTTTGCAAAGTGCATTGTATGTTTTCTCATTTGATCCCGATGACAGCCTTGTGAGGTAGGTGCTGTTATTATGCCTATTTTACAGATGAGGAAACTGAGGCTGATAGAGGTACTTAAATGTCCAGGATCATACAACTATGAGAGTGTCTGAGGAAGGATTTATACTTAGATCTTCAAGTCCAGAAGTCAGGTTGTAAAGGGCTTTAAATACCAAACAGAGATTTCTGTGTTTGATGCTAGAGGTAGTAGGGAGCCACAGGAGTTTATTGAGCTGGGGAGGAGCATTGCTGGAGATGTGCCTTAGGAATAAAACTTGGGTAGGTATGTGGAAGATGGATTGGAAATGAATGGAGCCAGGAAAGAAGTTAACAGAAAGTGATCTGCAGTGACCCCCAACAATCCTCTGAGTATTGACAAGGGTAAGGGAGCCAGAATGGAAAGCAGATATAGAAGGAGTAGTCCTTGTTGGGGAGCGTAGCCCTTGTTCATGACCGGATTCTGTTCTAAAGGAGATTCATGGTTATCAGGGAGATAAGCCAACTGTTCCACAGGGATTCCAAGAGAAGGCACAGAATGCATCCAGTGTAGGAAGACCACATGTTCAATAATAAATATGGTTTCCCCCTTCTCTGAGAACTGAATGTTTTATACAACAACTCCCCCACAACATTCCTGTAAAGCTGGTAGGTAAGTGCTATAATCCCCATTTTGCAGATAAGGAGACTGAGTCTGAGAGAAGGGAAGTGATTTGTCCAAGTTCACATAACTAAGAAGCTAGATTTGAATCCAGAGTGTTTGACTCTTAAGTACAGTCTAGCTCTTTCCACTCTGTCGAGATGGTTACAGTGTGGCGAGTACTTCCTAGAGGAAGTGTGTTAAATAGGATTCACCTCATCTTTGGAATGTTGGGAATGCTATCCAGTATAGACTCTTGGGGCTGCTCCCAACTATGGGTTAGGGAACGAGAGCCTTTTCTAGTGTAAGGCGTTGGCCAGTGAGTCCAGTGGTTAGAGCATAACCCTAATGAGGACATGACTTTAAATGCCATTTGGTCTGAGCTTTGCAGGGGACAAATTCCTCCCTCTCCATCCCAATCCATTGCTGTGGGCTGAAACACCAACTCCAGCCAGGGAGCCAATAGGGCATAAAGCTCAAAGAGTTCTGGACTGGAAATCAAGAGACTTGAGTTGAAGTTCTAGAATTTGTCATGTGGTCTTTTTTTTTAAGCCTCAGTTATCTCCCCTGTCAAGAGTGGGAGATGGACCAGATGGTCTGTAAGGTCCCTTTATCATTCCAACAGTCTACAAACATACTCATACACCCACCAATAGCCAATTAGTATATTCTTATTAAACACCTACTATGTGCTCTTGGAGCCTTTGACTCTGCTTAAGTAAGAGAACCCTCAGTTGCTGCCGCCTCCTCCTTTCAGATGACCTTCATAATGCTATTTGTCATCTGTCTGTCCATCTATCTGTTTATCTATCTATATATCTACTATTTTTCTATCATGTATGTGTATATATGAATATGTATGTGCATGCATATGTATGTATGTGTATATATGTATTTCTATATATACATATTTGAACTCAGGAAAATGAGTCTTCCCAACCCACCCCAGATCCACTGCTATATCCACTGATTCAGGCAGATCTGAGTTCAAATCCCACCTCAGAAACTTACTGTGTGACCCTGGGCAAGTAACTTAATCTCTGTTTGCCTCAGTTTCCTTAACTGTAAAATGGAGGCCATAATAGCACCAGGGGATCCAAAGGAGATTATATCATGAAAAGCACAGTGCCTGGCACACATAATAAGTCCTTAATAAATGTTTGTTGACCTACTGACTGCCACACTCTGGGGATACAAGCACAGGGAAAGAAACACTTTGTACTCACATAGGCTTATAGACTGTCATGCAAATAGATTCTCTAGGGCATAGGTAGATTTCACAGGGTCACAGTCTCAGAACCAGGGCTGGAAGGGGTCTCAGAGGTCATGTCATCAATTCTGTCATTTTACAGATAAAGAAACTGAGGCTCAAGGAGATTTTGACATGCAAGGGCTCACACCGCATGAGTCAGGATCTGAATCCAAATCCTCTGACTCTAATGTCAGTGCCCTCCCCACCACCCATGCCAAGCATTTTGCTGAAATTCTCCTCTTGTGAAAGGCTCCGATATCACAAGAGTAATGCTCTCAGGCATTCCACACAGTGGGAGTTCGTAAGCTTTTATGTGTGTCATGGACCCTATTGGTGACAGGCTGGTGAAGCCTATGGACACCTCTGAATCATGTTTTAAAACACACACAATCAAATACACGAGAGTGCAAAGGAAACCAATTATATTGAAATAGTTATCCAAACGATTATTTACAAAGACGACGAGTTCATGGGCCCTGGAGTCCAGGGTCCCTGCGGTCGATCAAACATCTCTTCACCTACATACTGATCCCGTGGGACGGAGGGAGCCTTGGATTCAGAAGCGCCCAGGAGGATGCCGGCCAACACCAGAAGATTCCACAGACTGCACACGAATTTCATGGAACACACAAACGCCTCACTTCTGCAGAACTCGGGAGGATTCCACGCATATAGAAGTGGCAGTAAACAGGAGGGAAGGCGTGTTGGACCGTCCCACCTTCCTGCTCCTGCTGCAGAGCGCTCCCCTGCTTTGGCCCGCAGCCTCGGCACTGTTCGGCTTCTCCAGCTGAGATCTCACTCGCTTTCCCGCTATTGGCGCTGAAGATTCCCCCTCCTCCCCCACTCCCCCCACACACCTTGTCCTGTAAAGCCACTCATCAACTCCTGCTGCTGCCTCCTCCCCCCTTCCCTCCGCCCCTTCCCCAAATCATTCTTATGCTCTGTCTGTGGTCCCATTTCCATGGCAACCCATTGTGATGTCAGAGGAGAGCGGGTAGCTTCAGGATACTTTGGGGGTGGGGGGAGAGGGGAGGGAGGATGGAGGGAAGCTGTTGAAACCAATTATCTTGTAATAAAAGAGAGCATCTGGCTGCTGGACTGATCCAGGAGCCCTGGGGACAGGTAGGGACATGTGGCCTCTGAGAATTCTTTCTAAAGGGGAGAGGAGGGAAGAGGGGGAGTGGCTCTTATGGAGGAGACAGGAGGCCAGTCCAGGGGGAACTCGCCTCTGTAGAGAAAGGTCTTGAAGGTTGTGAACTAGGTCATACAGAGGGGAATGTGGGATGGAACACGTCATATTTCCCCAGAACCAGGCTGGCATATGTCAGTCTGGGGCAGGCCAGGGGAGAGGAGGTTGGCCGCAGACCCAGTAGCCTGAACTGGGCCCTGAGCCCTGCACTGATGTCTTAGCACCTTTGCCAGGCACCACCTGGGCTGCCTCCTTTCACTGAGCCCCTAGTTGGCTCCTGGTCTTTCAGAATCATCTCCCCCACTTTTCTCCTACCTGGGGTCATGCCTTCCATGTTCCCTCCTAGAATCAGCCTGGCACACAGAAATTAATAAATAGTGCTTGTTGACAGCCTAGCTGACCAGTGAGATTGAATGCAAACCTGTTTGAGGCTATATGATTTGCGGATGGGAGTGAGAGTGGAAAGGTTGGGGTTGGCCCTAGTCAATGAAGAAAGTGCCCTTATCCCATCAAGGAGGCAACATGACAAAATGGATGAATGACTGAATTTGAAATCAGAAGACCTGGGTTTGAATCTCTGATCTTTGTGCCTAGAGGCATCACTTCCCCACAGAACTCAATTTTCTCATTTGTAGGAAGAGAAGATCCAACTAGGTGATCTCTAAGGATTCTTTGCAGCTTGATGTCCTACAGTCTTTGACAGCTGCCAATACCAGTTTCGATGTTTCCTCTTCACGGCAGCTTCTACCCATACACAGAGAAGGCAGCTGCTCACATGGTGTGATGGGAGGGTACGCTAATGTTCTCCACCTCATCCAAAAATATCTCCCCCACTAACCTATTGTGGTGCCTGAAGTTCCCTCATTGGAAGAATGGAGAGTTAGTGTTAGCACAGCAAGAAAAACAGGGCAGCTGAGATGTGGGGGTGGAAAGGCAGTAGCTACATATATTAACATAAATCTCTCTTGAGCATCTAGGACACCCGCAGCCAACCCACATAAGTAGAGAGAGGCAAGGTTTGCACGGTTGGTATTTCTGTGACTAGCCCCAATCACACTGCCTGTGCAAAACAGGAGAGTTCTCAGAGAAGGCTGAGCAGGAGGCAGCTAAGCCTTCCTGTAGTAGGACTGTGTGGCTGTATCCCCAGATGTCCTTCCATGTGTGTCTGTGGGTATGTTTCTCCTGGGCTATGAATGTTCTCCTGGGATGGAGGGGGCGGGGTTATGTGTCAGACTGCACTCTTAACTGCCTCAGGTTTTATGCATGTGGAACACCGCAGAGAATTGTCTATGCAGACTGCCTATTACAAGGTTAGCCAAGGCTAAGTTCTTGATAGCACCTTCTGAGCCCTGCCCTCTCCCTTAGGGCATTTGCAGGTCCAAGGTCACAAAAACCCAGTAGGAGGCAAGTTTCTTGAAGGAAGAGATTGTTTGCAATATTTGGGTACTTAGTACCTAGTTTAGAGTCTTGTACACAGTAGGTGCTTAATAAATGCTTACTGATCAAATAAATGAACCTCAAAGTCAGAAGGGACCTTAGCAGTTATGCAGTCTAATATCCTGATTATTTTTTAGGTGGAGAAACTGAGGTCTGAAGAAGCTTCTCAAGTAGATCATGGCAGAGCCAAGTCTCTAAAAAGAGACAAAAACTTCAGAGCAAAGTTCAATCACTTTTTCAAGGTTTTGTCCTTTGAGTTCAGGAGTCATCCTCTGTAAAAACATAATCACCACTTTCCTTTGGCTGAAATTCCACACTAAGCCCCTACAAGATGCCATTAGCTAGCTTATCAGATCCTCCAACAGGACAATTTTGGGTTGGGAAGAGGGTAGAGGCAGCTGGGTGGCATCCTGAATAGGGAGCTACAAAGACCTGGATTTCAAATCCTCCTTCATCCCTTACTGGCTGTATGACCCCATGAACGTCCCTTCACTTCTCTCCATTCTAGTTTTCTCATCTGCAAAATGGGGATAATAGAAGTTAACCTGCCTCCCAGGGTGGTGGTGAGACTCAGATGGGATAATACACATAAGGTGCATTGCTAATCTTCTAGCACAGCGGTTCTCAACCTGTGAGTTATATTCAATTTAAATATATCCTGCACATCAGATATTTACATTATGATTCATAACAGTAGCAAAATTACAGTTATGAAGTAGCAACGAAAATAATTTTATGGTTGGGGTCATCACAACATGAGGAACTGTATTAAAGGGTTGTGGCATTAGGAAGGTTGAGAACCACTGTTCTAGCACCATATAAATGCTAGCAATTTCCCTGATTACTATTCATTCATCAGCATGCATTAATTAAGCACCTACTTTATGCCAGACACTGGGCTAGGTTCTGGAGATAGAAAGACAAGAAATAATACAGTCCTGCTCTCCTGGGGCTTTCATTTTTGGCAATAATAGAAGGAAAAACTTATTTATTCAAGACCTGCTATATGTAGGACCCTGTCCTAGATGGTAGGAAAAAAGAAGTAAGACCAGTTTTTGGACTTATGTCTAATGAGGGATGTTATATGTACATACACATACACATGAACATGCATATGCACACACGCACATAAGCACACATGCATACACATACATATACATGTATATACACACAAATATATGTGCATATTTATATATTTGTGTGTGTATTATATAAGATAGAATACAAAGAGAAATAGAGAATAAATGCCCTAGGGATATTTGTGAAGGGAAATTTTACTTCTGGGGGGAGCATCTGGGCCGGATTTTGAAAGGAAGGCAGAATTCCAAATGGCAGAAGTGAAGAAGGGATGGAGGGAGTTGGAAAAATCTGAGTGAAAGGTCAGAGGCGGGAGAGGACATGACTGAACTATGAAGAAAGTGATGAGGAGTGGGGTGAAATCAGGCTGGAAAGACAGAGTGGAGTCAGATTGTAGAAGGCTTTGAATGGCAAGCTAAGGAATTTGTATATTAGACTGAAGAGCCCTTGGAGATATTGGGTAAGGCAATGTCATGTTTAGACCTATACTCAGAAGTATTCTTAGGGTGATCTCCTTAGGAGCAACAGTCCCTTTGCAAACTTTAAAGTTCTAGAGAAATGTTGGTTATTATGAATAATGTGATAGAAATAATAAAAATAACGATGATGATGATGATGATGATGATGGTGATGAATGACTGTCTCCATTGACTGATTGCCAGGTAGATGAGAGCACTTCCTCCTGTGGGAGGCTGGTGCTGGGTATGGAGAGAGAGGGGCTTTGCTGGAGGGACAGAGGATGGCTGGGGCTCAGCCTGTGTTTGGATCTTGGCTCTGCCATTTACTTGGTAGCTGATTATCCTTGGGCAAACTGCCCAAAGATACCCTCAGTATCTTTATCTGTAAAAGAAGGGCCATAGGTCCCTCACAAAGTTATTGTGAGGGTTCAGCATTTTCACAGAAATGAACTGAAACACTCAGACTTTGCACAGTGATTTTTTTCCTCTCCCAATGATTTCCTTGGGCCTCTTTTACCTTTTTTGATGTCTTGGTTTAAGGGTGAGAAGAAAGGCCAGGAGAACAAGGGCTCAGGGAGGGCCCAGAGTCAGGGTCTGGCAGACTGTTGCCAGTTATGGTAGAGAGAATCCCCCCTCCCCACAGACTCAAAGAGTCATGGGATCAGAGGCCCAGAGTGAAAGGGAACTTAGAGAAGAACACTTTAGATCCTCTCATTGTACAGATGAGGAAGCTGAAGCCAGGGAGGCTAAGTGCCCAAGGTCGCCTAGATCTGGGCATCTGTTCAGAGGGTAAAGCAGCTGAAGAGAAAGAGCCATCTTGGGGAGAGAAGGGTCAGGGGGTGTTTGTTTATAGACTGAGACTGAAGGTGATGTTCAGGAAAGCTCCCTTTACAGGCACAGACAGGCCCCACTAACTCAGATGTGATGACCAGGGCACGTGCAGGGGAAGGCCAGGGAGCGACGGCCTCACAATGTACTGTAGAAAGCCCAGATCTGCTATTTGTGGCTACCAGAGTGGTCCTGGGAAATTCTTTGGGACTCAGTTTCCCCATCTGTAAAACAGAGCATCTGTACTCCATGGCCTCTGAAGGATTTTCCAGGTTCCTTTCCAGCCCTTCTATGCATTGAGTCAAATATGTGAGTGCTCTGTGTGTGCATTGGGGTGGGGCTGAGTGACTCAGTTGTTGCGTGGATATTAGGGGCTAAGCAGAGGGGTGTTTTTCCTTCAAAGCCTGGATCAAGTGATACCTCCAGGCCAGCAAGGCCTCCCAGGATCAGGTCAGCTCTCAGCTCTCAGCAGTAATCTTCCCTGCTGTACTGAGCTGGGCTAGGCCAGGGAGGGGGAAGCAGCTTCCAGCCCCCCCAGGTATTTTTATGGCCTTCACCCCTGAGCCCCCTTCTCCTCTTTCTCACTACAGCCTCCTGCCCCCACTATCCCTGAGCCATCAATCACAGCAGGCCTGGGAAGGAAAGTGACCAGGGCAGCGACTGGAGCCTGGGCTGAACGAGTTAAGGGGTATTTTCTGCCCGCCTTCCAGATTACCTTCCAGCCAAAGGTAAGTTGCCTGGTTCCTTACAAGAAGATTCAGTTATAAGGGGCTTGGCATGGCTGGCACCCAGACTGAATGTTCTGCCCCTTGAAAAGTAAGCCAAGGGGCTGTATTGAGGCATTTTAAATGAGAAGGTGCTGCCCCATATTCCTGTCAAGGCAAGATAGGGAGGACGAGTAGCTCCTCTAACTTTTCCCAAGATCCATATTCCTCATTGACTCAGGCGGGGTCCAGAGGGCACTCTGGGTCAGCAAAGGATGGGCAAGAAGGTAGTTCAGGAAGGGACACAAACAGGGCAGTTTTGTTACTTTTGTATTAAATTTAATATGCAATAAAGAAAAGTTCATATGAAACTATAGTTTCATATACATAACCTGTTTTTTGAAATGTTCATGTTTTCTGGTGTTTATTAAATCATATTTTATATTATCATATTTTAAAAAATTAAATTATAAAAAATTAAAAAGGAAAGGACTTAGCATCACAGGGGATAGGTTTGTAAGTCAAAGTTTGTGGACCATGTACATTACTTCCACAAGTTGGCTTATTTGAGTGAGGTCATAGTGTGTCTAGGGTGGCTCCATGTGCTAGGATATGAGCCCGAGGACCTGACTTCATTTTCTGACTCTGCCCCTTACTATCTATGTGGCCTAGAGCATGGCACTTCTTACTGGGCTTTTCCCTAGCTGGGTTTCCTTATCTGTAAAAATGAGAACATCTATGGTCCTTTCTAACTTACACTCCTTGACCCAAAGTAAATTATAAATTATCTAGTTAGTTTTGGCTTAGGAGAAGAACTGTGCTAGCTTTTAAAAGGTCGTATAGTACGGGGAAAGGCCACTATACCCAAGTCTAAGCTCGTGTAATAACTCATGGTAATGAGTTCCTTTCTGTGGCCTTCAGTTTCTTCCTCTGTTAAATGGAGAAGTTGGATGAGATGACCTCTGAAGACTCTTCTGGGGCTGGATCCACCATCCAAATCTACTCAAAGGTTCCTTGGGACACTAAATTCATTTGTCCAATTAATTCAAGATTCATTCTCAGCTTGGGGTGACCTAACTGTCCTCTCCCCTCTGGGGCAGTAGATAGAGCCTTGGACCTAGAGTCAGGAAGACCTGAGTTCAAATCTAGCTTTAGCCACTTACTAGCTGTGTGACCCTGGGCAAGTCACTTCAGTCTGTTTGCCTCAGTTTCCTTAACAATAAAACAGGGATAATAAAAGCACCTCCCTCCCAGGGTTGTTGTGAGGATTGAATGAGAAGATAATTATACAGAACTTAGCAGTGCCTGTTCCTTCGCAGGTGTTTAATAAATACATCTTGTCTCCTGGTCTTTAGGAAAACTAATGCAACAATGTTCTGAAATAGTTCAGGTATTATTACCCTTAACTTAGAGAAAAGAAGGAAGATGGTATCCCAGAGAAGAAAAAATGACTTTCCCAAAGTCATAACCTGGTTAGAGGCAAAGGCAGGATTTGAATCCAAGTCTGCTGACTCTCAGGCAAGGTGAGAGTCTTGGCACTTCTTTTCTGTCTTGGGCTACAGATGTGATGAGACAAACAGGGGCAGATGGAGGGCCACAGATCTCCCACTTCTTAGCTTGGTGACCTAGGGCATAGCCCATGAGCTGACAGCACCGTTTTGGTCTAGATTATCAGCTAGACCAGTTTAGTCCCCTGTAGCTCCATCTGGGGGAACTTCACCTCAATTTTGTTGCTTGTAAAAGAAGTTGAAGGGCATGCAAAGTAAAAGCCTCCTGGGTTTTCTACCTCAGGGCAGTTCCACTCACTTTTTGAAGTCCTGTTATCTCCATTAAAATATTCTTGCTAATGAGTTACCCCTGGGTGGCCCAGGCAGGATAATTAGTCCCTCTAATTTAACCCATAACTGGTGCCTGGAGGCATTTCTTCCACTGCTGGTCATGGAGTCATGGAGTGTGACCAGCCTCTTTGGCCAAAGATGAAGGGAAAGCCAAAGCCCTGTCCTCTGCTGCCAGGGTTCCCAAGGAGGAGCTGCCCACAACACCAGCCACCTGCTTCTCAACTCAGAATTTCAGATTTGCAGAATATCAGAGCTGAAAAATCACCAGAGGGATTATTTAGTCCCCCCTCATCCTTTCCCAGAGATGGAAGAAGATGAAGCCTAGAGGATGAGAATGACTTACCCAAGGTCTCATGGCTAGGAAGTACTGCGTCTGGGATTCCAGTGCAGATTGCTGGACTCCTACTGCCTCTGAATTCAATTCAAAGCAGCAAGCACTTATAGGCTTCCTACAGAGGATGCTACTCCATGCTGAGGGAGACACACTGTTTAGAATAGACACTCAATCCTATCTCTCATGAGGATAAGCACATACACAGATAATCTTAGCTCCATTTCCAGAGCAAGTTTATGGCTTGCAAAGCCTTGACAGTATAAACGTTTCCATTTTACAGATGAGGACACAGACTCAGAGGACTAAAATGATTTTCTTAGAGTGGCTTAAACTATCAAAAATTTTTAAAAAAATATCTTGTTTGATCCTTACCTCAACCTTGGGAGGTTAATGTTATTATTATCCCATTTTAGAAATGATAAAACTGAGACAACCAGAGGTTAAGTGACTTGTTCAGGGTCACACAGCTAGTATGGTCTGAGGGCTGGATTTGAACTCAGTTTTTCCTGACTCTAGGTATTCTTCTCTATCTGCCATGCCATTTAGCTACCTCCAAAATTGGGATTTGAATCCTAATCTTTTGACCCTGAATCATATAGGACCATAAGAGCTGGAGAGTACCTTACAAGGTCTACTCCGCTACCTCCCCATTTTGTAGATGAGGAAACTGAGGGAGAAGGTATTAGGAAAGTTCCCAGGAGATAGAGACTGCTTCTAGTTGGGGAGATCAGAATAGGCTTCCCAGAGGAGGTGGGGTTGGAGCTCAGCATTGCTGCGTTGGTTGAACTTTGAAAGAACAATCCAGAGCTTTGAGGGAAGGGACTGGTTTGCCAGCTCATTTGGGGTCACTCTGCATTGGAAGCCCAGAACCTTGGATTCTACTACTAGTTCCATCTACTACAGTTGCCAAATTCCTTCTTCTCTCTGGCTCTCAGTTTCCCCATCTGTAAAAATTAGAGTTTAGATTAGATGACTTCCGAGGTTCCTTGTAGCTCAAAAACCTTGATCCCACGATTCTCAGGGTGGATGGTAGATCCCATGATCCTGAGGATGGAGTGGTAGATCCCACTGGTAGATCCCATGATCCTCAGGATGGAATAGTAGGTTGTACTGACTTTAGTGGAGGGCCTTGAATGATAGCTAAGGAGAGTGGTCTTTATGGAATGTCTTTTTGGATTTGCCCATTCAATTTTGTGTCATTAGATATCCTACAGTGTAGTATCTGTGGCAGGAGGAAGGGACCAGGAGGGAGGAGGGGAGGTGGGTTATTTCTTTGGGAGGCGCAACCGCTAGCGGGTGGCACCTCACAGTGCATCTGAGATAAATTGCTTTTAAATAAAACCCCTTTGCTAATGCTCAGCCCCCTGTCCAGGTCACTTCCTCTCTGTGTGTCTGTGATTTATAGAGCAGCTCTTAACATTTATTAACTTCTAAATCAGTGCAGCTGATCAATTGGCCCCTTTCCCATTAGCCCCTGAGTGGCATCCTCTCCTCCCTCCTTTGGGGAGAGAGGGAGGGGAGCCTGAGTTGCAGAGAGACAGGCAGGGACATCTGAGGAAATGGCAGAGAACTGGGAAGGCACTGAAGTGGGCCAGGGCCAGGGCCATGAGGGAAGTTGGGAACAAAGAGCCAGAACCTTTGTGGTACAGACAGTGGCCAGACCAGGATGGAAGGGGAGAGAAGTCAAGGGACAGCCACATGGAAGAGTAAGCTGAGATCTTCTTAAAGATGCACCTAGAATACACCTCTTTTTACCTCCAGCTCTTATTGTTTCATTTAAAGTTCATTCTATTACCAATAGAGTGCCATTCCTGACCTCCCTCCCCACATCCTTCCCAATTACTAGGGCCTTTCCTCTCAAAATCAATTTAAAATACTTTTGCATATACTTATGTATTTGGTTATTGTCTCCCCCAGTGTTGGATAGAACTATGGACATGGAGGTAAGGGAAGACCCAAATTAAAATCTTGCCTCAGACACCAGCTGTGCAACATTGAAAACTTCTCAATATCAGCTTCCTCATCTGTGAAATGGGGATAATAATGTCACCTATTTCATAAATCAAGTCAAACAGCCATATAAGAAGTGCCTGCTATGAGCTAAGCACTGTCCCTAGTGCTGAAAATACAAATAGGCAAAAACAAACAAATGGAAAAACCCATGACCACCACCACCACCAAAAAGCAAAACAAAAGAAAACAAAAAAACAGTCTCTGCCCTCAAGGAACTCACAGGGGTGAGGAAGAAGACCATCAGTGTCAATGGATCATAGAATATATGAAGGAGAATAAAGTGTAGGGAGACCAGAAAGGTAGGAAGTGGGGGCAGGGTGTGAAGGGCTTTAAAACCCCCCAAAATACATTTTCTCTTTTCTTCCAAGGGTAACAAGGAGCCACTGGAGTTAACTGAGTTGGGGGGAGGGTGACATAGTCAGCCTGAGATGGGAATGGAAATGGGAAGCTGAGTGGAGAATGGATGTGAGTGGGCAGAGACTTCAGACAGGCAGACCTTTCTGCTCTGCCCTCCTCCCCAACCCACAGGTTATTATAATAGCCCAAGTGCAAGGTGCTGAGGGCCTGCATCAGAGTGGTGTGGATTTCAAAGGTGAGAAGGGGCTTATTTGAGGGATATTGTTGTTGTTGCTGCTGTTTGTCCTTCATTCTCGAAGAAGACCAGAACATCAGGAAGGTGATGCCATGACTTGAAAGTGAATTGGACTTAAGTGGGAGAGGGCTCTGCAAAGTCACCAGCCTCACTTTCTCCTTTGGATCCATCTGGGACCAGTGGCAGATATAGAACAGGACAACAGGAGATGGGTCCCATTGAGGTATGCTGTATAGGTGAATTCAGCAGACCTTGGCACTAACCATATGATTGGGGGGGGGGCGGAGAGTGGGGGCGATGAGAGATAGTAAGGAGCATGGGATAACTCTTAGTTTGAGAGCCTGGGATCTTGAGAAGATAGCTGGTGGTGCCTATGAGAGCAATAGGGAAGGTCAGAAGAAGGGAGGGTTTAGAGGCAAAGATAATAGATTCAGTTTGGGACATGTTGACTTGAAGATATCAATGAGCTATCTAGTTTGAGGTGTGCAGTAGGCAATTGGAGATGTGAGAGTGGAGATCAGGAGAGAGGTTTGGGACAGAAAAATAGAGCTGAAAATCATCTGCACAGAGAAGATCATTGAATTCATGGGTCATTGTATTAAATGAGAGACTGTATGTAAGGCACTTCTCAAGCTATATAGTGCTAGGTAAATATTAGCTATTTTTAAATATTAGTTATTATCATTATTAATTTCTGTCTTTATGAGGTTAGTGCCTAGCCCAGTACCAGGCACACAGTAAGTGTTTAATAAATACTTGATTGTCTTTCCCTTGAATTATAATATTTCCAATAATTATGACAACCTACTTCTATTTTGCTTTGTGGTTTACCTAATGTAAACCAAGTACATGCATTCAGAGTCCCGGGAGGTTAGATACCAATAAGACCTTAGATTATCCAATTCAGACCCCTCAGTCTACAGTTGAGGAAACTAAGGGCCAGAAAAAGGCAGTGACTTGTTCAAGGTCACCTCACTCCTAAGTGGAAGAATGAGGGTTCAAATCTAGGACTTCTGACTCCGATTCTAATGTTCTCTTTACTGCACAGTCCTCTTACTGAAGGTGAGAGTTGCAAGCATTATTACTCACTTTGTTTACATTTTGAGGTATCTAGGTGGTAGAGTGAATAGTTTCTGATCCTCGAATCAGGAAGATTTGAGTTCAAATCCAGCTTCAGGTTCTTTCTAATTGTGTGACCCTGAGCAAATCACTTAACCTGTTTGCCTCAGTTATTAAATAATGATACATAATTTGAATGATTGTAGTGGGGATCGATTGGGATCATTTTTGTAAAACACTTAGCATAACACCTAGCACACAGTTGGTGCTCGATAAGTGCCTATTACCTATCACTTTTAGATTTGGGGAAATTGATGCTCAAAGGTCAGCTTCTTATAGAGTATTAATAGATTACATTTGTACTGTGGTTTGCAGTTTTCACAGAATGTTAGAGTTAAAAACAACCTCAAAGATCCATTATTCTCATCTCCCACTGCCTTCTCTTTATAACTGTGGCCAAAATGCAATCCAGTCCAAACCAACAAGCATTCAGTAAATGCCTGTTATGTGCTATGTACTGGGGATACCAAGAAAAAATAAAAAAGGGTTTCTGTCTTAAAGGAACTTATGGGGGGGGGATGTTCTACCATACTAACAAAGATAAATTCCAGATAATTTGAAAGAGAAAGGAGTCACTTAGGCAATAAGTATTTAAGGACCTATTGTGTGCCAAGCACTGTGCTAAGTTCTGGAGCACCCTTGAGAAGGGGAAAGATGTTTCTAGTTATTGAAGAAGGAGAGGGAGGGCATTCCAGGCATGTTCAGTAGGGGGGAGATGTAGAGTTTTAAGAATAGCAGGCATGCCTTATTGACTAGAATACAAAGTCTGTGTGTAATGGGGGCAGGGTGGATTACTTGAAAAAAATTTGGAAAGGATGTCAGACTTGAAAGATCTTAAGTGGTAAACTGAGGAGTTTTCAGTCTCTCCCAAAGCAATAGTCCCTTGAAGGGCAGGAAGCTGCTGAGGGCTCTTGAAAAGGGGAATGGAATTGCCAGACCCTCTGCATGACACCATCAATTCAACCAATATTTATTAACCTACTATTAACAAAATGCCTAAGTAACATGCAAAGGAGCATTAAGCTACCTAGGGGTACAAACTGTTTTTATACACAGTTTACTGGCTTCATTTATATACAAATGATTATTCACATGCTAACTGATCATTCTCATCTCTTCATTAATTCAGGTCCATGAGGACCTGCTATAATAGCTCTATACAGTAACAGAAGTATAGGATTCAGAAGTATCAGGGACTACAGAAATCAGCTTGGGCCCTGAAGTTGTGACCTAGGTGCCCAAGGTCCCACAGTAAATATCAGAGATATGTTTTGAAATAGGCTTTCTGATTCCAAAGTCAGTGTTCTTGCCACATTTTAATGCCTACAATAACAAGCTGTGTTCTTTTATTCATCTTTGCATGAAATATTTATGGATTTTACCAGGCTAGGGAGACAGAAAGAGAAGTAAACACAGTTCCTGCCCTCCGGGAGCTCATAGTTTGGTTGGGAGAGAAATTTAATTGAAACAGTGTAACACCTATCTGAAATGATTAGAAGACAATGCAAGGCACTATGTATCAATAAAATTTGTAACAATCAGCCTAGCCCAACAATTGAATGGACTGTGAAATTCAGTAGTGAGATCTCCATCACTGGAAGTATTCCTGCAGAGGCTGGACAGTCATCCCTTAGAGAGTCTAAATATTAGCAACAGAACTAGTTGGGGACCCTTTCCCCTCTGACATTGCTACAGTCTAGGAAGTGGTTAAGTGGAAAGATCATTGGAGTTAGAACCTCAGGTTCTTGAGTCTTCTCTTTTGTAGGTTTGTGACTTTAGGTAATTCTTTTCCCTTATGACGCTCAGTTTCTTTCCATGTCAAATAAAGGTGTCTCACTAAGTGATCTCTCAAGTCCTTGCTAGCTCAAGACCCTGTGATGCTATGATGTGCTGTGGGAGCGAAGGGGGAGGGAAGGTTCACTGTGGGGTCTAGCGATCAGGGAAGAGGTGCTCACTTGTCTGGAGGAGGAATGGGTGAGATTTAGTAGTGACAGAGGGTGAACTCTGTGACTCCCCAAGCTGTGACCCTGCCTAGAGCAGGGGATCTGGCTGCCAGTGTTTGCTTCCAAACTTGCACGTTCTGATGAAGAGTGTTTATTCCAGGAGTTGGCTGGAGGCTTGAGGCCCAATCAGTGCTAATGAGGACTCTGAGGATACAAATTGGATCCCAGCACAACCAAGATGAAGAATAAACATTTTCCTCCTGCTCTTACTACTTCCCTCCAGGGCATCAGGACCAGGCTCTGGGTCCTTGAGTCAACCATGGTCTGGGAGTGCAACCATTAGGCAGGGTTGATGGTGGGCATGTGAGGTGGGGAATGGGCGAAGAGGACACAAAGGCAATCCCAGCATGTCCCAGCAGGTGTCAGGGTGGAGCGAGTCTTTGCTGTGACCCTCTGCCCCCATGCCCAGCTCTGTCTCAGAGCCTTGGGGAAGCACCAAAGGAGAAGTCCCCTGCTTTTGCCCTGGAGACCTCCGGTTCGTTGAGAAAAAGATCCACAGGTATGAAAAGATAGTTCCCAGCCTGACATTAACCCAAAGTGTAAAGTCTTAAAAAGTGATTTAGACCATGAGGACTGAAGGAATTCAGAGGAGAGAAAGATGGCATGCTGATAAGGGAAGGCTTCCTGGGGGAGGCGGGACTTGGAATGAAGTCTGGAGAGTGGGTGGTATTTGGAATCCCTTTAGGCTTTTACTTTTCAAAGTGCTTTCATATCTAATATCTCATTTAATTTTCACAATAACCCGGTGAGGACAGAAGAGCATCCTACTGGACAGATCAGGAACCTCAGGTCCCAGGAAAGTTAAGTGACAAATGCACACAGTTGGAGAGCAGCAGATTCAGAACTGGAAAGCAAGTCTTTTCCTCCAACTGTGAGCTTTGGGAGGGGGCAAAGATCGTGCCTTGCTTACCCACATTCTACCTCCTCACGTCCCTAGCACAGGGCTATCCACACAGTAGGTATTTAGTTCATGTTTACAGAAATGAATGGACCGCTATCAAATTTAGGGCCTTTCCCATGAGATTGGGGTGAATCAGAGGACCTGAATTTTCTTGTGGAAGAGTCTGTGTGAGTAGAGGTACATGATCTTTCTCCTAACTCCTGGAGTCTGATGATGGTTTTATTGCTGTTTTTGTATCCCTAGTACCTAGCACACAGTAGGTACCTCATAAATGCTTGTTGACTAAGTGGAATGGTAAGTTGTGATGTTTGAAAGGATCAGACCACTCAGATACTTACTAGCTGGATGATGCTGGGAAAATCACTTTGGTTTCCTTATTTATAAAATGGAGATAATAGCATATACCCGCTCACATGGTTATTGTGAGTATCAACAATATGATACATTAAAATATTTGGCAAATCTTAAATTTTTATATAAATGTCAGTTTCTTCCTCTTCTTCCTCTTCCTCCTCCTCTCTTCCTCCTTCTCGTCCTCTTCCTCCTCCTCCTCCTTTTTCTTCTCCTCCTCCTCATTTTTCTCTTCTTCCTCCTCCTTTTCTTCATCCCCCCCCCTTTCTTTCTCCTCTTACATTTGGCTGTTGGTATATGGGGATAGGTTAGGAGCCTGATATGGTCTTAAAATGACAAAAAGATGAAAGCATTTTCACTTTTGTTTATTGAAGCTCCTTCCTTCAAGGACCAGCTCAGGCACCAGCACCTCCATAACTGCATTCATACAGAAGCAGGGAGGTAGTAAGGCTCAGTAGAAAGAACTCTGGGCCTGGAAGTCAGCAAAACCTGGTTTGAATTCTATCTCTGACATTTATTAGTCAATGCTACTATGGGCTAATCATTTCTCCTCCATTTCGTCATCTGGAAAATGAGATAGTAGTACCTACAGCCCTTGCCTCCCAGGCTTGCTGTGAAGATTGGTAAGGTAATATATGATTTGAGAAGCTAATTACGTACTGGCTATTTTATTATTCTTATCAATAAATATTAAATAAAGTTTTATTGATAAAATCATCTCCCTAATGTCATGGTCCTTTTTGAGAATGAAGGACAAATGCAAGAACTGATAAAATTATCAAAAATAAGAGATGTGAAATAGTTGTTATTATTATTTATAATAATCCTAATCATAAACAGTCTCTCCCTCTTTACATTTTTCATAGCACTTTTCCTGGACCTCTCCATTGCACTTATCTCATAGCATGATTCTTTTTCTGACTGCTGGTCTTGCCCCATTCATTTTAAACTCTTTGATAACAAGGTAGTTGTCTTTATATCCCCAGGGCATTGCACACATAGTAGGGGCTTAACAGATGTTTGCTGGATGGAACAGAATTTGTCTGGTGATATCAGAGTAAGATCAGAGGCTGGCTGAGCTTCCTGGTCCTGCCCCTCAGTGGAATATTCATCAGCTCTAGGAACTTTGAATGTTGGTGAAAGGGAGGGGAGAGTGGGGAGGACAGCATGGGGTGGATGGTGATGGAATATCTGACTATTAGCCTTTTGCATTTATTACTTTGGTTTGGGGGAAGAGAATGGGGGGGTGAGAGCAAAATTAAAATTCCTCTTTGAGAAGTTAACAACTTCCCAATTAAAGGGTTTTTATTTGCGAAATGCCTTAGGGGCCTTTTCAATCAGGAGGCTTTTCTGAATAATAACATTCAGGGGCAGGGAGAGAGAGAGAGAGAGAGAGAGAGTGCCAGGGTGCCAGCTGCAGAGGTTGGGGAGGAGAAAGGGGAAGGGGAAGGGAGGGAAGAAGGGAGGAAAGAAGGTGAGGGGAGAAAGCAGAGAGAAAGAAAAAAGGAAAGTGGGAGAGGGAGAAGAGGGAGAGGGAAGAAAGAAGGGGAGGAAGGAGAATTGGGAAGGATAGGAAGAAAGGTGGGAGAAAGGGGAAAAGAAGGTGGAGGGAAGAAAAGGGGAGGAGCAGAAGGAAAAAGAGATTCCTTGGACCAAAACTGCAGCCTGTTATATCCAGCATGTTCTAAATAACTATAGAATGAATGAGGAAAGGAGAGGAGAGCTCTTCAGTCCTGGGGGTGGAAAGGGCAGAGTGGACAGATCCTCTCTAGCCTTAGCTCTGCTGCTCCTGATCTCCCCAGATGAGACTGAGGCTCTTTCTGAGTTGGTTGGAGACCAAAATGAGGTGTAGAATTTCTCTCAGGGCCGATTTCAATTGCTCAATTGCCTTCCAGAGAGGGGATTAGTAGCAATGGATGTGGAGATGTAGACCTAGAGATAGAGAGGGAGATATGGAGGAAAATTTCCCATAGATTAGGGATGTGAAGATTGACTCAGGATTGGGAAGGGAGTGGGGTGGGGTAGGACTGGGGATGAGGATGGAGTGGAACAGAGGTAGCCTATTTGTTTGCCCTTGTCTCTCCATTTTCCCAGCTGCCAGTGTCTGCACCTGCTCCCTGTATGTATTTTGTATCTTACATTTATACTGAATTTTTCCTTTGGAGAACAGAAAACACTCCCTCTTTCCTTGACCTTATCTATAAAGACATCCCAGATTGATCCAGAGAGGTGATAACTTTCCTCAGCTTTCACCTATATGTCATGAGGCTTTTCCCCATTCATTACCTCCCAAATATCCTTATTCTCTAACATGAACAAATAATGCTTATGAGAGCCAACATTATTTAGTGGAAGGAGCCCTCTCTTTCCTGTCTGGAGACCCAGATTGGACTCCTACCATTACCAGTGACTGACTAGCTATGTGACATTGGGTAAATCCCATCCATGCTCCAGAGGGTCAGAAAATACACAACCAGGATTCTTTGGGTCTCAGTTTCCTTATCTGCAAAATGAAAAGCTTGGACTAAGTGATCTTGAATGTCCCTCCCAGTTGTAATATTCTGATTCTGCAGTTCTAATCCCTGTGTATCACATGCTTACTCATGGTCTAGAGCAGTGTTTCTCAACCTGTGGGTCGCGACCCCTTTGGGGTTGAATGACCCTTTCACAGGGGTCACAGGGGTTGCCTAAGACACATTTCCAATGGTCTTAGGAACCTCCTCTATCTTTCTCCAGGAGGGTCTGCCCACATGCAGACACTCCCACATACAACTATTAAAGGGTCCCGGCATTAGGAAGGTTGAGGACCACTGGTCTAAAGGATCTGTAGATTTGCATTAGTGGGTATCATGACTAATTGGATCTATCTGGGATCATGAGCCCTTCTCAGGGAATGACCAAGTCTGCAAAATCCATTTCAAGTTTGTCCAAAGGGCACAAAGTGATGCTGAAAAAGAACTTTGTGGAATCTATAGTTACTGTGACCTTAGGACCTCCCAGGCTGTTGATTTCTGCCCCTCCTATGGATGGCTACATAGCCTTCTGAAGGTCTTCAATGAGTAGTAAATCCACTATCTTGCTTGAACTTCCTAACAGCCCTGTATCCGACAGTTGTGATTGCCCTAATTTTGCTAATTTCCTAAACTCCTCAAGAGTGAGCCAAGGCTCTGCTGGGTGATGGGAGTGATCTGTGGGCATGGAGCTAGTAAGTGGTGCATGTAAAATTCCAGCTCTGATTTTCTGGGCTCCAAGTCCACGTTGTGTAACATCTTATTACTTGTTAGGCTTTTTTCCTTTTAATCAATGAAAAATATCCCTTCCTTCAATTTCCATGTGTTTATCTCCTTCTCTCCTCCCCCCATCCCCACCCTTCCCCAGATCTGAGCTTCAGAGTTGGAAGGGACCTAAGAAGCCAACTTGTCCAATCCCCCCATTTTGCAGATGAGGAAGCTGAGACCCAGAGAGGTTACCTGACTTTCTTTAAGTCACATAGGTAACAAGTAGCAGATCTGAGCTTCGACCCTGGTCTTCTGAATCCAAATTTAGCATATTTCCCACTGTACCACCCTGTTTCCTTCCTCTTCATATCCTTTTTCCTTTCTTTTCTTCTATATTTTTCCTTTTTGTTCATCTCTCCCTTCCTCCTTCCCTTTCCTCTTTCTTCCACTTTACTTCTTTACCTTTTCCTCCCTTCCTCTTTCTTCCTCCATCTCTCTCTCCTTATTTTTTCCTTCTTTTCTTTCTTCTTTCCTCTTTACTTCTTCCTTTTCCCCTCCTACCTTCCCTCCCTTCCTCCCTCCTTCTCTCCCTTCCCTGAAGAAAACTGTTCATCCTCTCTGTCCTTATTTACTAAGTTCCTACTGCATGCTTCTCTCAGACCAGGGCTTCCTCCAGGACCCATTATGTCTATTAACTCAGATTCAGGACTCCTGGAGCCATTAGCCCCTTCCCAGAGTTCTGCACACAGTGGGGATGACCGGCTCCCAAAGGGAAGTCACCAAGGCTCACAAGCAGGAATCCTATTTCTCCACAATGGAAGACTCTTCCTTTTCTAATGGTCCAGGGGCTAGAGCCTGCACAGCGCGGTTACCTGTCTACACTAAACTTCTTCATTCCTTTCTGGGTTTCTGGTGGGTGGCCCTAGTCCAGTAGGAATCCATTTTCCCTCCCCTCCCATCCCTTCCCCTCCTGTGCTGCCTTGTTGCCTAGGAGACCAAGTCTCACTCTCCTCAAAGCCTCCAGCCTCTGCTAGGAGCCCGCAGGGGAGAAAGGCTGTCTGCAGGGTGAGGAGGTAAAACCAGATGTGTGAAGAAACAGAGAGAAAGTAAGAGAAGGGGAGCTGTAGAAAGTATCATGGAGGGGGTGGATGGGAAGAAGCCTAGACTAGGGTTGAAGATGCACAGGAGTTAACACTCACTGAGTCATCATATTTGGAGCCCCACTAAGTTAGGGAAGCCACCAATATGACCCCCTCAGTGTACGGGACTGGAAAGAAGAGCCAGTCCAATGCAGACAGAACAGCTCTGGATGGGGGAGGGGCAGAGGTCAGAAGACTCCGGTCTAGACTGGCCTTTTCCCCTCCCCCATCCTTGCTATATTTCTCTGAGCCTCAGTTTCCCAAACTGTAAAACGATGGGTTGAGTCACATGATCACTAAGGTCACTTCCATTCCTAACAAGTGATGAACAGACAGGGAGCAGGAAGGAGAAGAGAGGAAGGAAGGAAGGAAGGAAGGAATATGAGGCTGAAATAGAGAAGGAGGAAGAAGGACAATGGGAAGTGCTGGAGGAGTGGTGAAAGAGAAGGGAGATGATTTGAGCAGAAGGAAGCCCATTACACTGAAGAGTACAAGACTCAGACACAGCGGACCTGGACGGGGTCCTGCTGGCTGCGAGTGCCTTAAGCTCAGATGAGGCAGTTTAACCAGATCTTCTAGTGATCTATCCCTTAATCCTTCCTTCGGGTGGGAGGGAGGAAAGAGAAAATGGTTTGGAAATCAGGAACAAGGGGAATAAAGCTGCAGAGATACTGGCCTCCCAGCATCAGAGATGGAGAACTGGAATGAACCTTAGAGGACCAACCCCCTCATGTACAGATGAGGCTAGAGGTTAAGAGACTTGGCCAATGGAGTAAGTGGAATGAGTGGGGTTTGAATCCAGGTTCTCCACTGCCTCTCACTATCCCTGGTGCTTCTCTACATTCAGTAAGATGCCCTGGAGACCAACCTGGGGGGAGGGAGAGCAGTAGAATAGAGGAGGACATCCGTGGCATCAGGCCCTTCTCCAAGAGATGATGGATCCAGTGCCATTGAGGAAGAAAAGAACTCAGTACCAAGGAGAGCAGCAAAGCAGATTTCTGTCTCTTTCTCTGCCCCATGGCCCCTCATCCTGCCAGTCCCAGCTCTGTCTGACCTTTCTCCCTCCTTCTCTTCTTCCCTTCCCTTCCTTTTTCCCCTTGACCTCCAGGCAGGCACCCAGGTTTGCCCCCTCTCCCTTCCAAGGTCGTCCAAGGAGGCTGGAACGATGAATGACTTGGCTGTCCAGGGCTGGCTTTTGTGAGCAGAGGGTTTTATATAGTCTGCACTTGCTTTTTCTTCCCTCTTTTCCCTCTTTCCCTTATCCACCATCACTCTTCCCCCCACCCCCATTTTTTTTCTTTCTCTGGCTTGTCCTACTTTCAAATCAGAGTCGCAGTGATGTGGCTGCCGCTCCCTCAGCTGCCTGTGTAAATAAATTGAATTGGGAGAGGCCAGCCCCTTCAAAAGGTCAACTCATTCTCCAGTTGTCTCTCCCTGAGGATGGGACTGTGTTTGGAAGGCTAATTGGGATAGGGTGACACACAGGGGTGGGGTGGGGCAAGAGGAGAGAGACAGATCCGAGGGCCCTGGCAGCCAGGTAGGCTGGTCTCCAGACAGGGTGTAATTCCTGCCTGGTGAGGGAGGAGGGACTGGAATAATAATCACTTCTCTTTCCAGAATGCCATGAGGTTTACCTAGAGCAGTGGTGGGTGGAGTGCTGGTTCAGGAAGACTCAGGTTCAAATCCCTCTGTTGATTCTGACTTTTTTGTAACCACCAGGGAAGTCCCTTAACCTCTGAGTCTCAAAGGATTCTTTTAAGATTCTTAAATTCTAGATGGGTCGAGATTTGCCTTAGTGGATGGCATTTCCACACCAGAGAAGCTACAGGTCTTTGACTTTAGGACCCAGGACTCCTCTATGACATGGATCTTTTGGTTTGTTTTCGTCTGGACCCACGATTTCCTTGGTATAGGAGGACTCTGTCATGGAAACATTTTCCATCAATGCATATCCACCATATAATCTTAGAGAATTCCCTGGGACACTGAGACGTTAACAGCCTTGTCCAGGGTTATGGAGGCAGGATATATCAGAGCAGGAACTTGAAGCCAGATTTTTCTATCCACTCCCACACTACCCCTGGCACAAATGCTATTCCCATTTTATTGATAAGGAAGCTTAGAGAAATAAAGTAACATGTCCACAGTCCCTGCTGTAAATGGAGAAACCAAGCAGTTGATGGGCTAGGACTCAGGTTTCCTGGCTCCAAGGTTTTCACATTTTCCAGTCTCCATTGGTCTCCTTCTGGCACACCAGTTTCTAGATGTTGTAATGTGTGCCATTATACAGTTGAGAAGCCTGCTGTGGGGGAGAGCGCACCATTTAGTGTCAGAGGATCCTGTTAAAATCTCATTGCTGACACTTGCTACCTTTGTGACTTTGGGAAAATCACTAACCCTCTCTGGGATTCAGCTTGTTCATTCGTAAAGTGAGCATGTTGGTGTGATCCCATTCAGAACTAAATCTTTGATTTGAAAGGAGGGAAGGAAATAGGGAGAGAAGATAGGCAGGTAGGAGGGAAGGAAGAAAGGAAGAAGGAATGAATGAAGGGAGAAAGAAAGAAAAGAAGGGAGGTAGGGGAGGAAGGAAGGGAGAAAAGAAGGAAGGAAGAAAGAAGAGAAGGGAGCAGGAGGGGGAAGGAGGGGAAGATAAGAGGTAGATGGAGGAGGTGGAGGAAGGAAGGGAGAAGGAAAGAAAGAATGGAAAGCAAGAAGGAGGGGAGGGTAAAATGAAGAAGGGTAGGGAGGGAAGAAGGGAGGCAAGAGGGAAAGAAGGAAGAGAGGAGGCAGGGAAGGAAGGAGGGTAGGAGGAGAAGCTGGATTTTGAGTCAGTAGACCTTGGCTGAGTCCATCTTTGCCATTTGCTGCCTGTATTATCTTGATCAAATAATTTAACCTCTTTGGGTGTGATTTTCCTCAGTTGTCCAGTTCAAAGATGACCTCTGAGATTTCTTCTGGCTCTAGGTCATTGATCTGATGATCCCCTACTGTGCCTAGCTGTGTCCCAGGGACTATGGGAAATGGAGAAGACACAGTCCCACCTCCCAGGCTCTTTTTCTGGGAGAATTGACTCACATACAGTGAGAGAAAACAACCACACAAAAAGGCCATGAAGAACAGTGGTTAGAGTGCTGAATTAGGTGTCAGAGGATCAGGTCATGTTCTCTTTCTGTCACTGACCCTCAGCTGTCCATTTGTCCTTTTGTAGAAGGTGGAAGCTATATAGCAAATGGTCTCGAAGGCCACTTAGAACTCGAATATTGATTGTAAGACTTTGGGGAAGAAAGGGAAATCCCTTTCTGAGATTTCATTTGCCCATCTGTAAAATGGCTCATAGGATCCCTTCCACCTCTAGTGCACTGTGATTTTTATGGTTTTGTCTCTAATGGGCAGAAAACTCACAGCAATTAGAACCAGAAGGGAACTTAGAAATCATCATAGGTAATTAGTTCTAGGGATGGTCATGCACTTATTTTTTTTATTTTTTTATTTTTATTTTATTTTTTATTCTTTATTTTTTTAATTTATTTTTTATTTGTTTTCTTGTTTACATTATTCATTTTCATTACATTTTTGAATTACAAATTTTCTCCCCATCTTGCCCCTGCCCCAACCCTAAAACAGCAATCCCACTGTAAAGCCCCTCCCCTGCTCT
>CM053598.1:25644922-25666535 GCA_028646575.1 Pseudocheirus occidentalis
TCTTTAAAGTGTTGTTTTCTTCAGTCAGGTTGTTGACTCTCTTTTCATGGTTTTCTTACATCTTTCTCATTTCTCTTCCCAATTTTTCCTCCACTTCTCTTATTTGGTTTTCAAAGTCCTTTTTCAGTTGATGTATAGCTTCTAGGCATTCTTCAAGTGTCTTAGAAGTGTTTGGTGTGGGATTTCTGACTGGGTTGTCTTCCTCCCGTTCCATGCTTTGATCCTTTTTGTCTACAAAAAAGGATTCTAGAGTTTTATTGCTGTTCTTATTTTGCTTCCTTTTCTGACAGAAGTTAAGTGACTTGCCCAGGGTCACACATCCAGGAAGCATCTGTGGCTGAATTTGAACTCTGGAAGGCCTGAATTCAACTCTTCCATCATTCACCTCCTAGTTGTGTGACCCTGGGCAAGTCACTTAATCTCTATCTGCCGTGGTTTCTTCCTCATTCTCTCCAGACCACAGCTGCTTCTGCAAACAACTTGATTTCCGGGGACCAGATCTATCCTGGGCAGACTTTTATTCTTTTCCAGCTTAGGACATAGCTGAGGCTTTTTCATCTTATTGCCTCATTTTACAATGAAAAAATTGAGGCCTGGAGAGGTTAAGGAATTTGTCCAAAGTCATACAGATGGTAAATCATCCAAGGTAGAATTTGAATCCAGATTCTCTGATTTTATAGACAATGCTCTTACTATTTCTACACCATAAAATCAGGAAGATCATGGAGCCTCAGGATCTCTATAGCTCAGTCTTATACCCTTTTACAGTATCCCTGTCAAGTGGTCATATTCCCAGTGACGGGCAACTCATTACTTGACAAGAAGCCCCATTCCATATTTGGAACTCAGAGAACAGAAAATAGGTCTTTTTTCTTATTCTTCATGGCAATTAACACAGTTTGGAGAGGGACTTAATAGCACCTATTTCCCAGCGTCATTGGAAAGATACTTTTCAAGATATTTGTAAAATGTAAAAGATATTTGTAAAACATTTTGCAAGCCTCACAGTGCTATGTAAGTAGTATCTGCTTCTGCTTAAAATATTTAAAACAAACAAGTATAAGGACCCCAGGTTAAGAACCCCTGATCTAGTACAACCATAGCTGAATCGGGAATCCCCTCAACAACATTCCCAATAAGGGCTCACCCAGTCTTCTTGAAGCCTCTTTTTCATCTTCAGGTATATAATCTTGTGATGCTTTCAAGGCAGTCAATTTCCCTTTGGGATGCCACTTACAAATAATAATAATAATAATAATAGTGATAAGCATTTATATAGCTTTGGGATGCACAAAATATATAGCATATCTCATTTGAGATCACCTTATGATCTGGGGGCAATTATTATCTTTATTTTACATGTGAGGAAACTGAGGCACAAAAATTCAGGGATTTGCTCAGGCTCCTACAGATAGTAAATACCTGAGGTAGGATTCAAACTCAGGTCTTTCTGACTTCATTCAGTACTCTATCCACTCACTTACTCTGCCCTTCCTGTTAAGAAGTTTCTTTTCCTTATACATTGAATCAAAACCTTCATCTCTGAATGGTTTCCACTCATCACTGTTCCAATTCTGCCCTCCAGGGCAGTTCTATTCTGTCTTCCAAACAACAGCCCTTCACATACTATTAAGGACAAATCCCTGCTGTGTCCCTCATCCCTCCTCCATCCAGGTCTTCTCTAGGTTAAACTTTCCCACAGTTCCTTTAGCTGATCCTCATATTGCATGTCTTTTCATCCCTTCACTATGCTTTCTGGTCATCCACCTCTGCACCTGTTGAAGTGTTTTTCCTAATCTGGAATTAGACATGGAGTTCTGACTAGGGCAAAAGACAATGGAATCATCCCCTCCCTCTTTGGAGTCAGTCTGCCTCCACTGACCTACAATCCTAAGAATACATGATGAATATTACCATGAAGTGGCCACTATATTCTAAGTCAATGGTTCTCAACCTTCCTAATGCCATGACCCTTTAATACTTGTATGTGGGCAGACATGCCTGGTGTTTCAGTTCCTAAGACCATTGGAAATATGTGTTTTCCAATAGTCTTAGGCGACCCCTGTGAAAGGGTCATTTGACCCCCAAAAGGGTCATGACCCACAGGTTGAGAACTGCTGTTCTAAGTCTTCTAATCAAAGAGCATTCTAGTCACTTAACCTCTCTGGCCTCAGTTTCCCTTTATGTAAAATGAAGGGACTGGATGAGATAATCTCTGAAGGCCCTTCTAGTTCTAAATCTATTAGACTATACAGTAAAAGATTCCCATTATCAGAAGATTGACCACAGGGAGACAAATGGCTTTTGGCCATTATGTCAACTCTTGTGGAATTGTCTCCTAATGGTCTGGAGTCTGCACTGAGAGAGGTCATAGGATCAGTCACTCAACAAGCATGCATTTATTCATATTTTTTCCAACAAGCATTTAGTAAGCATTTTCCATGTGCTTGGAGCTGGGATACAAAACCAAAAGGGACTAATGAAATCTTGTACTTTTCCATGTTGAGGTGAGATCATGTAAGTTTTATCTCTTGTCCTTTTTCATCCTTTCCTGTGGTCGCTGTTCTACCCTCATCCCTACCTCCCAAGGTGGTCTCCGTTTTCCTGGGAAGAAACTGTCTGGGAAATTAACACCCCCTAGGTGGGAGTGGCTGAATTGCTGCTGCCTTATGGTAGGACTGAGAATGCTTTGGAAGAAGTGAGACCTGGAAAGCTGGAGAGTTGGGGCTGCCATCTGTTGGTTCTCACTGTGTTTCTCTAGGCCAGAGGCTTCTTAACTGTGAGCTCCTGCTTCCTTAGCTGGAGAGAGCTTCATTCCCATTGGTCCCACCTCCTGGTACCTCTCCAGGAAGATTAACTCAGTGGTCTGGGGAAGGAGTCCCCATTAAGGCATGGCATCAATACAAATAAGCTTAGAGCTTGGAGTAAGATTTAATTTCTCTGATCTGTATAGTTCTCCACATTGCCTGTGTCTGCAGGACCTGGGAGGAGGGAGTCACACAAATGGGTCTGAAGTCAGTGGATGGCCTTTTCCCTCTTAGTCCAATCCAGTAGAATTCACTTAGAAAGAGGAAATGACTGAGCTCCCCATACCAGGAGCTCCTGAAGTCATTAAAGATCTAGACCAAAAGGGGCGGCTAGGTGGCGCAGTGAATAGAGCACCGGCCCTAGAGTCAGGAGTACCTGAGTTCAAATCTGGCCTCAGACATTTAACACAAAAAACTAGCCGTGTGACCTTGGGCAAGTCACTTAACCCCAACTGCCCTCCAAAAAAAAAGCAAAAAAAAAAAAAGATCTGGACCAAAAAAGGTCGAGAGAGAGAGAGAGAGAGAGAGAATGAGAATAATACTCAACTCTCAGACTTGTTGTGAGGACCAAAGATCATGGACAAATGGTGTTTTGTAAATTGTAAAGCATTTATAGAATGGGTTGCCTTGGAAGGCCAGAGAATCATTTATTTAGAACTCGAGGTACCTCCAAAGCCATCTGATCCAAAACCTCCTCATTTCACCAAGAAGAAAAATAAGGCTCAGGCAGGTGAATGACTTATCCAACATCACACAGGGAGAAGACAGCAGAGGCAGGATTTGAACCCAGATCAAATGACCCCTGAACCAGTGGGCTTTCATGCATTGCACTGGTCTTTAAAGGTTAGCTGTATATGATGCCTAGTATTTTTATTTAATCTCTTGTGGTTTCCATTACTTACACAATAAATGCAGAGTTTTCATGGTTCTCTTGAGTCAACCTATCTCTCTAGTTTTATCTCCTGAAACATTCCAACAGAAAGTTTCAGCAGAAATAGGTTTCAGCTGACTGGATCTCCTCCCTGTCTAACCCCCTGAACCTATGTCAGAATCATTCTTTCCTCCATACCTTTGCTCAGGCTGTTCCTCCTGCCTAGAAAAACTTTCCCACTCCTCCCCATCTGTTTTAGATGATTCTTCCCAGTTCCCTCCTCCTTTCAGGAAGTATTCCCTGATTAAGAAAGCCCATGCTAATTTCTCACTTTTCCGACTTCCTCGAACCCTTAGATTCTGAGCCATAGAATGAAGCACTTAATTGTAATCTGTCTTTTTAAAAAAATTGGTTAATGTTTTACATGAGTTTTATATCGGTAGTAAGGGCAACTATGGTGTGTTTGAAAATTTCTCAGGCGCATTGTCTAACAGACTGGGCATATGGAAGAAGGGGAGGAGAATCAGAAAATGATCTGAATCTTGGTGAAGTAGTTTGTTCAAACTGAAAGGGACCTCAGAGATCATCAGGTTGCCACCTCCCCCCATTTTACAGATAAGTAAGCTGAGGCCCAGAGTATCTAGGTGTAACCTAGTTGTTCCACAGGAAGAGTAAGGGTGGTGGTTTCTCGGAGAACATTGAATCAGTCTTATCTGGGGCCAATTTTCATTAGTGGCTGCTGCCCTCTTTCCCACAGACCAAAGTGTTTCTCTGCTAACTTCTTATCTAACTTATGTCTGCTTGAGAATTCCCTCTGCAATTTCTGCTTGAAGTCTTTAGTAATGGGAGTCTCACTACCTTTTAAAGTAGCCCATTGATGTGCGAGGCTGCTTTATTTAATTGTTAGGGAGACCTTTACATTGAAGTGAAATCAAATTCCCAGTAATTTTTGTCCAATCCTTCTGGTTCTTCCCTTGGGGCTCAAACATAGTTAATGTGATCTTTCATTATTTGAAGATGGTGGATCATGGTGTGTGTGTGTGTGTAGGGGAGCACATCTGATCCTCCAGCAGCACCCATTTCCAATCCCCTCCACCCATTCTCACCTCTTCTGGACATATGGCAGGTTCTCATTACTGTTCCCAAGAACTAGGCTTCTAAGACTAACTTTCTGACTCCTTCTTGCTGATCATAGGTAGATATCGACCAATAGTCCCTTTCCCCCCAAGAACAGAGACAGACCACCCCTGGGTTCAGACGTAGATGAACAAGTTCTTAGGAAGCAGCAGCTCACATGAGCAGGACATGGTGGGCATCATATCAGAGTGGAAGGCTAGGAGTGGCTGGGCTCACATGGCTCAGCAGGCGTTAGGGCTGTGGACACCACTTCCCTTAGCAATAACCCCAGTCAAGCAGCCAGATCAGATTAGCAGCAGAAAGACCTACCTACCATTGGTTCTCATTGATTACTGCTCTTTATGGAGAGATTGGGTGTAAGGCATCCAATGATAACAAGATAACTCAGCACGTCTAGGGGCTTCTGCCTGTTTCTTTTCCATTCCTTGTAGAAGCCCCTTGCATGTCTGCATACAACCAGTATCTATCTGCTGCTTAAAGGTTTGTAAAGCACTTTACAAATATTGTCTCATTGGATTCTCTCAACAAACCCAGAAGGGAGTTGCTATTATTATCCCCACTTTACAGATGAGGAAACTGAGGCTAAATGAGTTGTCCAGAGTCACAAAGCTAGAAATATCTGAGGCAGGATTTGAAGCCAGGTCTAGCTCACGCTAGGTCTAGCACTTTACTCATCTCTATGTGCTCTTTCCAAACAGGCAGAAAAACTAAATTGCTTGTCTTGAGTGCGTGATAAAAACTGGTCCTGGCTTCCTTCCATGACCCCAATTCTGTGTGAGCCAAGGGGACGTTTGTGGGCTGATGCATCGTTGGGCTGGCTTGCTCAGGGTGGGTGGTCCTAGCCACAGGGGCCTCTCAGAAGCCACTGGATGTGGCAGGAAGAGGAGCCAACAGGTCTGGAACCATAGTTGTTGACTGAGTGTCTGGGAACCAGTTATGCTGCCTGTTCCTCAAGTGAAGGACCAGGGTTTGGGCTCCAGAGCTCATTCCAGGGTCAAAGGTTCACTTGGGTCTAGTGCTCCTGGGAATTCTCTGACCCCACCCCCCTTTTCCTAGGAAAAGGTTGTGGGACAGAACCAGCTGAAAACACGGCTGTACAGGGCTTGGTTTCCTGGGCTCTGTGTGAGCTGAGCCATTGCCCGAGGATCCCTGGCTGTGGGAGATTGCTCAGGCCCGGGGCTTGGGAGAGTGATATGCAGGAAAGTGGGAGGTGGGGCTGATCTTTAGATGCTTTCCCAGTTCTCCTTCTCTTGCTCCTGTGGGCCCCAGCGGGAGCATGGCTGGGGCTGAGCAGGGACAAAAGCAAACCCTCTGCTTGAGAATACCACCCAGGGGCTGGTCGAGGAGACCAGAGTCCCCACCTAGCTGCAGCTACCTCCATCTCACGGCTGGGCCCCATGAAGGCCCAGCCCTAGCAGATGTAGGTCACTGGCTTCTGCAGAGCCCAGGGAGCACTCCCACCCTCAGAGCCTAGCTGTTCTCCCCTTCCTTCTTCTATCCTCCCCTTTCACCTCTTCCTCCTTCCTTCTCTTCCCTCTTTTGCTCTTTCCCTCTCCCATTTTTCTTATGACCCCCCTTCCCCTTCTTCCTCTGTCTTCCACTCCTTCCCTTCTTCCTCCTCTCTCCTTCTTTCTCTCTGCTTCTTCCCCTTTCCCCTCTCCTTCCTTCCCCTTCCTTCTTTCTTTCCCTCCTCCCTTTCCCTTTCTCTCTCCTTTCTTCTCTTCTATCCTTCCCTCCCTTCTCTTTTGTCCCTTTCCCCTTCCCCTTTTCTTTCCCCTTCTTTCTTCTTCCTTCTCCCCTGTCCCTGTCTCCCCATCTTCCCTTCTCTCCCCACCTCCTATCTTCTCTTCTCTTGGGGGCACAACATACATTGGAAAGACCAACAGCTGTGTAGTCAGAGTACACTGCTTGCAATCCCTCCTCAGTCACTTGTTACCTATGTCTCCATGACTGTGAACAAGGTAGGCCTTTTTCCTTGCTGGTTGAAAGAGGGTGTCAGATTCTCTGACCTTCCAGCTCCAAGCCCGTGACCCATGCTCCTTCCCTTCCTTCCCCCTTTCCTTCTCTTAGAATGTCAGAACTAGAAGGGCCTTAGGATTCTCTAGACTGATCTCCTCATGGTCCAGAGGAAGACCCTGGGCCCCTCGTCTCCATTCTTCTCCCCCCTCCCACTATCTCCATCAGCACTCAGAAAACTCAGAGGAAGAAGGGAGAGAGCAGAGTGCCTGAATCAGGCGATTAGGGGCTGGGGGGCATGGAGGGAGGTGAACCTGCCATCCTGGGCATGAACTGGCTCTGGGAGTCATTAGCTTCCTCTCTGAGTCTGGGCACAAAAACAGCCCTGGGCAAAGCAATGGTGACACCAGCTCCACTGTGCAAAGAGGGAGGGGAGGAGGGAGGGCGGGGCTGGGCTCTCTGCTGCTGCCTGGCCTCAATTTCCCAGCCTAGTTATGATTTTGGGGAGGGGGTAGGCCTTTTCTTTCATTCTCTTGTTTCTTCCTTTTGGAATGGAAACAAGGCTTCCAGGAGATCCGCCCCATGGGGTGGTGGAAGGTGAGCAAAGCGAGGAAAGGAGATAGGCTTTTGGCAGAGAAGGGAAGCATTTTTAATGTGTCAGTAGAGAAACAAGGGGGTGTCTTCTTTACTGTGGAGAGCTGGGGAGCCACTAATTAAGTCTTCAGGGGTTAGGGAGGGGAGGACCCTCCATCCTGCCAAGCTGGCTGTGGCCTTGGCCCTCCCCAAAGCCAGGCAGGCTAGGCAGGTGTCCTCCCAGTGTGAGGAAGTGCCCTCCCCCAAACACACAGCCACCAGCATCCAGGTAAAGACAACTGGGAGTTGGGCAGATGATTAAAACAGAACTTTGCAGCATTGTGGCCACAGTGGAAGGCAACAATCCACCCGCCCCTCTCCCTGCCATGCACAAGGACAGGGAATGTCAAGGGCACCAAATGCATCCACCAGCATTCCATTGTGCAGCTGGGGGGGGGGGGAATGTAGAAGTAGTAGCTGTATAACTGAGCTCCCCCAGCTCTGACCTTGCAGGCTTTGTGTTCCCAGGTCCTTTCTAGCCCAAGTGTGCTGGGATTTTGTGTTTCTGAGATGGAGCTCTATCCACTGAGTAGGGAGGAGGGAGAGAGTGCCTTTGTATTACCATGGGGGTGAAGTGACTCAATTATCATTGTTAAGTTCCTCAAAATACATGATAGAGAGAAAGCTGAACTGGGAGCGAGGAGAACTGGCCCTGGGTTCAAGTCCCAACCCAGACATATCCTGGCTATGTGACCCTGGGCCAGTCACTTCTTCTTTTAGTGCTCTAGGCAGTTCTCCGGGATTATACATAGTACAGGAGTTGATAGACAGTTACCTCATTTGGAAGTTCCTTATACTAATGATATTACAAATCTCTGTCTTATCCTCTGTGTCAGGCATTGTGCTAAGCTCCAAGGAGACAAAGGCAAAGGCGAAAATGAGGCAGACCCTGCCCTCGAGAGGCTTCCATTCTTGGGGGGGGGTAGAAGGGGGGAGAAGAAACAGGTAGACACAGAATTAAGTAGTTAAATAAATTCAGGACGAGAGGTGAGAATGCTAACAACCAGGGAAGGAGCAGAGCCTTGAAGGGATGAAAGGGTTCTAAAGGGAGAAGAGTCTGTGTGGTCCACACCGAACCAGGTAGTCATGAGTAGCCAGTTTGGCCTGGGGATGTGAAAACATGAGCTCTGAGCTGGGGGGAGTCTCTGGGAGGGAGTGGACTCCTGCAGTACTGGACTCTTGCAGGGGCCAAGGCCCACATTTGGTGTTGCTGTGAATGTTGACTCGGCCAGAGCAAGACCTGAAAGGAGAGGAATGAAGCATCCTGGAGGGCAGGGGGAGGGAATGCCAACTTGGGGAAGGAGAGAGTGTTAGATGGGAATCCCAGCTGTGTCCTTGGGCCCTTCCCCCTCCCTGGGCCTCAGTTTCCCCCTCCTGGGAATAGAGGGAGGATGACCTCCAAGGTGCCTTCCAGCTCTGAATCCCCCCAGTGATTTCCCCACACATTTCAGCCAAAGGATCCCAATATTCCCAGGCCTGTTACCACAGAGTCTTATCTTTGAGAGTCAGTGGTAAAGACAGAGACAGCCAGAGCAGGAGAGAGGATAAATTGAGGGTGTAGATCATGGGCCTGTCTTTATTGATTTCCAATGAAAGGCCGTGTCATGAAATTTTCCCTTTCCACAGTACTCCCAGTAAGCTTGTACCCTGCTTGCTTAGCTGGGGGTCACAGAATGACTAACACCCACCTATCCCAACCCTCCCCTTGGGAGCAAAGGGGCTAAAGTGAGTCAGTGTGTCCTGAGGCCTTGGAAGATTCCAGCCAGGGGCCATTGGCTAAGGCAAACATTTCATTTAGGGTAATAGCTGAAGACACAACTGGAAACATGGGGCTGGTTGGTTAAAATTTCAAAGTGTTGGAAAGAAGAAACTGGACATAATCCTGGAGGTAATAGGGAGTCATGGTGGATTCTTGAGTTCAATTTAATGCAATTTAAATCAGCGGATGTTTATTGTCTACTGTGTGCATGGTGAGGGGTGATGTACCATGATGGAAGATTTGAAATATAGGCTATGGGTCTAGAGTCTGACCTCTGAGGACATCTAGTCCAATGCCTCCATTTTGCAGAGGAGGAAACTGAGCCCCAAGTAGGTCAAGTGGCTTGTCTAATGTCCCACAGATAGAACATGGCAGAGACAGTTTCAAGCCCTACTGCCGACTGTGATCATGGGCAGATTCTTTAACCACTCAGTGCTCTGGATTAAACTCCAAAAGTTATAAATTCCAGGGAAGCTGTGATTCTGTTTCCATGGAAGGAGCATCCACACTGAGATTTCTCCATACTGATGAAATTGATGGTGCAGACACAGACACACACACCTCAAAATACACAGCAAAGTCCTGTGCTGAGTACTGGAGACACAGTGATGAAAAATTGCCCCAGCCTTGCCCACAAGAAGTTTATAGTCTAATGAAAAGTAGAAGGATGTGAAGGACAAAACATGACAGGGGCAATGACGAAGGGCAATGAGGAACTGGAGGACGGCTTGGGGAGGAGAATCAGAGAAGGCTGCTTGGAGGAGGCGTGCCTGATTTCAGTAATGACAGGCTTCAGCTGACAGTTGGGAGAGGGGACCATCTCTACCAAGCATGAAGGACTTTGCATTTTGCATTATTATTTTTTTATCTAGGCCTATGATCTAACTTAGTCTAGCTAGTGACTTGTCCAGGGTCACACAGTCAGCAAAGATAAAGCAGAATAAAACAAAAAGAATTAGCCTTTGCCTTCCGAGAGCCTGCATTATTCTAGGGCTGAATTTTGTGATTTTATTTGGTTCTATTAGCATAATGCCTGGCACGTAGTAGGAGCTTAATAAACATTTAGTGAGTGGTTGGTTTTTAAAGACCCCATCTATCACTTGATTGGACAAGGACTGAAAGAAGGGAAGATACCACAGACAATATAGAAGAATACATCTGATGAATCGGGATAAGGGAGGACCCTAATAACAAGGAGACTCAGGAGAAGACTCCAGCAGGACAAAGTACATGAACGGCCTCAAAGGAAGGTGGACACTAGCATAAGAGGCATAGAGCAGCACACGGTACAGCAACAAGAAAGAGTGTTGAGCTCAGAGTCAGAAGGTCAGTGTTCAAAGCGCAGTTGTGTGACTTTGGCCAATTCCCCAATCTCCTGGGGCCTCAGTTTCCCCATCTGTAAAATGGGGGTGGATGGGACTAACTGACCACTGAGTTCCTCCCCAGCTCGGTATCCATAATCTCAGACATTGAGGAGGGGTTGCTGTCCAGGTCTGGGGGCACATTGTGCAAATGGAGGGAGGCTGTAGATGAGAGAAAAGCAAGTCTGCTAATGTCTTTTAATCTGCTCTTTCCCAGCTTCCAGCATAAGTACTGTGCATACAGTAGTCACTTAATAGATGTTTGTTGTATGCTGTGAAATTGTGGCAGAGTCAGAGATACCCCATTTAAAGCCCGGCTTTGTCACAGAGCTGCTCGACTCTGGCCAAGTCACTGCACCTTTTATCGGAGATGACCATTTTTTCATCTATAAAATAGAAGACGGGCTGGTTGACCTTTAAAGTCCCTGCCAGCTCTAAATTTGTGATTCTGTGAACTCTTGTAGCCGTTTTAAGGTTTACCCTGAGCTTTCAGTACCCTCTGGAACTGGGCATTCCCATTTTACAGATGAGGCACAGAGACACTCAGTGTCTTGCCTAGGGTCACACAGCAAGTCGCTGTCAGAGACAGGATTGTAGGCTTACAGACCATTTTGCCTAATTCTTTCATTTGAAAAATGAAGGAATGAGTATTAGGGAGGTTGGATGGTTTACTCAACATGACCCAGCTTCAGAGGTAGGATTTGAACTCTAGTCCTCCGCCCCCAAAGCCAGCTTTCCTCTGTCGTTTCCAGTCCACTTCGCTGCACTGCCCAAAGGCAGCCGTCAGGTCATAGGTGGGTTCACAGGCTACGTGGGCTGAGTATTCAGGCACTCAATGGTGGTCCTCCATCCTGGGACGGAATAAATAGGCCAAAATCTCTCCTGGGATATCACCCACACAGGCTACGGCTCTTTCTCACCGCCTCCGGGCTTAAGGTGAGGGGAACGGGAGGGAGAGCGATCTTGTACTCAGGAGCTTCCCCCACGAAGGTTGCTGCCTCCAGCCCCACCCAGCCCACATCCAGGCCCCGAGGAGTTAATTTTGACGCCTGAGCAGAGCCAGCATGCAAATCCATCCACTTTCATAAACTGCTTAATTAGGCGAATGTTAATGAGACGTTAATTACTGTTGTGCCCGAGAATCCCACGGAAATGGAGATTATGTTTCTCTTCAAACATCCAGTCTTAATTATAACTTGCTTAATTCTACTGCCTTCCTGGAGATGGGGGCGGGGCGGGGGCCTGCCCTGCAGTTGGCAAATGGAGGAAGTGGGGGTAGGGATCCCCTGCCTCTGGGGTCTCGGGCCATGTGGTGCACAGCCCTTTCTCTCCCTCCCTTCCCTAGTGGAGAAGCCGTGGGGAGGGTCCTTGAGGGGCCATTCCCCGAGGGCTGGGGCGTCCAAAGACCATTGTTTTGGAAGCTGGATGGGCTCCGTATTTGGGCGCTCCCAGGAGCCCTTGGCTCAGGTCATTCCTGACCCTCCCGGTAGCCGGGGCTTCTTTCGGCCCCATCACAGAAGCAATGACTGTAAATTCTTCCCGGGGCAGGCGTTATCCCCCCTCACAGACTACGATTTGGAAGGGCTCTCAGAGGTCATCTAGCTCATCTTACAGAGGAGACTGAGACCCAGCAAGATCAAGCATCTTCCTCAAAGTCACGTAGGTGTCAGGGTGGGATCCAGCCCTTGTGTCACTATCAGCCAGCCATTAGGGAGAGCCAATCTCTCCTCCTCCTAGCCTACTGTATGATCTCCAAGAAGTTGGGTACTCTTTCTGGACCTGTTTATCACCCACCTCCCTTCGCCCAGCATGTTTCCCCCAAGAAGGCCATGGTCAGAACAAGCCTACATTGCTAAACCAAGGGCAATGTCATGGGCCAACATTCCAGAGACCCACCTTCAAGCTGTATGTACTTCAGAAAGCTTCTGGACTGAGAGTCAGGACCCTTGGGTCCATTCCTGGGTCTCCCACTAACTAGATTTACATAATTTTGGGTGAATTGGTCTGTAATCCGTGGGTCACAAAGTGAGCACAAGGCCTTCCATTTTGTGCTAAGCAGTAACTCACCCCCTAAAAGGCTTCCTTGCTACTTCCCCACCCCGGTGGCCCCTCTGCCAGAAGATGCTGCGTCATAGCATCTGTTCACAGAGACTCCAAAGGTCATTCAGGACAGGGTGTCTTCACCAATATCCCATCCCAACTGCTTTTGCCTGAAACCTTCCCCCTCCTTGGTGGTTTAAGCCTCATGTAACTCACTTAGGGGAGTCTCTGCCCATGTAGCAAGGCTCCATTGTTCCTTAACTCAATAAACCATGCCCCAAGACAAGTTTGAGATGTCATTCCTGCATCACCCACAAACCTCTGGGAAATATCTGTGACCCAGGGATTATGTACTGAATCCTGAGTTAGAAGACGTGAGGTTCAAATTCCACTTAGCTGTATGACCCTAGGCAAGTCATTTAACTTTCCAGTACCTTCCGTTCTTCATCTAGAAATTGTTGAATAGTTTCAGTTGTGTTTGGGGTTTTTTTTGGCAAAGATGCTGAAGTGGTTTGCCAACTCATTTCACAGATGAGGACACGGAGGCAAACAGTTAAATGACTTGCCCAGGGTCACACAATCAGGAACTGTCCGTCGTAGAATAGAAAGAGGGTTGGATTTGGAATCCGAGAACCTGAGTTTAAATCCTGCCACTGATTCTGTGTGACCTTTGTTAAGGTTCTCCCCCTCTTTGGGGTTCAGTCTCCTCATCTACAAAATGAAGATTTGGGGCAAGATGACTTCTTGTTGCTCAGCTGTTTTCAGTCTCATATCCAACTCCTTGTGACCCCATTTAGTTCTTTCTTGACAGAGCTACTGGAGTGGTTTGCCTTTTCCTTCAACTCATTTTACAGATGAGGAAACTGAGGCCAATAGGATTAAGTGACTTGCCCAGGATCACACAGCTGGTAAGTGTCTCAGGCCAGATTTAAACTCAGAAAGATGAGTCTTCCTGACTCCAGGCCTGGCATTCTAGCCATGCCCCACCCAGCTGCCCCACATCTATAAACTGGGGATTATAAATAGCACCTACCACCCAGGGTTGTTGTGAGAGTAGAATGAGCCGATAGGAGCAAAGTGCTTTGTAAACCATAGCAGGCTGCAAAAAATGTCAGCTTTTATTAATAATAATATTAACACAAGGCGTTGGGATTAGTCATGGCCGTATTTCTTTCCAGCTCTGTCTGCCCTTCTGTGATTAGGTGAATCTCTGTGCCACTTAATTTGTGCCTGACCCTGTGTGAGACCCTGGGGTTCTCTGGGTCTCAGTTCCCTGCTCTGTAAAATAAAGGGGTTGGATGAGATGGTCTGAAAGGTCCCTTCCGGCTCTGCCACTCTGTGATGCTGGGAGGCCGGCTGAAGAATGAATCTGCGGCTAAATACAGAACCCAGTGGTGATTATGGGAGCCAAGTAACAGCTTTAATCCGGCTTCAAAGCTCCCAGCCCCATCACAGGCAATGGGGAAATTACACGTGTCTTTGGGGGGCCGTGGGCAGCAGCTCGGCAAGGCAGGCTTGGCTTTTTCTATTTCCCACACACTAGGCATCAGCTAATCTTGGCGATACAGGGAATGGTCCCTCCCAGAGCTGTGCAAATTGGGTTAGCACTCATTTGACTGCCTGGCTAAAACCCAGAAAAGACAGCACACCAGGGAGGAGGGGGCCTCTTGGAGAAGGGGGCTGAGAGAAGCTGGCCTTGGAGAGATGGGTGGGACTTGGCTAGGGAAGGCATAGGAGAGCATTCTGGGAGGGGGAGCTGCATGAGCAAAGGCACAGAAGTAGCAAGGGGTCTGGTGAGTTCAGGAAAGGGTAGGGTAGGGATTAGACCTGTGATTTACTTGACAGAGAGAACTTTAAATTGAGGAGGCTCTTACCAGTTCAGGTCAGCACTTTCTCTTCAAGTTGTAGCCACATTGCCTCAGACACTGAGGGGTTAAGTGATTTACTCGAGGTCCTGCACCCAGGTTGTGGCCAAAGCTGGGCTTGAACCCAAATCAATATTCCAAGGGCTGAGTTATATCCATTGCATCACTTTGCCCCCCTTCAGGAATTCTCTTAGGGGATGATGTGGGGTTAATTGGACTGGAGAGGGAAGGTACTGGGGCACAAGCCTCGGACCAGTGCTGAGATCCTGGCTTTGCTGTGGGAACTTGGGCTAATTGCTTAACCTCTCAGGGCCTCCCCTTCCCATCTCTCCCATCTGAAGATGTTGGGTTGGGTGAGGTCGTTGAAAGCCTCCTTGGAGACCTTATTCTATCCATTATCTTCTTTCCCTCATCCTCCTCAGAGATCTTCTATTGGCTGTTATCCTTCCTCTCAACCTACAGACATATTAAAGTCTCCCCTGTCACAAACACATGAGGGAAGAAAGGAAGAAAAGAAAGGAGTGAGAAAGGAAGGAAAGAAGGGAGGAAGAAAGGAAGGGAGGGAGGGACAAAGGAAGGAATGGATGGAGGGTAGAATGGATGAATGATTTCTGTTAATCCTATTACCCCACTGAACTTCTAGCCTGTATTTCTTCTCCTCTCAACTGCCAAACTTCTCAAAAGAGCAGTCTGCACTCAGTACTCTCCATGCCTTTACTTCCCCATCACCCCCTTCCTCTTCAGCACTTGATGGTGTATGTCCCAACAGCACCTCCCAATTGAAACAACTCAAACTCTCTCCCTCAGGATGCCTTTCTTGGTTCCTTCTCTCCCCTGCCAGCTGCCATTCTCAAAACAATATGGCATGACAGCCAAGGAGAGGTCAGATGAAGGGGTCTAGGAATATTTGAGCACAAAGAGGAAACTTTCAGCTATGGGGATTTGAATTCCCAGGGCCTGGAAATCCCATCTCTAGATATGCCTCATCCAGGCATGGAGGCAAACATGGCTGACTAGCTCTGGTTTCCATCTAACCCTGGCCCCTGAATATCACAGGCATTTGGAACTAGAAAATGCTTTGGAAATCATGTTGTCTTAATTCCTTATTCTGTAAGGAAATGGCAGAAATGACTTGTCCAAGGTCATATTATCAGAGGCGGAATTGGAACCCAGGTCTCCTAATGTCTGGCCAGTGTGCTTCCCTTGCAGCACACTGTTGCTTGGTCATTTTCTCATTTGGGGCCTTGCTGACCTTCCATCAGCTTCTCCTTAGAGGCAGGGGCCCTTTGCCTTTGGCCCTGGGGGATTGCATTTTTCATTCCACTTTCTGAATCTCCCTGATTCCTGACCCCCTAGCTCTGACCTCTGGACTTTAGAACTTTCCAGTCCCCGAACTTACTGGACTCCCATTTTAATATGGCCTGTGTCCAGTGACGGTTCTTCCTTCCTCAAACACTGCTACCACTTCTCATTGTCATATCCGTACAGATTATAAACTCAGTGTGAATGTAAAATGGTAGTCAAAGCCCTTTGCATATGACTCCTCAGTTATGGAGAATGAGTACTCACTGCTGTCTACTTGCCCGAGGGTTAGCGTTGTCCAGAGCTTAGCACAAGGGAGATCCTTAAGATGTGGAGGGGTCACAATCTGTGCTAGTGGAGAAGCCTCCACATTCGCACAGGGGAAGTCATAGGTCCTTAAGGCATCACGTACTAGTATAGAATAAGTGATATTAGAGCTAGAAGCTACCTTATCAATGGGCTTGTCCAATATCCTCTGTCTGCAGGCTTACTTTACCTACGTTAACTTCTCTACACTTAAGGACAATGTAATCTCCTTCGGCCCAAAGATGGTATCTCTTCCATTTCTGTCCCCACCGTAGTACTCTGCACATGGCAAATATTTAGTGTGAGTAACTAAAGGGGAACAGAAGAGGAAGCCAAGGAGGAGCTGGCTGTTAGCAGACAGAGGCCCAGTCCTTCCCTTGCCTCTGACTCCTTAGATTATCTCAAGAGATTCCTTTCCCTTCCTTAGGGTCTCAGCTTCCCCTAGGGAAAAATGAGGGAGATGATTCCTAAGTTATTTCTAACTCCAAATTTTATGTCTTTACCTTTGTTATCTAGTTTATAGATGAGAAAACTAAAAACAGTTTCCTCTGAGCCTCAGTCTTCTCATCAATAAAATGGGGATGATAATATTTATCCTTCAGGTATTAGTATAAGAGTATTTGAGGAAGAAGAAAGAGGCTGGCCCAGAAGTCAGATAAGGACAGCCAGGCGGTGCCATAGAACACAGAGCACAGGGCCTGGCATCAGGAAGACTCATCTTCCTGAATTCAAATCCAACCTTAGACACTTAATAGGTGTATGACCCTGGGCAAGTCACTTCGCCATCTTTGCCTCAGTGTCCTCACCTGTAAAATGAGCTAGAGAAGGAAAGAACAAATCCTCCAGTATCTCTGACAAGAAAACCCTAAATGGGGTCACAAAGAGTGGAACGTGACTGAAACAACTTTACAGAGTCAGGAAGATGTGGATTCATGTCCTGCATATTAATAGGGTGACCCTGGGTGAGTCACCTTGCCTCTTAGGGCCCATTGGAAACTCACTAAACTTATGATGACAGATCAGTGGAGTTCTGGCAGAGGGTGTTCCACAAACTGATGAATCCTAGATTCAGATTAAAAACAGAACAGAGCAAAACCTCACAAACTTGTCATGAGGAAGTACTACAAGGCAGTTATTAAAAACCCTATTATAATCATTATTATTTTGCTCTCTGCCCTAGGGAAGAGTGGTGCTGGGGAGGGTCAGGAACATTAGGTGTGTCATTCTACAGGCGACAGAAAGCCCTCAGAGCAGTGACGTGGTCAGGTGATATTCAAGGAAGATGGAGCTGGAAGCCTGGGTACTATGGGTGCCTCCTGTCAGTCAAAGGGTCTTGATGGTAGGTAGAATGCTAAGGAGCAAAGGGTCAGTGTGAATGTGTGTGGGATGCCGGGGTGATGAGGGGGAGGCTCTCTGGTCTGGAGGATAGAAAGAAGGGTAGATGGATCAGTAGAGAATGCCAGGTCCCTTCCAAGGCATAGATATGGGATGTGGAATGATCCAGATTGAGGAGAAAACAGAGAGGTCCTGAACCTCCTGACACTTCAGCCTCATGGCCTTCCCTTCCCCTTACTCCTCTTGGCCAGTTGGTTAGGGTATAGGATAGGACAGAGACAGACAGGGACAGAGACAGAGACAGAGAAAGGCAGAGAAACAGAGACAGAGGCAGAGAGATAGAGAGACAGAGAAATAGAAACAGAGACAGGGAGATGGAGATAGATAGACAGACAGATAGATAGATAGATAGATAGATAGATAGATAGATAGATAGATAGATAGATAGATAGAGACAGAGACAGAGAGACAGACAGAGAGCTTCATTGGGGAGGCAGGGAGTACATTATTCCCAGGGCTCCAATGATGAGGAGGTGGTGAGGTTTGGGACATGAAGGATGAGAGGTTCCTACAGCCAGAGGTCATGGTGAAGTCTTTTTCGGGCACTTGGGATGGAAGGAGCACCAACTTAGGCTTGGGGTGGGGTGAGGGGTAGGATAGGAATGGGAATCAGGGCTGGTCTTGTTTCTCTAGAGCCCAAGATACATGAAAGCCGGTGGATTGTGAAAAGTCTGAACAGATAAAAGTAGGCTGTAGGGAGTACTGAATGCCAGGATCAGCCCAGCAGGTGATTGAGGACCACTCTTTTTAAGCCAGGAATGGGCATGATCAGAACTGGGTCAAAGGAAGATGATTTTGATGGCTGAAGACAGGATGGATGGAAGGAAGGAACATCTCAGGGCAGGTGGGGCAGTTTAGGAGACTGAGGCATGGCTAGGTCAGACAAGAGGAAATGAAGGTCTAAACTTGAGCCTCCAGTGGGAGCTATGGGACAAGTCACGGTGGCAGAATGGTAACCGTTCAGGCCCTGCTTGGATGGGGGAGTGATGGAGAACAATGATTCCCAGGTTAGGAGCTCCAATCTGCTGCTGTTTTGTGTTGCTCCAGAAGGCATGTGTACATGTGGATGTCTCCCTACCCAGACTGGGGACTCTGTGACAGCGAGGGGGCTGCATCTTCTCCTCTTCCCAAATCATCTCTGGCTCTCTCTGGCACAGGGCTGGGCACATGAGCTGGGTTCAAGGAAGACTTGTTGAATTTAAGGATCTTCAGGAACCCCCCAGTACCCTGGCCCTACTCTGACCCAGCCTTCTGGCATCTCTCTGTCTTCCTTCCCTTCCCCCTCCCCTGGCAGGTGCCACCCACCCACCCTCCCTTCTCTTCTCTCCTGGGAGGAGGATTGACTTGTCAGGTGCTGCCTTGTGACATCCACACAGGAAAAGCAGGGGCGCCATAGGAAAAACATGTATGAGTCACCGCCTCGTTCCCTTCTAAGGAGAAAAAAAAGAATCCATCTTTTTAGAATCATCACCCGGCTCAGGGAGTTGGTCCCACAATCCTCAGGGATGTCTCCCAGCCTTTTATTCCTTTTGGGGCGGGGGGAAGACCCTGTTTAAAGAAACTGTCAGTTTCCAACCAGCCCAGGGATTCTTGACTTGGGGTCTGTGAACTTTTTTATTTTTATTTTGTTTTATTTTTTTAATATTTTGGTGGAACTGGCTTCTTTTATAATCCTATGTATTTTCTGCATTGACATCTGAGGAGACCATTGGCTTCACCAGACCTTCTGAGGGGTCCAGGACACGCAAAAGTTTAACAACCACTGACCTAGATCCTTTTTTCTGTCGTTAGGTTGTAGATACTCTAAGTCAGGGGTGGTCCCTCTAGGATGCAAGCATCCAAGTTTCCCACAGGTGTGCCAGACTCACAAGAAGAGACCAGCATTTGCACGCTTTCAATTAGTATTTTTGAGGGAGAGGGGGAAGGGATAATTATACCAATGTCTTCCATTTATGAAATATTTTGCTATTTACAAATAAAACCATATATTTTAAAGTGGTTTATGGTTTACAAAGCACTTTCTTTGCCACAGAATTGGGAGATCAACAATATTGTGTTATTATTCCCATTATAGAGATGAGGAAACAGGTTGGGATTGGTCTTACCCATGGCTATGTGGCTAGTAAGTATCAGAGCTAGAATTTGAGCCCATTTTCCACCTCCAAATCCAATACTCAATCCAATATACACTGAACTCAGAACAGGCAGGCAGGGAAATTCTGTAAGTATTATCATTCCCACTTTATAGATAAAGAAAACAGGCCTAAAGTCCAGTGTTTTGACCAACATGGCCCAGCTAGTATGTGGTGGAGCTGGGGAATGGTGGAGGTGGGATTCTAGTTTAGGTCTTCGGACTCTAAGTTTGATGTCAGGCTCAGTATCTAACATTCCTACCAACCCTTGTTCCATAGGATGTGACAGAGTCTAGGGAAGGAGTAGGGAACCTGTGACCTCAAGGCCACATGTGGCCCTCTAGGTGCTCAAGTACAGGTTCCCCACTCCTGGTCTAGGGGTAATAGTCTTCCATGTTTCACAGAGTTTGGTATATTGGAAAGATTATTCTTTCTACTGTCACTTGCTATCTGTATGACCTTGGACAAGTTATTAACTTCCCTGGGCCTCAGTCTCCCAAGTATTTCAAATAAGGGGGACCTCTGAAGTTCCTTGGAGTTCTAGTTCAATGAACCTATGAAACATGGTGGATGGAAGGCTCCCACTGAGGGAGGGGCCAGAACAGAGTCAGAAATTAATTTCGAGTTTCATGAGGTGCTGAGTCAAGGACTTGGAGGCAGATTTTGGGGTCTAAAGGCGAGGCATTGGGCTATTTGGGGGGTGGGCAACAAGGTGTAATCTGAGTGCATCCAAGAAGAGCTTGGGTTTACCATGGGTTACTGTCCTCAACTTCCTGGGAACTCATAAGGCCTGGGCTGTACAGCCTTCCTGCTCCCCTGGGCATTCTTTAGCCTCTTCTTCACTGTGTGTCCCATCCCCCACAGCCTTCCACTTAAGGGGAGCAACTACCACTCAGCAGTAGCAGCAGATGCCAAGGCTCTGAGCTCCTGGCTTCAGTACCAAAGGCACCATATTGCCATTTCATGAGTTCAATGGCTTCCTGTGACCATCCCAGGTCCCATGGCTCTTCCTTATCTCATCTCTCCAACAACACCTAACTTGGGTAGGGGCCACACATCGTAAGTGATTGATAGCTCCCTATGGATATGATCAGTTTACCAAGACTTTAGAAATGGAAGAGACCTCACCAGTTAGAGAATCTAGTGTTCTCTTTTTCTCATATGAAGAAACTAAAGGGGAAATGGCTTCCTGCAGTCACAGAGCAAGTTAGTGACAGAACTGAGACCCGAGAGGTGGTTTCTCTGGGGTTTCTCCATGATGCCTCAGAAGGAGCACTGGAATGGAAGGGAAAGGGCCTACCTTCAGATCTGCTTCAGCAAAGGGAGCAGCTGGGTCCCAATCTCAGTACTGAGATTTATTGTCTGTGGATTCTCTGGGCATTAGTTTCCTGATCTCTAAAATGAGAATTGGACTAACAGTTTTCTAAGGCTCCTCTCACTTCTGAGTCTAGAATGCTACAGATCCCAGTTCATTGTACCAACTTGTTGCATCGAGTTGAATTATAAGAAGGGTCTGGAGCAATTGGTTGAGAGAACACAGGAATGGAACCAAAGGCTCTCTGTTGCCCCCAGAATGAGTTCCTCAGAAATGGAACTCTCATACGCATACCCCAAGCCAGAAGAGAAAAACTAGAAGAGGGAGGGAGAAAATGGGGAAAAGACTTGACTTAAACGTTTAAATTAGCCTCATTTTGCTGAAAGCTGGGTGTCAGAATACATCCATTTCTACCATGTCATATATCTTTACTGAGTGGGAAGTTGGTGAATAAATGAATGCTCGTCATATATTATTATGGCCTGACAGTGCCAAGGCAGACAGAGGCGACACAAAGGTGATTAATGAGAAAGTCTGAGTTCACAAATGCGTGCTCAGTTGCCTCTCCTGAGGGGCGGTAGGATTTCCTTTTGTGGGGGTCTCTGGATTGGCCAAGTTGGGATTTCCCTTCCTTGGTGCTATTGGCTCTTGACTTTTAACTTTGCCCTTTGCCGAATCTTTCTCTCTCTCTCTCTCTCTCTCTCTCTCTCTCTCTCTCTCTCTCTCTCTCTCTC
>CM053598.1:25667035-25700688 GCA_028646575.1 Pseudocheirus occidentalis
CTCTCTCTCTCTCTCTTTCTCTCTCTCTCTCTCTTTCTCCTCCTCCTCCTCTCTTTGTGTATCTCTATCTCTCTCCCCCTTCCTCTCTGCATTCTTTTTCCTCTCCCCCTCTCTCTCCACTCTGTCTGTCTCTGTCTCTCCTCTCCCTTTCCTATATCTCTTTCTTCCCCCTTCCACCCCCTCTCCTTTCCTCTCTCCCTCCCTTTGTCTCCTCTCCATCTGTGTGCCTCCCCCCCACTCCCCACTCCTTGCAGGCATGCTTTCTCTTTCTCTCTGTTTATCTCTGACTGTCTGTCTCCAGTTTCCTCTCCATGACAGTCTCACTGCATCAGTGCCTTTGTTTGGAGCTCCCAGAGTACAGGCCCAGGGGCGGGTGCCAGATGGCCAACATGTGCCCAGGGCTGTGGGCAAAAGAATTGCAGGATCACAGTGTCTCAGAGTCTTGGAAAAAGCCTTGGTGGACATAATATAGTCTGTCACCAAATGGTTTCTCTATATTAATATGTCAGGGACCTGTTATTCCACCCATGCTGAGAAGTCCTTCTGTCCTATGCAGACTGTGACCAATCTTCAACATACTGCAATGAAGACTTCCTGAGGCTCAAAAAGTTAAGTGACTTATCCATGGTCACAGCTACTAAGTATCTGAAGTGGAGTTTGAACATAAGTTGAAATGACTCCAAATCCAGAAGAACTCTAGCTATTATATAATGCACTAAGTAATTCAGGTAAACATACAAATGTGCATGTGTGTATATATACCTCAATGAGTTCTACTATCTATCTTTATGTCCATCATTGAGGGGGGAAGAGAGAGAGAGAGAAAGGGAAGAGAGAGAGAGAGAGAGAGAGAGAGAGAGAGAGAGAGAGGGAGAGAGAAAGGGAGAGAGACAGAGACAGAGGCAGAGACAGAGTGTGTGTGTGTGTTTTGGTTATTTATTTGGTTATAAAAGTATTGAACTATTTAGAAACATAAATATTATACTTCCACCAGAAAGTACCCTAGAAGACAGTTTAGCCTAATTCCCTATTTTTGCAGGTAAAACAACTCAAGTCCACAGTGGTTAAATGATTTGACCAACATCCCACTATAGTGTTTGGCAGAATCTGGATTTGAACTCGGGTCTTATGGCTTTGGATCCAGTGCTCATTTGTTTATGTGTGACTTGTATATTCACATCTAGTAACCAGCTCATTTGCTGGAATAACTACACTGAGAGATAGATTGGGCTAATGTATTTTATTCAATCAATTAAGAAGCATTTATTAAGTTCCTATAGTGTGTCAAGTGTACTAAGGGCACAAAGACAGAATGAAAAAGTCATTACCATCTATTAGGAGAAATGCGGTGTGTGTGTGTATGAGTGTGTGTGTGTATGCATATATATCTCTCTCTATATAGATATATATGTGTGTACACACACATATGCATATACACATGAAATAGATAAAATGTGGTTTTTAGGGGGCCAGGGAAGGCTCTAACAGCTGAGGGATTTATAGAAGACCCCATGTAGGATATGGGAGCAGAGGAGCCGTGGAATACATTGTGTAATAAGATTAAGTATCCAATACACAGTAGTAAAATGACCATAGTAATCCTTTTTGTTGAAGTTGTTGGGTCGTGGTTGACTCTTCCTGACCCCATTTGAGGGTTTCTTGGCAAAGATACTGGAGTGATTTGCCATTTCCTTTTCCATCTCATTTACATATGAGGAAACAGAGAAACAGGGTTGAGTGACTTGCCCAATATCATATAGCTGATAGTGTCTGAGGCTAGATTTGAACTCAGGTCTTCCTGACTCCAGGCAGGGGGCACTCTATCCATTGTGCTGCCTAGTAATCAAGTGTCTGATAAACCCTAATATCCAAGCTTTTGAGGCAAAAACTCACTACTTAGCAAAAAAAAAAGAAATGCTGGAAAACAAGTTTCTTGGCAGAAACTAGGTATAGAACAATATCTTAAACCATATACCAAGATTAGATCAAAATAAGTACATGATTTAGATGTAAAGGAGGATGCCATAATAAACAAATTAGGAGAGCACAGAATATTTTTAACTGTTAGACCTATGGATATGGGAAGAATTTGTGACCAAATGAGATAGAGAGCATTACAGGACGTAAAATGGAAAATTTTGATTACATTAAATTAAATAGTTTGTGCAGAAGCAAAACCAATGCAGCCAAAATTAGAAGGAAAATAGAAAACTGGGCTGGGGGGAACTTTGTGTCAACTGTATAGAGAACTGAGTCAAATTTATAAGAATATGAACCTTCCCCCAATTGATAAATGATCAAAGGATATAAAAAGGCAATTTTCAGAAGAGGAAATCAAAACTATCCAATCATATGAAAAAAACGTTCTAAATTACTGTTGATTAGAGAAATGCAAATTAAAACAACTGTGAGGTACCACATCATACCTACCAAATTGACTGTTATGATGGAAAAGGAAATGGCAATTATTGGAGGGGATATGGGAATATTGGGACATCAATGAACTAGTTGGTGGTGTTGTGCACTGATCCAACCATTCTGGAGAGAAATTTGGAATTATGCCCAAAGGGCTGTAAAACTGTGTGTACCCTTTAATTCAGCAATACCACTTCTAGGTCTGTATCCCAAAGAGATCAAGAAAAGGGAAAGAGACCAATTTATGCGAAAATATTTACAGCAGTTCTTTTTATTGTGGCAAAGAATTAGAAATTAAGACATGCCCACTAATTGGCTGAACAAAACTGTGGTATATGATTGCAATGGAATACTATTGTACTATAGTAAATGATGAGCAGGATGGTTTCAACAAAACCTGCAAAGACATATGTGAACTGACGCAAAGCAAAGTGGGCAGAACCAGGATAATATTGTACACAGTAACAGCAATATTGTATGATAATCATCTGTGAATGACTTAGCTATTCTCAACAGTACAATGCTCCAAGACAGTTCTGAAGAATTTATGATGAAAAATTCTATCCACCTCCAGAGAAAGGACTGATGGAGTCTCGATGTAAATTGAAGCCTACTTGTTTAAACTTTATTTTCTTGGGGTTTTGTTTCTTGGTCTGTATTTTCTTTTGCGACATAGCTCATATGGAAATATGTTTTGCATGACTGCACATGTATAATCTATACATAATTGCTTGCCATTTTAAGGAGGGGGGAGGGAGAGAATTTGGAACTCAAGGTTTTAAAAAGCAAAAGTTAAAAATGGTTTTATATGTAATTTCAACAAAACAAAACAAAACATAAACACTTCCACAAAAAATAAAAATTAAAAAATAACCGAGTAGTAAAGCTGAGTCTTTTACAAAAAATACCTTAGGGATTCTAAGAGGCAGAGAGGCTTACAAGTCAGCCCATGCAAAGGAACAAAGACAGAAAATGAATTCCTTTTCTGAAAAACAGTAAGACTATTATGAATGGACAGTAGAAAGGGAATATGAAGGCGAGTAATATGTAATAAGCCTGGAAGAGAAGACTGGGGTCTGGTTGTAGAGGGCTTTAAACAAAACAGAGAGTTTATATTAAATTTTAGAGGTAATAGGGAGCTGCTAGGGTTTATTGAGATGAGGAATGACATGGTCAGACCTACACTTAGAAAAATCACTTTAGCAGTCATATGGATTTTGATAAAAGGTGGACTTGTGGAAGGCCATGAGTCTTTAAACTCTCAGTGGCAACAAAGGCAATGGAAAGAGTATCAAGTTTAGAGTCAGTAGACCTGGGTTCAAATCTAAACTTTACTACTCACTTCTTGTGTGACCTCAATTGTCATTTCACTTTTGGGGGCTTCACTTTCCTCCTCAATAAAATGATAGAGTTGGAATCTCGAGCTCTTTACCTTGGGTATATAAACTTAAAATTTTTATATCTGTATTCCAATATGATATTATTCCTTTTCATTCCAAAGTATTTCATTTTACTCACTTAAAAACATTTGTCTGAGAAGGGGTTCATAAACACTACAAAACTGTCAAAGAGGGTTTGTGACACAAGAAAGGTCAAAAGCCTTCCCATGAGATGATCTCTGAGGTCTCTTCCAGCTGTAAATTTATAATCTCTGACCCTAGGATTCCAAGAATAGCTTCATTGAAGGGATGCAAAGGGTTGACAAGAGCAGCAGGATTTAATCAGGGAAGGCATCCTGGAGGTGGTGAGTCAGTCACGAAGAAGATGAGGATATTGATCAATGGAGAGAGGGACAATGAGATAAGTGGGGAGAAAATTCATAACTAAGCTGCAGCTAGGCTGGTATGGTTGAGCTGTCTTCCCTGCTTATGTGAGTTCTTGGTTGAGTTTAGGGTTAATTTCCTTTTTTCTTTATAAATTAATGTCTCTTTGTGCTTTTGACTTCATAATCATTTGCCCATATATTCTTTCCATGCCCACTTCCTTTAAAACAAAGACAACAGTCTCTCAGTCAACACAACAACTGTGTCTGTCCTTGTCTGCTGTCTGTGGCATCCATTGCCATCTGATCTCTGGTTTCAGAACTAGTCATTGCTTGTACTTTTTTCTTCAGTGGTCTTTTCTATTTTGTGGTGACTGTCTCTTGCTCTCCTGGTCCTGCTTCCTTTATCCAGAATCCATTCATACAAGTCTTCTTTAGGGTTAATTTTTCATTCGCCTTATTGGAGAAACTAGATGCAGGTTCTGGGGAAAACGGACATGGGTTCGTGTGGGTTTCAGGGGGCAGGAAGGAGGGAAGATGCAAGAATGTTTCAGAGTTGGTTCTATGAAGGAGAGACCATGGGAAACTGGGCTCGGAGTCAGAAGACTTGAGTAGAAATATGAAGTTTGCACTGAGAATATTTTTGGTTAAATAACACATTTAATGGTGACTTTGGGGTTTTTTACGTAATAGCCATTGCCAGATATAGCCTGAATTCCTCCACAGACACACATCTCATCCCCCACTCCCCACACGAGCTCTCCTCCGCAACCAAGAAAAACATGAAACCAGCCAACACAGTGACCACGACTGACCCACTAATAGAATCTTGGAGCTGAAAATAACCTTAGAAGTTATCTAGTCCACAGGAATAAATTCTCTTCCAAATCCCTCCCCAACCCACCTTCCTTTCTGCATTTCCCTCAATGTCTCCTCCAAGAGGCTGACTTTCTTTCTAACTTCTCTTCCTCACCCCCTATTGACCTTGGTGGAAGGTGGGGAAGCCTATTAAGGTGTCAAGTGCACAGAAGTGGGCTAGCTCATTGCTCCCAGAAGTGAAACTTTCCTTGGAGGGCTACTTGTGATACTTACCTAGCCCCACCCTGAGCCTTTCCTGCCCTATCACCACCCTCTAGCCCTGTACTTATCTTGGACTTCATGTCCTCTGCTCTCCATCCCATTCTCGCTTTATCAATCTTACCTTCCTTTGCCCCTTTCCACTATGCCCTTCCCCATCATCACATGTATATAACATTAAAGGTTTGCAAGACTTTCTATGTTATCTCATAACTCATCTCATTCCATCAATCCTTCCTGTATCGCTGTTCTCTTATTCCATTAGTACAGTTCAATTTGATTTCATCTAGTTCTACAGCCATTTATTGTAAGCCCCATACATATGTAAAGGATGCAGTAGGTGCTGGCTTATGTGATGGAGATGCAAGTGATCCCTGCCTCCAAAGAGCTTCTGTTCTATTAAAAGAATGCAATGCATATTCACATAAATAAACCCAAATGAACTGGAGGAAGGAGAGAGAGCACTATTCACTGTTTATGTAACCACATGCTATTCCCTTCTGTCCCTGCCTTGTTCCATAGGTGATGTGATGGATAGAGTGCTGGGCTTGTAGCAATGAAAATCTGAGTTTGAATCCTGTCTCAAGCATATACTAGCTGTGTGACCCTGACCAAGTCATTTAACCTCAGTTTGGCTCAATTTCCTTAACTGTGAAATGGCAATAATTATAAGACTTCCCTCTTAGGGTTCCTGTGAGGCTCCAATGAGATAATATTTGTAAAATTCTTTTCACAGTACCTAGCACATAGTAAATGATTAATAAATCATAAATAAATAAATAAATTCGATAAATTCGTTCATTCGTTCCTTCCTTCCTTTGTTCCTTCCTTCCCTCCTTCCGTCCTTCCTTCCTTCTTCTTTTGGCTTTGCTCTCCATTCGCTCTTACTTCACCTTGCCCCTTTTTACTTTATTTTCTCCCCTTCCATATCACCTCCTCTCATCTTGTTTCATCTTCTCCTATTTCACTCCATCCCCTTTTATCCCTCCATATCTCTTCCAATATCAGTCTTTCCCTTCTTTCATATTTCCCATTTATATCTCTACTCTTCTCCATAGGACAGCCAGATAAACTGGACTATATTAACTTGGTTCCTTCCAAGTTTGACATTTTGTGTTCTAAGGTCCCCACTAACTCTGATAGTCTATGTTTTAAGATACCTCCAAGCTCTGACATTCTGTATTCTAAGGCCCTTCCAGGTTTGACACTGGTTTCCAAGTTTTCTTTTGAAGCTGTCATTCTATGTTCTTGGTTTCCTTCAAGTCCTAACATTCTAGGTTTTGTTCTAAAGTGTTCTCTAGTTTTGGAGTTGTATGACTGTATCATTCTTTGTGAATTCTTCTCCCTCTGTCACCCCTACCCCCCACCAATCAGTTTTACTATCCAGTGACCAGTCCTATAATGATTGCGCACCTTGGAGGAAAGACACAGTCTGTCAACAAGGCTATATTTAAAGTTTTCCCATCACAGAATCGTCTAATGAAATTTGCTCTTCACTAGCATAGTTTTTCCAAACCTAGCCTTAACCTGCATTCCTAGAGGACATGGGTGGGATTTGGGAACTGGAACATCCATGGAGATGTTTTTAGTCACATGACAGTGAGTCATGTCATATTGTGAAAATCCTGGTGGATCTGGAGTCCAGAGAGATGTGTGTGTCAGGAGAGATAATTGTTTGAATCCCAGCTCAGATAATTGCTAGCTGGGTGAACCTAGGTAAATCACTTCACGTCTATGGGTTCCCTCCTCCATTCATGGATATAATGTCACTTGAACTTTCTACTTTTACAGAGTGGAGATTGTAAAGAGAGTGCTTCATAGCCCAGGGTACCTTAGCAGTGGGCCAGGGAGGTGATGTCAACTCCTCCCAGGGAGCTGGGGAGGGAGGCAGATCAGGGGAGGGCATTACCTCACTTTAATGAATTAATTAATGTTGGCAAAACACTTGAAGAAGTCTGGCTGAAAGGTGCTCAATACATGCAAATTAGGCTGATTGTTATTACCCATAATTATAGAGTTTAATCGAGAGAAATAATTTGGAGGCGGAGGGCACATTGTATTACCAAGATCTTGGAGTGATAAAGACCAAAGAGTGATAAAAAGACATCCTTTCTTCTCTTCCTTCCCCCCATTGTTTCCTTGTCTGCCTCCACTCCCATCCCCTCTTCTAACCCTTTGCATCCATTTTAACTGGAGTACTTCTGTTTTACTCTTTTGTAATCCAATCAGGCATTTGAAGGAGTATTTGAGTGGGGAAAGGGGACAATGGGGACAGAGGCACCATGGGCTCTGGAAATGTGAAAAATCCAACAGAACAGGTAGAATGAGTCACTACAACCCAGCTTTAGAGGACTAGAACTTTCCCTCAGTAAGACTGAGGTCACCCTATATGATGCAGCAGAAAGTTCACCAGTGGCTAGAGAATACTGGAGTTGGCATCAGTGACAATCTAAGTGGAAATCCAGCTTCAGAAACTTGCTAGCTGTGTGAACCTGGGCAAGTCACCTAATCTCAGGCTGTCTCAGCTTCTTCATCTATATGGTCATTATAATAATAGTATTACCTTCTAGGATTGATGTGAGGATGAAATGAAATTGTACTAGTCATTATCATTGTCATTTTCACCACCACCGCTATCACCCACCATCCCCACCCCCACCCCCCACTACCAGCACCACCATCAGCATTGTTATAATTGAAAATCAAGAACTTAGCTTCAAGTCCTGACTTGTTACTTAGTACTTCTGTGACTCTGGGTCTCTGTTTTCCTCATCTGTAAAAACTGAGAGGGTCAGACAAAATGACCTTTAAGGGTATGTCCAGCTCCAAATTCATGGCCCTGTGGTGTTTGGATCCTTTGGGATCTGGCCCTAAGCCTGCCACCATGGTGGCCACCATAGGATAGCAAACAGGTGAGTATGTGAGGGCAGCAGGAATTAGAAGGATACTGGCCACCACTTGATCAGTCAGCAGGATTGTTCATTACATACCGTCCTTCCTTACAGATGCGGAGCTCTTGATCCATCCTCATCTAGAGTGTAATGGGAAGAACATTGAAGTCAGAGTTCCGAGAGTTGGTGGAGTTCCAGTTGTATTACCTATTAGCTGTGTGACATAGATAGGTGCCTTTACCTCTTAGAGCTTTGGGATGAACTTCAGTTTTTTCATCTATAATGGAGAATCAGCATGGCACAGGACATGAAGAGTCAACCTCAGAATCAGAAAGACTTGGGTTCGACCCCTTCTTCTGACATATACTAACAGTACGGGCAAGACTGTGGGCAAGTTACTCATCACTCAGTGCCCTGGGAAACTCTCTAAGGCTAAGTTGTGGAACCTGGGCTTCCCTTATTGGATGTTCTTCATACCAATCAAACAATGCCTCAGGTAAAAAAAGAATTCGAACTGGCAGGGATCTTAGAGGCCCTCTAAGCCTAGTATTTCCTATTAGAAATGAGGAAACTGAGTCCCAGAGAGAGGAAAGGACTTGCCTAAGGCAATATTTGAAATCAGAGGCAAAGACACTTTTTCTCTCTAGCCTTGATTTCTTTATCTCTTATGGGATCATGTCTCCTTATTCCCAGACTGGAGTTTTGGGTTTTTTTTTTTACATTATTCTCCTTTGTCTTTATAAGTGGAGTTAGAGTTACAGCCTGGGGAGACACGGTTCTGCAAAGCCAAGAGGACCTTAATTTTATTAGCATTATCTGATGCTAATAATTATCACTGATTCAACTGGCCAAGACTACAACTATTCCCATATTCCCAATGCAAAGGTTCTCATCCTCAGCCTCATGTGTGGAAACAGCATCAGGGACTTCAAGTCTCAAGCAAGTGGAAGGGGATGTCTATACTGGGAAGTGCTCCCAGAGTAGGAAATAGCATAAATGGATAGAAGTTATACAGAGGTGAATTTGAAATAAATATACAAAAGACTTTTCCAACCCCCTTTTTCTAGTCTACCTCCTCTTTGAAGCTTCCACTGATCAGTTCTGTAAAGCCTCAATATCCCTTTGCTCCATGTCAGTTTGACAATGGCATACCCATTTTGGACTTGTTTGTGTATTTATTAGTACACCATTTTCATGTGTGCATAGCTTCTATCTTCTCTTCTTGGAATTTCCTTGTAGGCTAGGACTGTGTCTCTCTTCCTCAGAATAAGGGCTCCCAGATGGCAGAGACTATTTTGGCACACAGACTCAGGATTCACAAAGAAACAGGGTTGTGTCTGCTGCATGACACTTGGTGTTTCGCTGCTGGGATCATAAAGCCACAAGGACCATTGAGGGTCTATACATATAAATCCATACTGAGCCCCTTCCCACCACATTCACTCTCCTCAGAGTAGAGAAAGATTCCAAAAGGTCAACCTATCTCCCCCAAAATACCAGAAACAAAGGTTCAAAGGTCCAAAGACAGGGACTCCAGAGGACAGAGAAGGGAAAGTATGGACCTTATAAAGATAGGAGAAAGGGAGGCTTGTGGACAAGATGAGTAATATTTTTGGGAAATGCTTCTATTCTATTATCATGTTTTAACTGCATCTCTATGTTAATGGTTTTGTGTTTTGGGGTTTTTTTGTTTCATTTTTTGCTTTAGACTGTAAGTTCACTGAGGATCAAGCTCTTGGTGTAGTTCCGCACATGGGACAGCTCCATACACAGCTATAGAGATATAGGTAGCACATTTTCAGAATTGGGAGGGTCCTTAAAGATTCTCTAGTACAAGAGTTCTTAATTTTGTGTGTGTGTGTGTGTGTGTGTGTGTATCATGGACCCCTTTATCAGTCTAATATGGATACCATCTTAGAATATTTTTAAATACATAAAATAAAACACATAGAATTACAAAAGAATTTAATTCTATTGAAATAGTTAGGAATGTGTTATTTGTTATTTTCAAAATTCACAATACCTAAGTTAAAAATTCCTACTCTAAGCTCCTTGTCCTAAACCCAGGTTAAGAACTCCTAGTCTAATCCAACGTGCTCATTCTCTTCAGAGGATGAATGTGAAGCCCATAAAGAAGAGATTTGCTCATCACAAAGCTAGTAAGTATCACAGTCCAAACCTCCTGACTCCCAGTCACACTGAATTTTGTTTCTCCTTTAGATCTTGTCACAATATTACATAAACCCTGAGTGATAAATGTTTTATACGGAAATGAATTCTTGAATAAAAGAAATTTTGCTTAAAAAAAGTATTCTTTCTGTCTTGGGAATCAGGGAAGGCTTCATGGAAAAAGTGACATTTTTAGCTGTTCTTTCAAAATTTGACAGGAAGTCAATGCAGAGAGGTGAGGGGAGAAAGGAAGTGCATTCAAAAATGGGGAATGATGTGAAGAAGGGCACAGAACTGGGAAGGCTATAAAAGTAGAGACTTAGAGAGTGACAGGATAACAGTTGCTTGGGATGGGGGAAGACCAAGAAGGAACACTTCCTAAGCACCAGGCACTGTGATGAGCAAGTTATAAATATTTCATTTGAACCCTTATAAAAAGGATTAGCCTTGTGAGGGTTGGCTGCAGAGAGCAGGACTAATACAAGTAGGTAGGAGCTATAATGAGACTAATTTCAGATCAATATAAGGAAGAACTTCAATCCAACCTGTATAAAATAGAATGGGCTGCTGCATGAAGCGGTGAGCTCCTTGTCGCTGAGAGTCTTCCGATGGACATTACATGTTGTAGAAGCAATTCTTGCCCAGGTACAGAATGGACTAGATAGACTATGGGATCTCAGCCAACTCTGAGATCCTGTTCTCTGAAAACAAAGCCCAGGCCTACTAGTACATAAGGGTTAGATGATAATCAGCAAGTGCTAAGATAAGATTACTGTGTCTCCATCATGTGCTGTAGGGAGATAGGAGAAGGAGGAGACACAAACCTTGCCCCAGAGAGTTGCTGGGCAGTTAATAGTTGCTCAATTATTAAAGTGCTTAATTTTTTTTCCTACAATAGCCCTGTGACATAGGTAGTAAAGGTATTATCATCCCTATTTTATAGAGGAGAAAACTGAGGCTCAACAAGGTTAAATAATCCATCCATATGATGATAATTAGTAAGTTACATGAGGCAAGATTCAAACCCAAGTCTCCAGACTTCAAGTCCAATGCTCTTTCTACTGTACAAAGCTGACTCTAGCTGGGAAGACAAGACTCCCAGATTTGGAATACTTAGGAAACTACACAAGAATGTATAGAACAAGGGCTAAATGATGTGTTGGAGGCTCTTTGCACTGTAGATTTTTAAAAAAATGTTTAAAAAATATTTTATTTTTTCTAATTGCTTGTAAAAACAATTAACCTTCACTTAAAAAATGTTCAGTTCCAAAATCTCTCTCCCCTCTCTGAGACAGTAAGCAATTTGATGTAAGTTCTACATGTGCAATCATGGAAAACATGTTACCATGTTATGTTGTGAAAGAAAACCCAAACCAAAAACAATCTTGAAAAAATAGTATGTTTTGGTTGGCATTCAGATTCCATCACTTCTTTCTTTAGAGATTGATAGCATTTTTTCATCATGGATTCTTTGGAATTGTCTTGGATAATTTCATGGTTGAGAATAGCCAAGTAATTCACAGTTGATCATCATATTATATTGTTGTTACTGTGTGCAATGTTCTCCTGGTTCTGCTCACTTCACTCTGCATCAGTTCATGTAAGTCTTTCACACTGCAGGAATTTAGAGAAAGAAATCAGTGGGGATAAGGAGTAGTCAGGGAAACTTTCCCAAAGGAGGTGAAACTTGAACTAGACCTTGAAGGATGGGATGATTCAGATAACTGGAGAAAACAAGGTGAATTAAATACCACCAGGTATTTGTGGCTCATGAAAGGATGGTAAGGAGGCCAGGCTGGTGCAGAGTCAAAATGCAAGGGAGTACTGAGAGAGAAGGCTGAAAAGGTCTGAGTCAGACTGTGGGGGGCCTTGACTGATACACTAAGGGACTTGGACTTGATCTTGTTGGCGGTGAAGAGTCATTGAAGTTTCTTGAGAATTATCTGTGGAGAGGGAAGGGAAATGGATATGCATGACAGGATAAAAATCACCTGGGAGCCACAGCATATTAGAACCTAATTAGAAGAGATCATAGAGATCATAAAACATTGAGCACTTCCATGCCAATCCCCCATGCATACCTTCTGTTTATGGACTTTCTCTTTATGGACTTTCCCACTTTATTTCCAAGGACTGCACCACCTATGAACACTACAGCTCCTGGAAAGAAAATGTCAGTCCATTGCCCTATGTCTTCAATCACTGTTCCTTCAGATTTTCCCCTGTTCCATCTAGAACACTTCTTAGCCACCACTTTTCTCTTTGTGCTTTTTCCTATTGGTGTGTAAGCCCCTTGGAAACAGGGACTGTATTGCTCATTTATATTTGTAGCTTTGTCATTTAGCACAATACATTCTCCATAGTAAGTGCTTAATAGATATTTATTCATTCATTCGTTCACACTCTGATCTCCTGCTTGAGTCTACGGAAATAACCTATTGCAAAAAGTAATAGTACTCTCTTCTCACCCTTGCTAGAGTGTGTCTGAGATATTTTGTTCAATTCTGGAACTAAGGTATCATTAGATGATAAAATCTCAGCACTGAAAAACATCAACAAGTTGAGGTATATTCAGGGAAGGGTGACCATGACAGTTGGGGGACTGAAAACCATGGTATAGAAAGATTCTTTGAAGGAACAAGAGGTATTTCCATCATAGAAGAGATTTAGAAAAGGATGTGGCAGCTGTCTTTAAATATTTAACAAAGGGGGCGCGTGGCACCATGGAAAGAGGAAAGGGTTTTGAGTTGCTACAGAGTCCAGTGTTATGCATGTTGGAACACAGACCACAGAATGCTGCCTAACAAACTGGGTTGTGATTCTGGCTCAGACATTTATTAGCTGTGTGACCTTTGCAAAGTCATTCCATTGCTTTGAGATTTAGTTTGCTTCTCTGACAAATGAAGATCATGATACTTGCATTACCTATCTCAGAAGATTGTTGTGAGGCAAGAGCTTTTTAAAACTCAAAGCACCACAAAATGTCATTTATTATGGAGTAACTGAAGGGTAGTTGTGGGGAAGAAAGGAGAAAGATGCCCGCTTGGCAGTAGTAGAGGTGATGAGAGTCAGTGTGGTATAGTGAAAAAAGTATTGGATGTAGCATCAAAGACGTGATATGTAAATCCCCCTTGGATACTTACAAGCTGTATGACAACGGGTAAGTCACTTCCCCTCCCCAAGTCACAAAATGTAGGGTTGTAATAGATGGTCCTCAAGGCCCATTTTATGGGTTTTAATATTTACAACTATCTGCCCTTTGTCAATAACCTCCCCTAATTCTAATCCCCATCTGAATCCTCTGAAATCTAAAGAGCAGAGAGATATATTTCAAGTCAATACTAAGGGGAAAGCCATGCTCTCCCAAAGAGGAGTAGGCCACCTTGAGAGGTCATCAGGACCCGATTGCTAGATGTCTTCAGATGGAAGTTGGGGAGTAATTCCCTCTCATATCTGGGTTAGATGGCTGACCTCTGAAGTGCCCTTTTAGCTTAGAGAACCTCAGGTCCTCTGATTGTCTTTGCTTTAATGAATGGGCATCCCCTCCTTGGTCTTAAGTATGAGATAAGCTTCAGAGTTGATTGAGATGGGAGTTGGGCAAGGCACTGCTCGCTTTCCCCCACCTCCCTTGACTGGAGCTGGATGATTGGATCTGGAAAAGGCGATAGGACTCCGGCTTTCTGTATGGAAGTGTTTGTGCCTTATCTCCTGGCATTTAATCCTTTCCCCCTGCAATACAGGCTGCTTTCTCTGTCAGGCATTTGTTAAAAGGATGGGGGAAAAACATCACAGGAACCCAAGCAGGAGGCTGCAGGGGCTATCGAGTGCCTTGCTGCTTATTGATTTGCATTTTATTTGCAAGCAGCTGGGAGAAGGTTTGCTGGACAGCCCCTGTGATGTGTTTGGCTTTTGATAATGAAATAACGTCTTCACCATGGAAATAATGGCTTCCCTGCTAATTAGTTCAGCTGTCTGTTTGCAGGACTTCGAAGTCTCTTAACTGGGAAATGCCTGGGGTCAAGCATTGCATTCTGCACTCCAGATCCATTGGAGGGGCCCTGCATGGGAAGCAGCTTGGCAGACCATAGATGCATAGAAAGTTAGAGAGACACAGAATGGCAGGGCTGGAAGACCCTGGGAAGGCAGAGGACAGAATGGCAGAGTTGGAAAGGATTTTTGAAACCCAGATATTTGAATGTGAGCAATAGAGGAGACCTTAGAACATTGTCTTAACTGGGGAAGGTCTTAGAACATAGAGCATAGAATTTCAGAAGTGAAAAGGATTTCAGAACATAGGTCATAGAATGAAAGAGTGAGAAGGAATTTATTAGCACTTGAAGAGACTTTGGACATAAGACAAATAAGGTCAAAATCATTAAGGATCTCAGAGCATAGACCACAGAGCTGGAAGGACTTTGGAATATATAGCATCCAACATAGCATGTTCTAGCTGGAAGGGACCTTTGATTATCTTGCATATGCAGAAATGTCTTCCTCAAAGTCACATAGCCAACAACAGATCTAACACTAGAAACCAGGTCCCTAAGGATGAGAATATTCTGTGTAGTTGAAATCTTTTTTGTTTTGGAGGGGGGAAGGCAAAGAAATTGGGGTTAAGTGACATACCCAAGGTCACACAGCTAGTAAGTGTGTCAAGTGTGTCAAGGCTGGATTTGAATTCAGGTTCTCTTGACTCCAGGGCCAGCACTCTATTCACTGCATCACCTAGTAGTCCCTCAGTTGAAATCATAAGATAAAACAAAGCAGCAAGGAGACAGTGTTTGATGCTGAGTGCAAGCACCTGGTGCTATCCTCTGATTGTCTTTGCAATTGTGCACCCACCTCCAAGTTGACCCTTTCCACGAAGTCTTCCTGACTCATCTCCTTCATTTTATATGCATTTTATATACCTTTCCTTTCCTTTGCATGCTCCTGAGTTTTAGGTAGACAATTCAGGATATGGTATTAAGATCTAAGGATTTGGAACTGGAATAGACCTTAGGGCTTATCTTGTCCAGTCCCCTCATTTTTGAGACTGGAAATCAGGATCAAAGAGAAAAAAGTAATTTGTTCAAGATCATATGGTCACTTTTTGGCAAAGCTTCAATTTAAACCACCCTACCCTGACTTCAAACCTGGAGTCCTTTCCCCAAATACAGCGCCCTTTCTCATATATCCTGTTGCTTTTGCTAGTCCCATAATAGTAAGAGGTGACAATTTCCTCAAGTATGATGTAGTAGTGTTATGGATTCACTTCTATGGGTGGCCTTTTCCCTCCAACAAAGCAATGATGGCCAGCCTAAAGTCAAAGCCAAGTTCGGATGTGGGAGAGATAGAAAAAGAATTCATCATTCCAGAGAACTGTGTTAGTCTCATTCCACTCCAATGTAGATTATTGGCCTCTAGGTCCAGTTTAGCAGCATCTGAGGGTAGAATGGTTCCTTTCTCCAAGTTAGTGATAATGTGTCCTCTTGACCTCTTGGATGCTAATAAAAACCCTTTTGACAGTCTTGTTTCCTGTTCACAGTGGGCTTTAAGGCTAGTGAAAGATGAGTATAGAGTAGAAGTAGAGTGCTAAGGCCCTGTGGCACGTGAAAACATGGACCCAGAAAGGTGGTCAACAAAAGAGTGTGAGAAAAAAGTGAAGGGCTAGAGGTGAAGGGGCATGAGGAAGATATAGCAGGGCCATAGGACTAGCTAGAAATGACCTAAAAAGATCAACTACTGCACTGCTGCCTTGTTACAGGTGAAGAAATTGAGGATCATGGAGATGAAATACCCTGTCCAATGTACTTGCATGCCCAGATAGTAGAGAATTCAAACCAAGATTTAAATACACGTCCTCTGATTCCAACACAAAATCCTCCTCATGTGAGGGTAAGGATCGAAACAACAGTTTAAAGTCAAAGCCAGAGGGAGCAAAATGATTAATTGGACAGGTTATAGGCAGTGTGTAATCTTGGGCAAGGAGCTTGATTCAGGTTACCTGCTAGCTTTTAAGCTTAAGGGAATGACTAGCTCTGCCCGCTGATGTCACTAATGGGCTGCCAGTAGGTTATGCTCCAACTCACCAATTCATCCTCCTGAATAGGAAGTAGCTGTATTCAAGATGGCGGCAAACAGTAAGCAATAGAATTGAACTTGAGCACCCTAATGAAATCATGGCATAGGGCAGAGGTGTCCAATATATGTTCGCAGTAGCACCTCCTGACTGCTATCCCAACCAGATTCAAATGGCATTGGAAAATATTTAACAGAATAAATGAATGTATAATAGAACATAGATAATGTTAATATGTTTTTTTTCAAAGTTGACATATGGCTACAGAGATCTTTGTAATGTGGTTTAGTGGCCCCCATTTCTGTTTGAGTTTGGCATTACTAGAAGAGTGGAAAGTGGGGTCAGAAGTCTGAGTTAACATGGCAGCCATAATTCCCAATATGATCTTTGGCATCATTAAATGAAAAAGAATGTCCATAATAAGAAAGGCTATAGTCTCCTAATTGGACCACTTGGCCAGGCAGTAAGCATCCATTGAGCGCTTACCATGTGCCACGCACTGTGCACTGGGGGTACAAAGAAAGGCAAAAGAAGAGTCTTTGCTCTCATAGACCCAGTCTAATGGAGGAGACAGGTTGAAAGCAATGGTCTATAATCTGTGGAAATTAAAGATGGCATTAAAGGAGGACAAGAAAGAATTCTTGTAGTAGCTGAAATGTTAGCTGGACTTAAAGGAAGCCAGAAAAACCAAGAGGCAGAGATGAGGAGGGAAAGCATTCTGGAGGTGAGGCACAGCCCGTGAAAATGTCTGCAGTTGGAAAATGAAGCGTCTTGTGCAAGGAGCAGCAAGGAGGCCAGCTGGGGTCACTGGATCGAAGAGTAGAGGGAAGTGGGGGAAATGCAGTCTGAGAAGACCAGAAAGATAGGAGGTGACCAGGTTGTGAAGAGCTTTGAATGCCAAGTGTAGAAGTGTATATTTAGTCCTGGTGGTGATAGGGAGTCAGTGGAGTTTCCTAAAGGGGGGAGATGACAGTGATATGATCAGATCTGTGTTTAAAGAAGATTAATTTGACAGCTAGAATGGAGGATGGACTGGTGTGGGGAGAAACTTGAGTCAGATAGACCAACCAGTACCTTTTGTAATAGTCCAGATGGGAGGTAATGATGGGCAATACAAGGTGGATAGCTTTGTCGGAGGAGAGAAGGGGGTGTATACAACATACAAGTGATTTTATTAAGGTAAAATGAACAAAAATTGCCAGCAAATTGGTTATGGGGGAGGTGAGAGAGAATGGAGAATTGAAGATGACACAGAGCTTGTAAATTTGGGTAACTAGGAGGATGGTGATGCCCTCACAGTAATAGAAAAGTTGGAAGGTGGGAAAGGTTGTTGGGGAAAGATAATGGTGTTCAGTTCTTGGAATCACATTTTATGGACACTGGCAATCTGGAGAGCATCCAGAAGAATGTGACCAGAGCACATTACTTAACCTCAGGTTCCTCATTTGTTAAAGAAGGAGGTTTGAACCAATGACTTTCAAGGCCCTTTTCTACTCTAAGACAATTATAATTATCTCCATTTTATAGTCGAGGACATATAGAGGCTCAAGAGAGTGTCTTTAATCCCCTCACTAGGCAGTTAGTTTCAGGAGGGCAAGGGCTGTCTTCTCTAAACAGTGTTTAGAGGGAGGGAGTTTCCATGTTGGGATTATGTATTGCAGAAAAGGTACCAATCTCCATCTGTAGATTGAGCTTCTTTAGGTCAAAAGTCAATTATCAGGAGCTGACTAAGCACTGGGAATAGAACATAAGGCAAACAATGGTCCATATATGTATGTGTGCATGTATGTATGTATCCTAGTACTCCACCAGAGTGAGTCCTTAGGAAAAACCATCTCCTGTTGGACTTGCAGAAAAGCACCCACTCATAAGCCCTCACTAATGTGTTTACTTTTACCGGTCAGCCAGAAGACAAATCAGTTCAAACAAAAGACATTTAATCAAACAGAACAGCAAATAAAGTGGGAAGAGCATTATTCTCCCCCAGGTACAGACTACAGATTACTATACTGTCCACTGGCATGCATACAAAGAGCATGTATAACCAAGGAATAAGTATGGGGATCTGGCATGTAAGGAGCACATATAACCAGAGGTCACACACATTGAGGACACGTACACTGGTAACCCATGTAGACAGTGAACATGCTTGAAGCCGGGACATATGGTAGGACGGCCAGTATAACTCATGCTTCCAGCACTGCAGGAAAGTAGATGTTTCCTGTTGATATTGTCACACTTATCTCTTGGTCTCCTAGGCATTGCTCTACCACATGTGTGTCTCTGTCCTTCTCTAAACTGCTTGCTCTAGAGACTGACCTAGAGCTGGAAAGGATGATCCAACTCCCCTATTTTACAGATAAGGAAACTGAGACCCAGAGAGGTTATGACTTGTTCAAGGTCACACAGGTAGGAAGAATGAGAGGCAGTATTTGAAACCAGGTTCTCTTAACTCCAGAGCGCCCCCCCCCGCCTTTTCACTGTACTTGAAGCTATTCTATCTTACATCTGCTTGGGAGGAGTGACTGAAAAGCCTCTCTCTGATAATGGTGACCTGAAGTTCTTTAGTCCTGTCTTGGTTATGAGCTGACGCTTCCAGTTAAGGAGTCTTAGAAAAAAAATCCTGGCAGAATGCCCCCAAGTTACAATTAAATCACAAACCAATGCCCCAGACAACTATCTGTCTGGGTGAGAAATTCTTTGTAATTCTCTCCTTTAACCCCTTATGGGGATTCTGCTCCTGCAAAATCCATTTCTGGGGTTTTTGCCAAAGAAACCCCACAGGATCAATGGGGAAGCTTAGCTACAAACCCACTTTACTCTCAAGATACTGTTAGAATTGGTCACATGGAGCAAAAACTAAACCAAAGAAGGCCTCTGTCCTTTGAGACTGAACTGCCTTTGTTTTGTCTCTTTGAGCAGCAAACCACCTGTCTTTGATTCTGTTTTTGGTCAGTAAAAATCAGCACTGTTTCCCTACATTAGGATTATGTGATTTAGAGCTAGTAGATATTTTAGAGATCGTCCAGTCCAACCACACCTCCCACTTTATAGCCATTTTCCAGATGACAGTCTTGAGACCCAAAGAGGAGTGACTTTTCTGAGGTCGCATGAGCATTAAGTAACAAATTTTGGAGTTACCTTCATGTCCTCTGTCTCTCAAGTGTAGTACTCTGCCCATTATGGCAGCCTGCATGTAACTCATTTTGTAAACCATCAAACACAAGGCAAATGTAAACCATTTATTCTTATTATTGGATCAATTGACAGGAGAGGTAGGTATGTTCTTGTGGCTGTCCCAGAGTCCTCGGGTGCTGGGTACAGTGAAGGCAGAGATGAAACCAGAAAGAGGTCAGGAGAGAAGGGGTAGAGAAGGGGAGAGAGAGCCAGGGAGTTTCAAAGCCAGGGAAGAAGTGATGAAGGGGGAGAAAATAGCTAGAAACCTTGTTAACTTACCTCCCACTGGATGTATAGCTGGAAAGGAGTGTGTGTGTGTGTGTGTGTGTGTGTGTGTATGAGAGAGAGAGAGAGACAGACAGAGACAGAGACAGAGATTCACAGAGAGAGACACAGAGACAGAGAGAGACACAGAGACAGAGAGACAAAGACAGAGACAAAGACAGAGATTCACAGAGAGAGACACAGAGACAGAGAGAGAAAGAGAGGAGGGAGGAAAAGAGAAAGAGACAGACAGAGAGAGACAGAGACAGACAGAGAAACAGAGAGAAAGAGAGACAGATTCACAGAGAGAGACAGACAGAGAGGAGGGAGGGAAAGAGAGAGAGAGAAAGAGAGAGAGACAGACAGACAGACAGAGAGAGACAGAGAGAGAGAAAACATGCGCCTATGTGTTCGTGTGTGTAAAATAAATAATGAGAGAATGAATGTAATTATAAGGTGCTTTTAATAGCTATTTATATTTAATCCTGCTAATTCTGCATCTTGTGTAGCCAAAATTTAATTCTACTCTTTTTCCTCATTCTGTAGAGAGCACCAGAGGTAAAGGGGAGAGGCAGCCACAGCAAGGCAGGAACAAAGGCACCTGCCAGCCCTTGGAGACTGTTGGGTGCCTACCAACCTCCAGAGGGGAAAACTCCTAACGCGGCCACTTGGGAGTTGGGGGGACCCTGGGCCAGGCCCTTTTGTTCTTTTGATCTTCATTTTCTCATCCATAAACTAAGGCTGAGGGTGCTGATCCTTACCTACCTCACAGCTCAGTGATGAGGGAAGTGCTTTGTAAGCCTTTGAAGATGAAAAAGTAGAGACATTGGTGTGTTTCAGCACCACCCTCTTCATCTGGAGGTGATGATAATGATGGTGATGATGAAGATGACAGTGGTGGTGAGGTGTGTGTGTGTGTGTGTGACTCACTGATCAGGGATGCTGTAGAGATATTTCCAGTTCAGATTGTAGTTGGAAGAGATTCCCTCACAAGTTGCATCTCACTCTGAGATTCTGTGATTCCATGAGGACTTTATAATACAGCTGGGAAACCAAAGCCCGGATACAAGACAAGGTAAACAATAGAAATTCACTGAGAAGTGACATAAGACAGTACCTGCTTAAGTGTTATCAGAGGTCAGAGGAGAGAAAGATGGATTGGGTTGGGATTGATGTGGTCAAGGAGGGCTTCTTGGAGGAGTCAGGGTGCCTCTCTGTCTCCTTTAGGTGCTTCCTATCCTTCAGGGCCAGCTTGAGACCAACCTCCTCCTCCAAGAAGGCCCCTTTAACTTTAATGACAGTAATTTCTCCCACCTGTAGAAGGCCTTGAATACCAGGCTAAGGAGTTGGAATTTGGCTCAGTCAGGAAATAGGTAGCTAATGAAAGTTTTTGAGCAGAAGACTGACATGGCCAAGTCTATGAATGAGGTCAATTCCAGCTCCCTTCCTGGGGAGCCTTCTGCAAGCCCTGATAGGAGGTACAAATCACCAGCCCACTGAGAGTTGAACCTCATGATTTGGGGTGGGGGTCAGAACAGAACAGGGTCCAGAACAGAGAACAAGCATCTGCACAGCCCTATTATCTTCCCTTGGCTTGCTGCCCCCACTTAATGCAGCAGCTCCTTGCTTCCAGGCAAGTCAGTGCTTTATGAATTTGATTTAGGGGTATGTTTACTTTTCCATGCAGTGAAACCTCCACAGGCATCTATGGTCATTTGTTCCTTGGCCTGGCTGAAACTGACCCAAGCCCCACTTTTGAAGGCAGAGTTTGCCTAGCAAATGAAAAGTAACCTCATTATAGGAGGAAGTGATTAACCAGTGACTTTCTTCAGAAAGAAGAATGATTTTGGAGTTGACTCTTCTGCCTCTGACATTACCTTGAGGAACCTTGAGAAAATCCCTTCATTTTTCTGGGCCTCAGTTTCCTTATCTGTAAAATTAGTTTTAGAGGCTCATAACAGGTACATGCACTTTCCAACACCTCAGTCAGTGGCAGAGCATAGTCTCAACCATACCCTTCCTGACTCAGGAGCAGTGCTCTTCCCACTAGGCTGCACTGCTTCTAACTGACCTACCTATGGAAAGTAATGCTATTGAGGGCTGGAATTATTTAGGTTATGGCTTTGTATTCCCCATCCCTAGCACAGAGCCTGACACAACAAAGGCCCTTAATAAATGCTTGCTGATTCATTGATAGAGGTATACCAGTTCTATTCTCCAAACTCCCCTATTTCGCAAAGATACCACCATTCTTTCTAGGTCCTAGGATCATAACCTTGGCATTACCTGGGATTCCTCCCTCTTCCTCTTCCCCCTCCCTTAATCCAATCAATTGCCCAAATCTTGCCATTTCTACCTTCTCAACATCTTCGTCATCCAGTCCCCCCTTTACTCACTTAGTAAGGCATGACCTTAACTCAGACCTCCCTCACGTCTCACTTATAATATTGCTACAGCTCCACCCTATTGGTGACTCTCAGTACTCCAGTTTATCCAATACAATGACTTCAAAGTAATTTTTTAAATGCAGATATAGCTGTGTGACTCCCTTACACAACTCCAATGGCTCCCCACTACCTCCACAATAGATCCCAGGCCAAGCCTTACTTGGTCATTGCTTGGGCCTCAGTGGCTGAGTGAATATAGATAGTAATTGTTCCTGTTTTGGCCAGAAACCCTGAGGATCTTCCCCTTGCAGATTGATTTTCTTTAATTTGATAAAAGGGGCCGTTCCTTGGCTCATTTCTTGACCAGGCTTAATCACTGAATCAGTCAAAGTGAGATCTGGGAAAGGCCTTCGCTTGAAAAGGCCAAGGTCTCCCACTGGATCTGAGGCCGTCCCTAGTCGTCCTGATCTGTACCTTGCCCCTGGACCCACACGGCTCCGGATAAAGTGAGGCCGGTGACTGCACAGCTCTCCCTCACTTAAATCCAATTCACTTGTAAATCACAGCCTCACCTTCCCAAAGTCACGGTCTTCTTCAAGAAGGAAGGACATACAACAATTGCCTGTAGAAGACTCAATAAATTCCTCTCTCCAGCTTTCACTGCTCTTCACAATCAGACCCCAGCCTACTTTTTTCAGCCTCATTTGTATATGATGACCCTACTCAGAATTCCAGCCTAACTGGCCTTCTCTTTGTTCCACTCCCAGAGCACTCTCCTTCCTCACCTCCGTCTTCCCTGACACCCCCCCCCCCAACTGCTAGTGCCTCCCCCCTCCCCCACCTGCCTTGCGTTTAGCACACTGTTTGGCCCATAGTAGGTGCTCATTAGATGCTTATCATAAAGTATTTGACTACTTTGCATTTACTCTTTATATTCAGCATATTATTAGATAAACTCTTGTTATTTCCTCCTAAGGAAGGTAAACTTGTGAGGGTAGAATTGTTTCCTTCTTTGTATTTGGGTCATGGACACTAAGCACAGTGCCTAGCACACAGTGGGTGATTAATAAAGGCTTATTGGTGGATTGACTGCCCTCAAGGCCAGGAGACAAAATAAACATGTAAATTCACAAGAATGAAGACAATGTAATTTTGGAGGGGGTCCTCACATCTGGGGGAGGATCAGGAAAGATCTGATGTAGAAGTTGGTTCTTGAGATAAACTTTGAAGAAAATCTTTTTTTGTTTGTTTGGTTTTTGGAGGCCAATTGGGGTTGTGACTTGCCTAAGGTCACATGGCTAGTTTTTTTGTGTTAAGTGTCTAAGGTCAGATTTGAACTCAGGTGCTACCGACTCCAGGACTGGTGCTCTATTCACTGTGCCGCCTAGCTACCCCCAAACTGAGGAATTCAAAGAGGCGAAGGTGAAGGGAGAATGAATTCTAGGTATGGGGGACAGCCTGTACAAAGGTACAGAGGTGAGAAATGGACCTGTAAACTCTTTTGGGAGCAACAAAATTTATGATATTTGGAAGAGCCAGGTAGAGTAGAGTATAAAGTAACTCAAGGGGATTAATCTATAATGAGGCTGGAAGGTGGGGGTTGGAATCAAGGAATTTATAGTTGATCTTTGAGGTAGTAAGGAACCACTAGAGTTTATTGAGTAGAGGAGTGATATAGTAAGACCTTTTGTTTTCAGAAAATACCTTTGTCAGCTAAGCAGAGGATGGAGTGGAGTGGGGAGAGATCTGTGAGGGAGAATTTCCAAATATGCAGAGCTGTTGAAAAGTGGGATGGACAAAGAGGAAACAAGCCCTCCTCACCAGAGGTCTTCAAGTCAATACTGTATCATCAATTGTTGGAGATTCTGCAAAGGGTATTATTCTTCAGGAGGCAGTGAGGCACTGTGGGACGGAGGCTGGATATGGGTTCATATTCCAACCCTACCACTTACTTTGTAACTATAGACAAGACACTGACCTCACTGAACATCAGATTCTTCACCTATAAAATGAGTGTGTTGTCCTGTATCATGGGATCATTGATATAGAGCTGGAATGGTTTGGGGGTTACCCTGTCTAGCCCCTCTTAGGGATTGAATAATTTGCCCAGTCATCTCATGGTATTTAAATATGATGCCAAATCCAGAGCTCTTTGGGGTCCATTGGGTTGCTACCATCTGTGGGGTCCCTTCAGCTTTAAAGGTAGGAGAGATGAGGGGTACAGTGGAAGTCACCCTGGATTTGGAGTCAGAGGATATGGGTTCAAATCTTAACTTTGTCACTGACTAGCTGTGTGAACTTGGGGAAAGTCACTTTCCTTCTCTGGAACTGTTTTCTGTAAAAGGAGTCTGGAAGATTGAAGAAGATGATCTCTAAGGCCCCTTCTGGCTTAGCATCCTGATGGAGATGGTAAAAGATGTGGAGAGCACGGGGTAGGGGTGGTGAGATGTGTATCCATCCTGGTGATAGAACAGGGGTTGGCTGAGTCGGAGCTACAAAGCCCACTGGGAGAGAGGAAAGGCCCTGGCACAGCAGCCAGAGCCAGAGAGATGGAGGGCAATCAATGCAAAGCCTCCAAGGAACGTTGGGTATGTGCACAAAGACCGCCAAGAAGCCCCTAGGTTTGGGCCTGAGCTTGGGGAGGGAGAAGCAGGAGAGAGTGCTGGCTGGGGAGATATATTTGCTGCCATCCGCTGCAGCCTGGCACATTCATTAAGTATCTTTAAGATGGATACACCCCCCAATTCACCCCGTGCGAGAGCTTTGGAATTTATTTCCTCCTGAACGGTACCATCAATCATGCCCGACAACCCTGCCAGCAGCCGCCGGGCCGGCCCCCAGCCTTTCCAGCCACCAGCTGGTAGAGTGAAGTGGGGGGGGAAGAGATGGAAGGCTTAATTGCTGCTGAGGTACTTCTGTCTTAGCCTTCCGCTCCTTATTGCAGCTACCCTCCCCCCCCCAAAATCCTCAAAGGAGGTGACCTCGACTAGCGCTCTTCTCTCTCCCAGCCCAGGTAGGGCCAGTGAGCTCTCCAGTCTTCACCAAGTATCTCTTGTGCTTAGTCCCTGGTTGACAATGCTGCGAAGTGGATCAGGAAAGGAGGAGACACAGTCCGTTCCTCTTGGGAGGTCACTGAGCCCTCTGTGAAGACGAGCAAATTAGGCTGTGTAGCTCAGGTGCCCAGCAGTGGGGCAGTGGCCAGTGCTGGACTTGGAATCTGAAGGGCCTGGGTTCAAATCCTCACTCTGCCAAAGGCTCATTTTGTGGCCATTGACAAATCAATCGCTTCCTGTCTTGTGTCCTCGGTTTCCCCATCTGTAAAATGGGGTGTTTGGATGATATCATCCTTAAGGTTCTTGTTAGCTCTGGAAGTCTGCAAGGCCTAGCTGGAGCAGCAACTTGCCGGGTGACCTGGGGAGGGGGGGGAGGCGTCTCACCCTCTCTGGACCTCAGCTTTCCCCTCTACAAGTGAAAGAGTTTGGACTTGGCCCAGCCTTCTCCATCTTTTTTATATCATTCGCCCCTTGGGCCATCTGGTGAGACTTTATGGTCTCTTCTCATAATAATGTTTTTAAGTGCATGAAATAAGACAGAGGATTACGAAGAAAACCAATTAAACTGAAATGAAGACAGAAGTTTTTCTTATCCAGGGTTACAGACTCCCTGAAATCTATCCACAGAGACAGATTTCTCTTTCTCCTTCCTTCATCTGTCCCAGACTCAGATCTCCTGGACTTAGAGGATCATAGGGTTTTGGAGCTGAGAGGGGCAGCCTGGTCCAATTCCCATCTGTATACAGAGGTGGAGGCCGATGTGGAGGGAAGTAATGTGTCTGAAGTCACACAGGTAGCAAATGCATGCTCCAGGATTCCTCACTGTCCCTTAGAAGAGGGACAAACCTTGTCCTTGGCTCCAGGGCACCACTGGAAGCCATAAGCAGAAGCTCTGAAGTGATCAATGGAAGATCAGCATTAAGGGAGACTTCCTAATTATCATAATTATTCTAAAATGGAATAGGCTTTTAGATGAGGGAGTGAGATTCTTGTCGCTGGGAGTGTTCAAATAGAAACTGGAAGTTGGGGAGGTCGTAGTGGGGATTGTTGCTCAAATACAGGCTTTGGGGTCCTTTCCATTTGAGTTTCTGCTTTATGAGAACCCGGGTTCCCACCCTGTTCTCCTCCACCATTCAGATTTCTAAGTGCCCTTTCAAATGGGACAGTCTGTGATGTTTTGGGCTAAGGAGCAGAGGCTGGGGAGAATTCTGTGAGCTGGAGTGGACAGCTAAGGCTTTAGAGAGGATTCTGACCTGTGCTGGACCCTGAGGAAAGGGGACATAAAGAGGCAGAAAGGAAGGGAAAGATTTGGGAGGAGAGGGGAAGGGAAGGCAATGAACAGAAGTCCTGAGGTTCTTCTCCCCTCCTCAATATATAGTGAGGTTTTAAGAAAATCCAAACCCATGCTTCTGCTGATGGATTGATTAATTGGACCTTGGCTGACAAGTCTCCTGTACTCAGGCCTGGAAAACCTAAGCTTCTAATATCCACTGTCTTGAGGGGGTAGTTTCAGTATGAAGATTGAACCCAATTATGGGCACATGTACTATTAAGGGCCTTTAGGCACAGATTCCCAACATTAGGCCAATGACTAGACCCTCCTGATCTCCTCCATTGATTCCAGTCTTGACCACTTTTTGGCACTTAACACTTAAGGGAAGCAGCTGAATGGACCTGGAGGCAGAAGACCTGATTCCGAGTCTGGGATCTGCCACTTAGGTATTTCACCTCTCTGAGACTCAATCTCTTCATCTTTAAAATGGGGTTAATCATTCCTGCACTTCCTCCCTCAGAAGGTTGCACTTTGTAAAATAAAGAAGTGGGAGTTTTTGTTAAAGATGGAAAGGGACACAGACCCTGCCCGCCAGGAGCTTACCATCTAATGGGAGGACAATACCATGAACATTCAAATATAGCTCTCCTCTCCTTCCTCCGGCTCAGGCCAAATCCTTCGATCACTTGGGCTTCCCAGGCTGCATGTTGGGAACTCTCCAAGAGCTGGAGGTCTGACATCCCAGTTCTCTGGGAGCCTACTGTCTCCCACACCTCCCAACCTGCCGCTCGATATTCTTCCTCTTGGTCTAATTTGAATCCAGTAAATCCTCACAGGAGGGGAAATCATTAGTCAGCCTCCATCAGGGATTGGCAGGCGAAGGCCAGTGGCCAGGTCTCTTGAGTTGTCTTTACTGAGAGGGCTTCAGAGCCGGGGTGAGAAAAGCACCGAAAAGGAGAGAATAGCACTTCTGATGAAGCCCGCGCTTCTGGTGTTCCTTTTTGGCTGTTTGCCTCTCTTTCCTCATCTGTGAACTGGGGATAATAATGGTCCAGCCTCCCAGGTTTGTTGTGTAGGTAACATAAGACCATATTTGTAAAGCTGTCCTTGGCCTGGATGCAAGAAGCCCAGTGATGACCCTCTCATTAGGGCAGTGGTTCTCAACCTTTAATACTCCTATATGTGTGTATCTGCATGTGGGCGGACCCTCCTGGAGATGGATAGAGGAGCGGGGTCTTGGTTCCTAAGACCATGGGAAATATGTGTTTTCTGATGGTCTTAGGAGAACCCTGTGACCTCTGTGAAAGAGTCGTTCAACCCCCAAAGGGGTCACGACCCACAGGTTGAGAACCGCTGCATTAGAGCGATGTAGGAGCTAGAAAGACATGGGTTTGAATCCTGCCTCAGATACTGGCTGTGTATGGGCAAGTCACTCATTAAGTCTGAGTTTCTTTATTTATGAAATGAAGGGGCCTAATTGGAAAATTATAACCAGTTTAAGATTATATGGGTTATTTTATTTGATCCTGGCAATAGCCCCACTTAAGTAAGTACTGTTATTACACTGATTTTACAGATGAAGAAACAGGCAAGCAGAGTTGAAGTGACTAGGCCAGTGCCACACAGCTAGTAAGTTTAGGAAGCAGGATTGGAATTCAGGTCTATCTGACTCCAGGTCCAGTCTTCTATCTGCTGCACCATTGGCGGTCATCAGTGACATCTACGGTCCTTTCTAGCCCTAAACCTATATTCCCATGACCACACATTGGAGGCAGTGTGCTCCAATGGAAAGGGCGCTGACTCTGCAGTCATAGAATCCAAGTTCAAATCTCATCTCATGCAACCTTGACTAAATAAATCTTTTACCATCTGTGGACCTCAGTTTCTTGCAACATGAGTGGGAGGGGTTTGACTAGACAACCTCAGAAGTCCCTTTTAGTCCTACATTTTATATTCTGTGATTCTGTCCCTCAAAATATCGGAGGATTGAAAGCCGAAGGGAACTTCAAGACCATCTAGTCAAACGCCATTATTTTACAGCTGAAGATTTGAGTCTCAAAGAGGGGAATGGGCTTGTCCCAGATAGGGCAGCCAGTGAAGTGGCAGAGGCTGGACCCTCCTGGCCTGGGGCTGTTCTCTGGTGACTCTCAGACCCAGGTCAAGGTAGAGGGGCTGATGTGAGAAACGTCATCTCCTACTCCTTCCTTGAAGATTGTCAGGGACTGTTCCTCACGTTTGAGACCTCTGGGCCTCCCAACATGCTCAGAGCCAGAACCTCCCCCAGTTCCCTCCTCCCCAGGGCTCATGCACAGCATTCTCTCATGCCCTTGACTTTCCAGGGCCCTGACTATCAGCACCACTGGACGGACACATCTGCTCCTGCCTTCAAGCTCAGCTTCCATCTTGGTCTCTGTTGTTTTTTGGATTTGCCTGGGTTATTAGCTGACTTTTCCTACCTATTACACTGGGAGCTCACCAAGACTGTTTTCTTTCATCTTCTTTCTAGAAGTAGCTAGGTAATGTAGTGGTTAGAGTGCTGAACTTGAAATTAGGAAGACCTGAGTTCAAATCCAGCCTCAAGTGCCCTCTAGCTGGATGACCCTGAGCAAGTCACTTAGCTTCTGATAGTCTTCTGTTTTCTGATGAGGAGTAAGTTTTTTAAAGAGGAGGATGGCCCTGGAGAGTCCCCTCCCCACTTTCCTACAACAATGTCCTCTGATCAAATCGCTCTAGGAAACAGTGAATGGGCTTGGGGAGAGATGAGCCTGTCCCTTTAAGAAGGGGGAGAGCCAGGTCAGGGGCTGCCTGTGATATTCAAATGAGCAGCTTGGGTGATGGGAAGGGGGAGGCTTTCCAAAGGCAGTGATCAAAGGTTGGCTCCAGTTCTGAGCTTGGCCCTTCTTCTCTCCTCCCCAAGCTTCTCTCTTCGTCCTTTTAGGTCCCTGACATCAGACGGTGTTTGATGGCTCCTACCAGGTTTCCTCTTTGGCTCTGGCCACTAGCCACTGGGCTGAGCTGGTGCAGGAGGGAAATTGGCCATGGGGAGGAAGGCATGGGCAAGGGCCTCTAGGCTACCCCATTCTTCCTCCATTCCAGACAGTACCTGGCTCTCTCCCTCTTCTCCAGTCAGGCTGCCTGGGTTCTTGCCCTACAAACAGGAGAGATTCTGTTTCTGAAGTCCAAGGACCTGGGTTTGACTCCCAGTCTATATTTTCTGGTATATATATTCTCAGACCAGTGTTTTCCTCTTTGTGTGCCTCCATTTTCTTACCTACAAAATAAAAAGGGGTAGATAATGTCCCCCCCCCCAGTTCTAACTATTCAAATCTTGAGACTAGGCCCCTTCTAGCGCTGACATTCTGTGATGCTGTGACTCTTGGTGGGGCATTCCCCAGAAGATGGAGTAGGGTTGTTCTCATCTTCTGGCCTCAGGAAGGGGGAGGAGGTGGAGCCCACTCTCATTCCCAGGATGATGGAGCCCAAAGAATCCCACACCTACCGGGAGGCCAAAAGTGGAGAATTGCCTAGGATCTGGAAACACTCCATCAAGTTGGAATCCTCTGCTTTGCTGAGATCCATCAGTGGACCCTCATGGCAACCAAGCCCACTCTCACTTGTGGGAGTTAGGAGTTGTCCTGGCTGCCCTGGCCTCCCCTTATAGACTGGCTTTGACTCCCCATCCCTCCCACTCCCCAAGTCTGAGTTCTCTTGGAGCAATGAAAGACTACTCCTTAAGAAGGGAATCTTAGACTTCCATCAGCCAAAGGGGCTGGGGCTGGGGCTGGGGGGAAGGGAATGGGCAGGAATGATTTTCTCTCTTCCATAAGAGCAAACCAAGTGCGCAGCTACTCTCTCTGCCTACAAGTCAGGCTGACTGTTTCATGTCCGTTTTTTAGATAGAACTTGTGGTTTCATTGACTTAGGAAACCTAATACCTCTATCAAAACCCTTTGGCACTTGTTTGTAGACTTTCCATTTGGGGCATTGCTCTCTGCACTGAGAAGTCAGTGGTCTTGCTTGAGGGCACAGCCACCACGTGTGAGATCCGGTCCTTGAACACAGCTCTTTTGGCTACTGAGGCCGTCTCAAGTACTTTGCCCTCCCAGATGGTAAGCCCCTGACAGGCAGGGTCTGTGTCCATTTCCATCTTTAACAATAAGTTAAACAATAGATCATCACCTTTTAATAGTGCTTTGGGTTTTAGAAAGTATTCTCCTTACTTTAAGAGCTTGAGAAGATGGTGATGAAAGTAGCTAGCATTGGCCCCATTTTACAGATGAGGAGAATGAGGCTCACATGGGCCAAACGTGTCATTCAAAGTCACACAGAGGGTTAGAACTGGGACTTGACCTCAGGCTTTCAGCCTCCTAAGAATTCGGGGCTCTTTGATCTGTTGATTCTGGGGTCTAGAAGATTTAATGGGACCCCTACCCACTTTCCAACTCCCTTTGGCTAAGATTTTGTCCCAGCCTCCTTAGATCCTTGGGGGGTTCTCTTCTCTAAAAGCCTTGCCAGCTGTTTCCTCCCACATGTTCCACAGGTTCCTAGTCCCAAATCCCCAGCATTTCACACCTGGCCAAGCTGCTAGCTAAGCTGAGAAATGTTCAGAAGCTGTAGCTTCTATTCATTCACTAAGGACATTAGGATGCTCCTCCTAGTTCAGGTGGGCCTTCTCAAGGAACCCTCCTTTCTAGCCTCCCAGGGATGGGGAGTCCTGGGTGGTAACTCTGTTTTTGTGTGGGGAGTGCCTTACGGAAAGAGATTCTCCTAAGGTGGACAATCTGGGATCCTGGTGCTGGGCATTAAAACCAGGCCTGAGAGAACTCATGAATTTGAGGAAGATGATGCCATTTACAACAAAATATTTGTAAATGATGAAGTGGTATGGAAGGCACTCTTAATAACTATATGATCTTGGGCAAGTCAACTTCTATGGTCCTTGGTTTCCTCCTCTGTAAAATGAATGTGTGATCTAATTAAGTGTTAGACCCATTTGTCATTTGGCAAGTGGACTGGATTCAGTCACAGGGACCTCTGTCTAATCAAAATCTCCATGTTTTCTTTGGACCTCACCCAGAGTGCCCCGAGAACACTAGAGTCTGCAAGTATTAAGGCTAACAAAGGCATTAACCATTGGACAGGTTTATTAAAGGCAGTAAACAACAGAAAGGGACCTGTCTCTGAGTTTCTTTAGTAAAGCAATAATTATAACTCTCCTTCTAGCAAGCCATGTTTCCCTTTTCCCCAGGGGTTCAGTCACAATCCCTACATAGTGCAAGCCTTAATAGAGTCCCAGAAATGTTAGAGGATTCAGAAGCCATTGTAAAAGACTAGGTCTGTATCTCTCTGCTCACCTGCTTCCCTCCTGGGGCCAGTTTACTCTCTCCAGCTGACATCTGGGGCTCTGATGCTATGCCCATATTCTCTTGGTCTGAATTCTGATCTTTTACATGGTCCTGAATCTCCTTTAGCAACCCATCAGCCAGCTACAATTTCCAAAACTCCCACCTTGGCCCTGGAACTTTTCAACATTTGCTTGGAGGCATAACCATTCTCTCCCACCCAATATTCTTTGTGTTCACATAAGCCAGATCTTCCTTATTCTGCTTTCCATGTGTCCACAGCTCTTGATTTGCGTAGAATTTAAGAAGATACTATGCAAGACCTTTTGGCATGAGTACTTTGCATGCATGCCTAATGCCTACTGCACAGAGCTGTTGGAAGGAAACGTTAAAGTTATTGTGGTAACAACCCAATTTGCCCTCCCTCTTGGTCTCCAGAATTAGGCTTCAAGGATTGCAGGAATTCTAGGGGAATCTCTTTTGAGAGAGTATGGTATACAAAAATAGCCTTGGCCTGACTCTCTAGGAACAGAACTGATTCGTTTAGGTAAGGTTATCATTTCACCTCTGGAACCTGCCCTGATACCATGTCTGCATGCTACCCTTGCAAGTTCCATAATCAGGTGCTTGAGCACAGAAAACAGATCTCAGCATAAGATCTATGAAGGAGAGCTCTTTGGCTGGAGCCAGTGCCCAAGATCAGGTTCAGGGGCAATGTAGTACAGAAGAAAAATGGCTAAACAGGGAGTTAAGAGACCTAGGTTAAAGTTTTAGCCTTGACACTAACTAGCCGTGTGACCTTGGAGAAGTGGCTAACTCTCTTTGAAGTTCAATTTATTCTTTTTTTTTAATGAGAAAGTTGGGCTAGAGTATCCCAAAAATCCCTTACAGGTTGACATCTTAGGATTCTATGAAGCCAAGGTAGGTATACCCTGGGAGACTCCCACAAAATGGAGCTGAAATGGACAAGAAAAGATAGGATAAATCTGCTAAAGATCGTAGAGATACTGAACTAAGCTAGGAGTAGTGCCTGAGGCTACTCCCTCTCTTTCACTAGTGTATTCCCCTTCCATTTCCATCTTTCTTCTTTTCCTTTTCCTTTCCTTCTCTCCTATATTTTCCCACCTCACCCTTTTATTCACTACCCACTGTCCTCTCTTTTCTTCTTCTCTGTTATTTGTTCTCCTCTCTTCTCTCTCTTCAGCTTTCTCCTCCTCTCACCTTTTTCAGTGTTCTTTCTCCCCTCTTCTGTTATTTTCTTCCCCCTGATCCCTTAAAATCTTCCATCCATTGCTCTTTCCTCCTTTATGATGGTACACCCTTTTCCTTTCTCCTCCATTAAGCTTTCTAGGCTGAGAGTCCCTTGAGATGATATATAATAAATCCACCAATCAGCTCCCATAATGTGGTCAGGAGTCTTCCACCTTAGCTCAGCTTTCATCAGCCACTGGGAAATTGTAGATGATCTGGGCACAGCAAGGTAATTGCTTAAAGGGAGTGAAGGAAAGTTATTATCCTGAAGCTGCTGAGGCTGCTGCTGCTCTTAGGGGCTTATAACATTCTTCAGTATCCAGCTGACATCCCCTTTCGGTGCTAATTCCACATTCAGCTTCATAGTTACGCTCCTGAATATGATGGCTCCTCCGCCAAATAATTAGATAATAATTTAGTGTTCAGGGTTGGGCCGTGTCAATATAACAAATGTAATGATGTCGATCATATCAACAATAAAACTGGCAGAAACCATATGATTGTTTCCATAGATGCAGAAAAAGCCTTTGA
>CM053598.1:25701188-25746041 GCA_028646575.1 Pseudocheirus occidentalis
TTTGTTTTCTTTTTGGAGTTCAGTTTCCCAGGCTCAGGTTAATTTGTTAACATCTGAAGGATTAATTGTCTTTAAACCCTGGTAATTCACAGCTGTGCCAAGTCACATATGGTGCCTTCTGGCTTTGAGCCAATCACAGGCCTCATCTTTGTTATATATTCTGGGAGGTTGGCATTTTGCTTTGAGGTCTTGCTCATGAGGAGGAGTTTTTGATTCCCTGGACCATACTCTGAGTAGCCATTTGTTAAGAGTCCCCCAACTACTCCGATGATGGTGCTCTCCCAGTCTGGTGTTGTATGTAGGTGCTTGTATTATTCTGTTTAGACAGTTGGAGCCCTATCTATTGAATTCTTTCTTGGATACTCACTTCTTTCTACTTATCTGTAATTAAAGTAAGATTTTTGACCCATTTGAAGCTCCTTCCTTTAGAAAAGCAGATCAAAGAACCTATGTTAGCAGACCACCCTGTGTGCTAGTGTGGTTGCTAATGCAGGGTAGAGGGTTCAGTGTGCTCATTGAGAACAATCAACAAGTCAGTCAACGTGCATTTATTAGATGTTTAGTATTTGCTGGGCACTATGTAGAGTACATGGGATACAAAGAACAGCAAAACAACAACAATAACAATAATAATGATGATGATAATCCTTGCCCTTAAGGAGCTTATGTTCAGTGAAAGAGCCAGCATGCAAATAACTCCGTATACACAGGATGGACATATGCAGTGCAAACAGAAAGGAATGCAAGGCACCAGGGGTGTGTGTTAGGGAGGAAAGTTTCTGGAGCCTCATGCTGGCTGGGGGAGCTCAAACTACATGGGAAGGAGGCCAGAGAAGGAAGGAAACAACCCAAGGCTCCTGGTGGATTTGGTTTCTGACCTCACAGAAATTATTTTTAAAGCCAATAATAGAAAGTGGATATTTTTAACCTTTATTCCATCAAGGCATCCCAAGGGAGAAAGTGGGAGGGTGGGGAAAAAGTCAGGAGAGGATGGGGGGGACAGCTAGAGGGCCATTTTTGAGCTCAGGGGCTTCAGTTAAGAAGATTGGGTACAGAAGACTTATGGACTAGAAGGAGCTGCATCCGTCCCCAAACCCCACCCTCACTTGCCTTTTCAATTTTTTAAAAGCTTCTAACTGAGAAAGAGTGGAGTTCATTATATCGAGTTATCTCTGCTGTCTCAGGCTAAGATCAATCTCCCAAGTCTTGCAGGGCCAGGGATGGAAGGGAGGAGAAAGTGGAGGAACAGGGAGGGGAAAGAGCCCTCAAAATTCATTTCCATTTTCCAACCAGACCATTCTGCCACCTGTCTGGAGAGCTGGCAGGTGGCAGGTTCTCCTCTTGCACCTCCCCAGGATATTTCCCTCCCTCCCTCCCTCTCATACAGTCACCATCCTTGGTACTGTGACTGGAACCAGAAAGATCTGGCAGATGTATGAGATCCCAGGGAGACCCAAAGAGAACTTGTGCTTGGCATTCAAGGTTCCACCCAATCACTCAGCCTTCCTTTTTCCCTTTACTCCACTAACCTGGTCTCCTTATTCCCTAGTAACATGGCAGGCTTATTCCTGTCTCCAAGTCTTTCCCCAGCCCATCATTCTTCTCCTTGAACAGTGCCCCCCACTGCACACACACACACACACACACACACACACACACACACACACACTTCTATTCTCTTATTTGCTTCTCCTCATGTGATCTGTCCTTCAAGGCTCAGATCCAAGCTCACTTCCCCCAAGAAGCCTAACCTAACCTATAACTCCTAGTGACCTCTTTTCCACTCTTAACCTCCTGCAATTTCCACCTCTAATCTTTGCTCTACGTTACTGTTCTTGAGATCATCCAACTCAAGGCATTAGCATGTGCAAGCTTATATTGTCCTCCATTAGTTTCAGAGACTTGAGTTTTGTCTCTCCTAAGACTGTGATGTCCCCAAAAGTTAGAGCCCATGCCCCTGAATCACTCAATCTTGGCACAGGGTAAGGAGGAGTTCATAAAGACTAGCTGAATAGAATGGAATTTAATTTGGAAAAGTTTTTTGCTCTGTGTGTCCCTTGGTGCTGATGGGATGAAGAAGGGGAGTGATTCCCAGGGTCATGGGGGAAGAGTTCATCCTGGGTCCTAGTGTGGGTACTTACTAGGTCCCAATAGGTCTAAAGTCTGCTTGCCCTTCACCTCTGATGACCTTATCACCTTCTACCTCACAGGTTTGTCTGTTTGCTGAGAAGTGAGAAAACTTCTGCCTCAGGTAAGTGGTCTCTCTGAAATATTTTAAGAAAATATTTATTATAAAATTAATATTAAGCATCAATGCAATTAATTAAACTTACCTTAAAGGTATTTAGATTCAAATAAATGAATTTAAACAAGTAAAATATCATAGAAATTTTTCCTTTTTTCTAAGTCTCTCTCAAGATTGTTGGTTCATTCCCATTCATCCTTCCTCTTATAAAAGCACCCATAGCATCTGCTGCATGACGTTGGCCAGATCATTCCCTTTCTCTGGTCCTTAGTTCTCTCCCCTGTAAGCCTCTTCTTCTCCAGACTAAGCATCTCCTCTTCCTTCACTCTCATGTTATATAAAATGAGATGACTCTGGAAGGTCGCTTTCAGCTTTAAATCTAAACCCAATGGGTCCAAGTATTTGTTTCTCAAGTTTTCCTTTTTTCCTTTCACTCTGCATTATTTCATAAAAGGCCTTTTCAGATTTCTTTGCATTCCTCATATTTGTCGGTCTTAATTGCATTATAGAATTCCATTACATTAATGTGCAGCAATTTATTTACCATTTCCCTGGTGTTAGCCATTTAGGTTGCTTCTAGGTTTTTTGCAATTATAAATAAGGCTGCTGTGAAAATCCATGAACGAATAGCTCTTTTTTATTGCAAGAACACTTTCAAGGGATATTCCCAACAATGGAATGGGTCAAGGGGGTATGATTATTTTTGTAACATTTACTGCCGACTGCCAGATTGCTGCCTCTCAAAAAAAAATCTGCAAGTTTGCAATGAATGAGTAGATCTGTTTTCTTATAATCCCAAATGGCCTCTGTGCATCCAGCCATCTTTGTTTGGGTATTAACCAGGTGTTTCCAGGACAGAGTTCAGAGTAATTGGGACTTGGGGAGGAGGCAGGGGAAGGATAGATTTGTGTGTGTATACACATATGCACATGCATATGTATATGTGTGTGTATGTAGGATGGTCTCTTCCTTCATAGCTTCTCTCTTTGTCTCTTTCTTTTTCCTACACTCTTCTTTCTTACTTTTCTTTTCTCTATTTTCTTTTGCCCTTCTTTTTTCTCAGATTCTTCTCTCTTTTGTTTGTTGGTTTTGCCTTTTGGAGGGGGTAAGATAGGGCAATTGGGGTTAAATGACTTGCCCAAGGTCATACGGCTAGTTTTGTGTTAAGTGTCTGAGGGTGGATTTGAGCTCAGGTCCTCCTGACTCCAGGGCCAATGTTCTATTCACTGTGCCACCTATATGCTCCTCTTTTCTTTTTTCAAAGCTCTTCTCTTCTTCCTTTACTCTTTCTCTCAATCATATATGATCTCTATTATATTCCCACACCATTTCACTGTCTGCTTTTTCCCTTTCTCCTTTAACATAGATCTCTTCCTAACTTTTGTGGTTTTGCCATTGGGTATAGGAAATGGGAGCACAGGGTCATTTAGCCAGATATCTTTTGTTTGTTTCTCATGGTTTGGAGATCCCACGATATGGGTTGTTCTGGGTATGAATGGTAGTCTGGTTTGGATTGTGGCATGGTACTCTCCTCAGCCCTGGTTGCTATGGTGAGTGTGTGTATAAAATGGTGCATTAGTTGAGGCAGACCTGAGGGCTTCATGTCAATGGCAGATTTGCCCTGAAAAGACAGCTCATGGAGAGAATTTGGAGAGAGAACCTGTGGTCCTTTCATTACAATGTGAGCAGGGACAGCAGTGGTCTGAACCCTGGGACCTTTGACCTCTCTGCAGTCCCTTCCAGTTCAGTGTCTATGGTCACATGCTCCTCTTTTCATCACAGATGGGTTGGCTGGCCCTGCCTCTTAGAAACAAGCCAGGGACTCAATCTTCCACCTCATTTAATGAGAATAATTGAGAGTTGTCTAAAGATTATATTTGATAAGTTGGGGGGCAGGATTGTCTTGGTTTTCTCTGGCCAAGAAGAACATCTATGTTTTCCTGGAATTCAGTCTGTAAAATCTCCTCTTGTACAACTCAGCACTCTCTCCTATCTCTCTCTCTCTCTCTCTCTCTCTCTTTCTCCCATCCATCCATCCATCCATCCATCCATCCATCCATCTATCCATCCATCCATGTTTACACAAAAGAGAAAGAGTAAGAGATGGTGATAAATGAATACAAGGATATCAAGAGGACAGGGAGGGATAGCATGGCACAGCATATAGAAAGAACTTGGTGAAGAAGACCTGTCAGTCCTGCCTCTGACCCCTTCAGGCTGTATGACCCAAAACATGTCATGTAGCCTCTCAATGCCTGAGGAATCAGCTCCCTTGAACTTAATTTCTCCTTGTGATCTGGTTGGTGGGATAGAGGGGAGGGTATGTTCTGACATCAGGAATTCCCCACCCCCCAACAAAATTGCAGATCTTCTCTACTGGTTAACTCCCTCTTCCTTCCTTCATCTTTGGAGGTGCCCCTGCTGCCTATCATGAATAGGGTTGCACATCTGGGTATAGTGATGGCTGCACTGAGCCAGATATAACCTCCTCCAATAGCCCAGAGAGTGTCTCTGTGAGGTCGCTGGCTCAAACCCTAGGAGTCATGCATGCTTGGCCAGGGATGGGCAATGCTATAGGGACTGGAGATGCTATAATCCTACTAGGCAATGAGTTCCATGAGGACAGGGCTTAGGTTTGATCTAATTTTTAAAATTTCCTCTAGAGTCTAGCAAGTACATGCATAGAGCTATAGAATCATAGAACCCTCAGTCTCTCTGACCCCTCACCATTTAATCAGTTGCCAAATCTTTATGCTTCTACTTCTTTAGCTTCTTGGGGTTTCATCCCTTTCTCCCTCCTCACAGCCACTCATCAGTCCCTTCTCACCTCCCCTTTGAATTCCTGCAATAACTTTCTGATTGGCCTCCTTGCTTCTAGTCTGTCCCCTAAATGACAATTATGCTGCTCCCTCTCCCCCAGTGCTCCTCTTTTCCCAAGTAAACATCCCCCATTACTTCAGTCAGCCCCCACGAAACAAACTCAATGGCCCTTCACCATTCTGATTTCCTTTGGCTGCTCTCCAACCTTAGTCTCTTTTCTAAACTATGGTGTTTAGGTATTAGTAGTAGGTATTTAATAAATGTTCATGAACTTGAAATGAAAAGGAATTTGGCAGTGGTTGGAACTTGGGTGATGTCTGGAATTGGGAAGTCAATTTGTGGCCATGTATTGGGCATAAATGTATACAGATGTCTACAATTAGGACTCAGGCCATGGTCAGGGTCAATAATAAGAACTGATATTCCTATGACATTTGAAGCTGGTTATCTCATCTGAGCCTCACAGCACCCCTGTAAAGCAACTCCCATTTTACAGATGAGGAACCTGAAACTCAGAAAGAAAAAAAGACTTATCCCTGGTCATATGGCTAGTGAATGTTTCAGGGAGAATTTGAACCAAAGCCTTCCTGACTCCAAGACCAACCCTTTTGCTGTGTAGAAATCCATGGCCAGAGACAGGAGCTTTTCCTTCTTTGTGCCCGGCCAACTCTGGTGGATCCCAGAGAGCCAGTGACTGACCATGAACACCTTGTCCACTTCTCTCCACACAATCACCTCTAAGCTATGTTTGATGCTCAAAACTGGGATCAGTCAACCAGCATGTATTAAGGGACTACTTTGTGCCAGGTGCTCTGCCAAACACTGGGAATGCAAAGAAAGGCAAAGCTGTATGTGTGTATGTGTGTATGTGTGTGTGAGAGTGTGTCTATGTATGTATATGTATATGCATATGCATACACACATACACATGCATACACACATGTCTGTGTGTATATGCTTGTGTATCTGTGTGTTTTCTATATCACATATACACAGACACATGCGTGTATGTATGTTTACATGTGTATATATACACACACGTATATGTGTACACACACATACATATATATATATATATATATATATATATATATATATATAAATACATACTTAAGTACCTATGTAAATATATGGAGCATCTAGTTGGCACAGTGGATAGAATGCTGGACCTGGAGTCAGGGAGACTCATCTTCCTGAATTCAAATCTGGCCTCAATCACTTCCTGGCTTTGAGACCCCGGCCAAGTCACTGCATCCTGTTTGCCTCAGTTTCCCTAGCTGTAAAGTGAGCTGGGGAAGCCTATGACAAACTGCTACCATATCTTTGCCAAGACCCAAATGGGGTCACAAAGAGTTGGACATGACTGAAAAATTACTGAACCACAATAATGTACATACATGTATGTGTGCATATACATCATGCATTTTATATCTAATCAATATATATGTATATATAATGATTAACAGAGGGAAGAGGCCAGGAAAGGTTTCTTGCAGAAGGCAGCACTTTAGCTAAGATATGAAGGAAGCTGGGGAAGCCAGGAGCCAGAGGTAAGGAGGGAGAGTCTTTCTGGTATGGCGGATAGCCAGTGAAGGTAGCCAGAGGTGGGAGATGGAGCATCTTGTGTGAAGGAAGGAAAGGAGGCCAGAGTAACTGATTTGAAGAGTATGTGCTGTTGATGGAGAAGTGATGGAGAAGTTTGGTAAAGTAGGGGGAGGCCGGGTTATGAAGGGGTTTAAAAGAAAAAGAGAAGGTTGTGTATTTGAATGTGGAGGCAATAGGGAGCCATTGCAGTTAATTGAATAGGGAGCTGATGTGGTCAGATTTCTGTTTTAGAAAAAAATAATCTGACAGTTAGATGAAGGAAGGATTAGAATGTGATCAAGAATTAGAACCAAGGAGAGACCTGAGAGAGGAAGATCAAACAGCAGGCTCTTGCAGCAGTATAGGCATGAGGTAATGAGGTAATGAGATCAGTGTCAGTGAGAGAAAGGGAGAGATAGTTATCAGTGACAGATTTGGGCAACTGATTGGATATGGGGAGTGAGAGAATGAGAAGTCAAAGATGAAACCCTAGGGTGACTAGGAGGATTGGGGTACCCTTGACAGCAGTGGGGAATTTTGGAAGGGAGGATTGAGGGGGAAAAGATATGTTGATAATGTTGTAATGCGAAATATTCAACAGAGAGTTGGAGATGTGAGTCAGGAGAGGTTAGGTTAAGAATCATCTGGCTAAAGATGATAGTGAAATTCATGGGAGCTGATGAGGTTCTCCAAGCTAAATATCATTGAAAGAAAAGAGAAGAGGACCCAAGATGGAGCCTTGGAAGCTCCCAGGCTCTGTGGGATCTCATTACCTTTGCCAAGCATCAGGGAATGATTATGGCAAAATCTTGGTTTGTGTTCCTACCCCGAGCAGGAGAACCCAAGACTGGCCTGACCATCATTTAATGGTTAGCTCCACCAGCTTTATTTTATCCTTCCCCAAGAGCCACTTAGTTCAGTCTGATCCAGGTGCACATCCCTCTGGGATATTATTAGCACTTTCCTGAAGAAAATAAATATTTATGCAGTGACTCTGCCCAGCAAATGATTAAATGAGATATCACCGAGAGGTGCTGGAGTGAAGCAGGAATAGGAGCTTTTGTTAAAGGAGTCTCTCTTGATTTCTATGTTGACTTTTTTTTCTTCTCAGTTTCCCTCTTTGTCACTTTTGACATCAGCTCTGTAGCGGATCTGATGGGTAGCTTCTTCCCTGGTTTTAATTCAGTATCAGGGTGTGATTCTGTCTGCTGAGTTGGCCTCACCTCTTCTTGGGAGAAAGTAAGCCAAGGCATGGGTGAGAAGTGGGGAGAGGGCAGAAGGTGGAAAGCAGAGAAAAGGCTGAGTGGGTCCAGGGAGGCTGTTCCATTCATTTGGGGAAGGCATTGGAAGGTTGAAGAAGGAGCCACATAGTCATGGCTAGGTCTTCTGACTGCAAGAAGGAATGAGAATAGGTAAAATCTTTTAGTACATCTCTTTATAAGCCATAAACCACAGTGACACCCCAATGGATATCAACTCTTGTTCTGGGTATTGTGGGGAGAAACAAAGGGAGGAGACAAGGTCCTGCTGATGGAAAGACATAGAAAGCCCTGATCTGCTGGGAGAAATACGGTCCCTTCTCCTAGAAACCTTTAGACTTATTTATGGAAGAGTCAGAAGACTTCCTTCTTGGTTTAATGAGGAGAACACTGTCCAGATTTATGGTAGAAAGACAGGTTTAACAGTCTGGTATAATGCTAAGAGGGCTAGATGGAGAGTCGGTGGCCTGGGGTCAGATTCCAGCTCTGTCACTCTCAGGTCACTAAGTCCTTCTCTCCTCTGGGCCTGTTTCCTCATTGGCAAAATGAGGCAATTAGATTAGCTGACTACCTATTCCTTTCCCTGGTGCTCTGATCCTTCAAGATCCAATCATTCCCTTGGGGAATGCCCAGAGTCAGGCTTTAAGCCCTGTTGAACCTGCCAACAAGAAAGAGTGATCTCAAAAGGTGCTATCAGAAACCTGGATTTTGCTAATTGATCTGTGTCCACAGAAACACAGTGGTTGACCTAAAGAAACACCAGCAATGGATGCATTACTTCTCTATACTGAGCAAAGTCCCAGTGTTGATGGAAACACTAGTATCCTTTCCTGGCCCAGGGGCTACACCCTTCCTATTTTGCCTTTCTTTTGTTCTAGTACCAGACTGACTGCAGGGAGATGGTCCTTTTCTTCAGGAAGCCCCAGATTTGATGGTGATGACTGAGACTCCTATTCTTGAAAAGAATATAGGACACATCCATGAGAATATGGAATCTTGGATAAACAATGTGCTTTTTTGTGGGGTGCTGTAGTGAATGGGGGAATAGGGACTGGGTGCGTTTAGCCCAGAGAAGCTTCCTGGTGAAAATAGATTTTGAAGGGTTTGGAAGGGAGAGTTGTGGCTTTATTGGAAAGGAAGGTAGTAGGTGGGGGAGGAGGGAGAGTGGGTAGACCCAGAAGGGGTAGTAAGTGATTTGGGGAAAGTTTTCCCTGTGGCCTTGACTTTGTTGTGTAAATTGAGTGTTAGGGGCATGGAGCCTCTGCTGTAGCTGTTGCCCTAGGGAGAGGGAAAATCAGTTAGAGGGAGTCACATAAGCAACAGACATCTCAGTCTATGCCCCGCCCTTGCCTTTAAACAAATATGAGCTCAACACACACAGACACATATAGACACACAATACACTCGTGCACATGCACACACACACACATAACACACTAACAAAAGAAAGAAAATGAAAGAACATTTCTAACTCCAAAGTAGAACTGCAAAAGAGGATTATACGAATCTCTATTACATGCAGTTTGTTTTTTAAAAGTACAAAATAAACCCAACACATAATTTTCAAAGTTGTTCCACCTGTCTGTGTTTTCTTTGTTTCCTTCTGAACTTTCTTCTGTTCTCTTCTGTTAAGTAAAAAATGCTTGAATGACTCCCTATCTCCCTCACTCCTTCCTTTTTTCACTCTCTTCTTTCCTTCCCTCACTCCTTCCCTTCTTCCTCCCTCCCTCCCTTCCTTCCTTCCTTCCTTCCTTCCTTCCTTCCTTCCTTCCTTCCTTCTTTCCTTCCTTCCTTCCTTCTTTCCTTCCTTCCTTCTTTCTTTCCATCCTTTTTCTTTTGGCTTTGCTCTCCATTTACTCTTACTCCACCTTGCCCCTTTTTATTTTATTTTCTCCTCTTCCAAATCATCTCCTCTCATCTCCTCTCATCGTCTCCTATCTCACTCTATTCCCTTTTATCCCTCCATTTCTCCTCCAATACCAATCTTTCCCTTCCTTCATATTCCCCATGTATACCTCTGCAAGGGATGAGTAGCAAAGTTCATTCTTGACCCTCTGGTACCATGGTGAAATATTGGGTTGATCAGAATTCCTCAGTCTTTCCAAGTTGTTCATCTTTCCAACGTTATTGTCACTGTATACATTGTTCTCCTGGTTTTGTTCACTTCACTCAGCATCCCTTCAAATAAACCTTCCCAAGCTTCTCTGAAGTTATTCCTTTGGTCATTTCTTGTAGTACAATAGGGTCCCATCCCCTTCATGTACCATAACTTGTTTAGTTCTTTGGTTACTGGGCACCTTTCCTGTTTCCATTTCTAGTTCTTTGCTGTAACAAAAAAGAGCTCCTATAAATATATTTGTACACATGGATCCCATTCCTCTTTCTTTGATCTCTTTAGGGGATAGGATTAGTAGTGTATTGCTGGATGAAAAAGGCATTTGGGCAATCTTGAATCACAAGTGGAGTTCTCTTGGCAATATCAGGTTCCCTGGGTCCTTATACCTGTTGGTTCTGTAGCCCTAGAAAAATCAGACCTACCACCAAACCTCCCTGTCACTCTTGACAGGGAAAGTAGACAAAAAAAAAACAACAAAAAACTTTAATTGAGCTTTTTGGATGACCCTTGTCCTTCCAGCCCTCCCTGATTTCTCCCCCAAGGACATACTCACTTGAAGCTGGGGAGCAGTAAAGGCTCACCATGGCCATTTCTGGCCACTGAAAAGGAGCCCATTTCATCGTCTTTCAAATAGCTCCCTCAGATCTGGTCACTACTGCTGCCAGTAGTGTCCTATCTTTATGACTGGAATTGCCTGTAGATCCATGTGCACCATTTGCCATATCCAACCGTCACCCCTTTATCCTGGCTGTGAGGCTCATAAACAGACTCAGAATGTTATCTATACAAGAGATGTTCCATATCATTTAATCTAATCTCATTTCACAGGGGTGGAAACCAAGGCTCAGAAACTTTGAGAGATTTAGAATCTTGGAATCTAAGAATTAGAGTTACTAACCACCCCAGAGGCACCCTAGTCCAACTCCCAGGTGAGAGGAATTCTTCCCACATCATTGCTGATAAGCATTCACCAGACCTTCAATGGTGAGGGGTAACCTTTAGTGAGGGTAGATCCACTTCTTCTCCAGGTAAAGGATTCTGCATTTGGACAACTCTGTTTGTGAAGATTTCCCACCACCCCTCCCCCTTTCATGGAGCTGATATTTGCTTTTCTGTAGTATTCACTGTCTTCTCCTAGTTCTGCTCTCTGGGGCCAAGCAGAATAAGTGTAATTTCTTTGTCTTTCTCATGTTAGCTCTTCAAGTGCCTGAAGACAATGCCATTGTTACCTCCAACAGTTCCTTCGATTTCCATCATGCCTTCCATGGCATTTTCTGGGGTCTCCTTTCTCACTCTAATCACCCTCTTCAAGGAATCATAGAATCATAGAGTTAGAAGGGACCACTGAGGTCATGTCATCCAAGAGCCTCATTTTATGGAAGGTCAAGGAGTTCTACTGACTTGCCTGTGGTCATACAGGTCAACATCAGAGACAGGATTTGAACACAATACTTCTAATTCCAGAGTCAGTGTTCTTTCCCCAAGCCCATGTTGCCTCTGGTATTCTAGGTTAAAAGTGTGGTTATCAGAATTTAAAACTCCTCCAGATGTGGTCTGACCAGGGCAGAGGAGGGTAGGGGGTATCACTTTGACATTTGGAAAACTATGATTTTCCATAAAGCCAATCAGAGTTAGCTGTTTGGGTTGTTCTGTCCCACTGTCGACTCATATTCAGTTTATAGTCTGCTTCAGTTCTCAGACTTTTCTCACACAAATTGTTGCTTAGCTGTCTCTCTAACATTCTATATTTGTACAGACGTTTTTTTAGCCTAAAGTCATGACTTTACCTTTCTCCCAATCAATTTAATCACCATCAACCTTTCAGTATCTTTTCAGGTCTTGGCTTCGCCATCCTATCTATTCCTCTAACTGGAAAGTTAGATTTTCAGTGTTGTTACAGTTGAACCATTTCATTCATGTCTGACTCTTCATGACCCCATTTGGTATTTTCTTGGCAAAGATACTGTAGTGGGTTGCCGTTGCCTTCTCCAGCTCATTTTACAGATGAGGAGCTGAGGTGAACAGGTTTAAGTGGCTTGCCCAGGGTCACACAAGCTAATAAATGTCTGGAGTCAAATTTGAACTTATGAAGATGAGTCATCCTGATTCCAAATTCCACAATCCATCCATTGAACCAACTAGATGCCCAGAAACTAGATTAGATTCCTCTAATGTGCAAATGTTATCAGCATGCTATCTTCCCTTCATATATGGCCACTGGACCCAGAAGGCTCTAGAGGATAAAGCAAGGCTGGTGACTTTGCACAGCCCTCCCTCACTCAAATCAAAGTCAACTGCAAATCATGTCACCATCTCCCCAATGTCATGATCTTCAAAAATGAAGGACAAACACAATGTCCTGTATAGATAAAAATATAGAACAATTTGGGGCCATGATAGAGCCCTTGGACACTGCTCCAGAGACTTGTTTCCATAGTGACATCAATTCATTAATTGCTACTCTTTGAATCTAGCTATTCAACCACTGTTATTACAAAGTCTACATCTCTCCACCTTATTTACCAGGATAGTTATGTAGCTCTTTGCTTTGTTGAAATCTAGCTATACTTTGCCTTACTCTCATTTCCTAACTTACCAGTCAAGTAATTTTGTCAAGAAGAAAATGAAGTTATTCTAACATGAGCTCTGTACTTGGTAAAGTTGGATCCCATGATCACAGCTTCCTTCTCCAAGTATTCACCAAACACTTCCTTTAATAATGGATTTTTGAATTTTGCCTGGAATTGAGGTCAGAATCACTGGGCTTTGCTTTGAAGAATCTAGCCTCTCTTTTTGGAAGAGAAGTTCAAGGTTTGCCTTTCACCAATCTGGCTCTGAAATAGTATGCTTTTTCTCTTTGTTCATAAAAGTTATAGCTGGGAGGCCCTTCTTGAAAAAGGGATGGACTTGGAATCAGAAGAGTCACAGACTCTTAGTGGGAAGGAATCTCCAGGCCACTTAGTCCAACCTGGACATGAACAAGGATCCTCCCTACAATATACCTGACAAGTATACCCACCCTCCACCCTCTGCTTAAAGGCCACCAGGAAGGAGGAGCCCACCGTCTCCTGAGGCAACCTATTCCCCTTTGGGAGAGCTTTCAGCATTAGGAAGTTTTCTACAACATCATTTTTTGGGGAAATTTACCCCCTTTACTTTTCTAGTTCTCCCTTCTGGGACCAAGAGAACATATCTACATGACTCTTCCACATGACAGTCCTTCAAATACTTGAAGACAGCTATCATGCCCACCTAAAACTTTTTCTCCAGTCTAAGCATTCCAGGTTCCTTGAATTGATCTCCACGTAAGCCAGTCTAGTCTCAAGGAACTTTACCAAATTGACTGCTATCTTCTGGATACTCCCCAGTTTACCATGCTCTTTCCTAAAATGGAGTACCTAGAATTGAAGACCATCTACTAGCGAAGCTATCTATGACCAGCAAAACCTGCATCTATGCTGTCACTTCCTTAGGGTTGAACATTATGTATCTAGTAATATAGACTCATATAATCTACCTATGTAGGCAACACTGTTGACTCACTCATATTGGGCTCCCAGGTCACTAAAACCTACAGATCTTTTCTTTTTTTCAGATGAATTTTTGAGTAGCCATAAGACCTGAATTTGAGTCCCATTTATGTCACAATGTAAGCTTGGTAAAGTTGCTCGACCTCTCTGGGCCTCAGTTTCCCCATTTGTCAAATGAGATGATTTGGCTCAATGTTTCCTCAAGTTTCTTCCTACTCTAATATTCTATAATTTTCTGAGTCAGCTCTCCCCAGTCCCTCCCTTTGTTCTAGCTTCTTGGCAAGTTTCACACAGGTCATTTCTTTAGAGCTGAAATTAGCTTCCAATTGTTTCCTCAATTTACTTCAGCAACTGAATCCTGTCCCATGGCTTCAATTATCACTTCTGCACGGATGACTCCTACATCTGTTTCTCTAGCACTGACCTCTCCCCGAGTTCTAGCCCTACATTTCTCACTGCCTGCTGGATCTCTACCTGCTGTCATTTGAGTCTCAACATGCCCCAAAGTGACTTCATAATTCTCCTTTCCCTCATATCTGACCCTTGTCCCAACTTGATTGCTTTCGTTAATGGCACTGTCAAACCCCTAGGCTTGAAACTGTGGCATCCTTTATACTCTTCCCCTTCCATCACCGCCCCCCACTCTCTTACCCCTCAGTCAGTTATAAAGTTTTGTTGATTCTACCTTGGACATATTTCTTGCATAGGCACCTACTCTAATCTATGTCCTCTATCATTCCCTGACTTCAGTCCCTCGTCGCGTCTTACTTTTCCTATTGTATTAGTCTCCTAAGGAGTCTCCTTGCTTTTAGCTTCCCCCTATTCCAGTCTTTTACACAGCTGCCAGCATCTCTCCAACCATGCCACTCACCTTCCATGGTCCCCTATCATCCTACAGAATAAAATGTAACCTCTTCAGGGTGACTTTCAAAGTCCTCTACCATTTACCTCCAGCCCACCTTCTGAAAAATTTCATTTGATTCCACTTCTATTCATGTCTACCATGGTCCACTGAATGACTGGCAGGCAATTCCCCAAACTCATTCTGCCCTCTCTTGCTTAAGTACATTCACGTACATTTACATAAACAGTCTTCCTAATGTTTGGAACATGTCCCCTCCTCACCTTTGCTTGCTGCACTTCTCCCTATTTTACATTGTACTCTGGATTTTTAGACATCTAATTTCAAAGGGTTCTGAGGATGAATAAAGATTCCAGAGCCAACCTCATACAGGGCAAGCCAAACCAGGGGGATGAGAAGTTCTCAGAAATGATATTCTGAAGTCATTCAGTGAGAAGGAAAGCGAGGATTGTCCCAAAAGGCTGATGTGGATGCATAGGGATCTCACTAACCAATTCAGATGAAAAAAAAAAATGTACAGAAGATTGAAAGAAGCATAAGTAACAGAATTAATATCAAAGCATGACATGGTTCTGAAGAAAGAAAATCAAGACTACTAAGTGCAGAATGGATTGAGGCCCACATAAAAAGCTAAGGACAAGAAAAAAGCCTGTCCTCCCTCCATTTTGGAGAAAAGAATATAAAAAAAGGCATAAGACCTTTGATAGGATAGATAGAATGGTGTGACAAGCAAAAACAGAGAAAAGGCTGAAGAAACAGGAAGCAATTTATGCTTCTATTAAAATTTTTTTTGTCAAGGAAATGCTTTTTAGACCAAATGCAAGAAGCACAAAAAAAGGTTAATAATTGAAACCCAATATAAGTGAATTTTAAGGGGCAGGTAGGTGGCACACTGGATACAACACTAGACCCTGAGTGAGGAAGACTTTAGTTCAAATCCAGTCTCAGACACTACCTCTATGATCCTGGTCAAATTCTTTAACTTTTTTGCCTCAGTTTACTCCTCTGTAAAATGTGGATAATAATAGTTCCTATCTTGAATAGTTGTTGTAAGGATCAAATGAGACAATAATGTTAAAGCCTTTAGCACAGTGCCTGGCACATAGTAAGCTCTGCATAAATGTAAGTTGTGATGGGCTATTAGCTCACAATGAATTCATGTCACCGCGTCAAAGGAGTAGGGGCTCAAACAACTTGTGAATGTCATCACTGAACCATAGCTGGTGATCTTTGAAAAAACATGAACTCAGTATTGATCTAGGGCTTAGGATTGATAAGAAAAGCTCCTCCTCACACCTGAGGCATAGGCGGTGCTACAAGATTATCTCAATTTTTCAAAGGAGTAGATTGAGGCATTAAGTGAATTGTCTGAGATCATGTATTTGCTAATAATCAGATCTCGAACCCAGTACAGCTAACATAAGGTTCATCATTCCACCGTCCTTTGGTGTCTGAAAACGAGGAACGTCCTGTAAACCTAGAAACCAATTTAAAAAAAAATAGGTGAGAGGGTTGTGAGCAAACAACAGAGTGATCAGTTTGATTGGCAGAGTTCTAGAGCATATAATCCCAGATACTTACATGGAAGGTTAGTGAGCATAGACTCAAAAGAGAAGTACCAGTTACACAATGAATATAAGCTCTCAGAGGACAGAGTTTGTTTTTTGTCTTTGTATCACCTCTGCTTAGCATGGTGCCTAACACATTTTTTTTCTCCATGGGACCAGTGATTCCATTGTGTAGGGATCTCTCTATGAAGTAATTCCCTCTATTAATGAAGACTGGCACTTGTGCTACAGCTGATGGTCTTGGGAAATTGTCTGGAGGCACTGAGAAGTTCAATGAATCATTCAGGCTCACATAACCAGTGTGTCAAAGATGAGACCTGAACTCAGGTCTTCTTGAATCCTAGGCAGGTTTTCTATCCACAATGCCCCACTGCCTCTTGGGTGATATATAGTAGACACTTAAGAAATATGGAAGAAGAAAAACCAAAAAAAGAAACATGGAGGAAGAAAGGATGGAGAGATAGAATGAAAGTAGGAAGGGACAGAGGAAAGAAGGAAGGAAAGAAGGGACAGAGAAAGGATGGAATGAAAACAGGAAGGGAAGGAGGGAAGGAAAAAGGAAGGGAGGAAAGAAGGAAGGAAAGGGGGAAGGGAGCAAGGGAGAATAAAGGAAAAAAGAAAGGGAGAGGAAAAGGGATGGAGGAAGGAAGGGAGGAAGGAAAGGAAGGGTGGAATAAAAGTAGGGAGGAAGGAAAAAAGGAAGGAAGGAAAGGAAGGATGGAATGAAAGTAGGGAGGGAGAAAGGAAGGAGTCAAGAAAGGAAGGAAACATTCTTTGGACATATTCATGCTTATCGATTGATTGACTTGTTCTAGTCCCAACATTGTCTCTCTCTCTCTCCTATCTGGTTCTGCTTTTCTTCAACTGAAAAAACCAGGGCAATGGATGAGATGATTTTTCATCATGGGCTAAAGACACCTGGGAAAAGAGCGGGGGCATATGAATCACAGGTGGCTGGGGAAGGGCTACCCTATAGAAGGGAATAAATGTGCTCTACTTGGACCCTGCAAAGAGAACTGAGGGCAAAGGGTAGAAGCTGCAGAATGGCAGGCTTTGGCTCTATGTAAGGAACACTTCTGTAAGCTCCCTGAGGGCAGAAGCTGTTTGTGTTTTTTCTTCTTACCCCCAGTGCTTAATCCAGGGCCTAAAGGACAGTAGTAAGTATTTAATAAATGATTACTGATTGGTTGTTACCTAGACCTGTTGCTTTGGTGTCCTGGGGCTGTTGCAAGCAGTAGTGCTTATCTGCCTTCTGAACACTGGCTGGAGAGCCTATTGAGGGAATTCCTGCATGAGAAGAGTGGACTTGATTGCCTCTGAGTGCTTTTCCAGCTTTGCCATTCTGTGATTTTATCCCAAGTGCTAAATGAGTAATCCAGACACTAAGTGCAGGACAGGGGAGGGATCCTCCTATGCCAGTGTAACCAAGGAAGGCTGGACTTCTCGAGGAGTCCTCAAGACTCTAGAAGTCCTGGAGGCTTCTCTTCTCTGGGAGGTGCTGAAAGGCAAAGGGAGGGTGCTGTGACAAGCTCACTGGGATGAGAGCCAAAGGCCCTGAAAAGACTTAGTGGGGGCCTGATGAGAGCCATCTTAAAGAATCTGAGGGACTTCCACAGGGGAGAGGTATTAGCATTGTTCTTCTTAGCCCCGAACAGAGATCTGGAAGTAGTGGGTGGAAATTACAGAGTCAGATTTAAGTGTTATACAAGAGAAACTCCTAAAATTATAGTAACGGGCCACCTCAAAAGTTCCCCTCATTAAGCAAAGGCCAGATGACAACTTGTTAGGTATTTTATAGAGGGGTTTTGTTCAGATGTTGCATGGATTGGTCTGAATGATCTATGATGTTCCTCCTAACTCAGATTTTATGATTCACTTTGAGTTCGGTGTGCCCCAGTCTCAGTTTCCCACATGTGAGGGTAAGACTTTATGATATTTCTAATCAATCAATCTTTTAAATATATCCTATGTGCCAGGTCCTATATGCTAAGTGCTCAAGACAAAGAAAAGGCAAAAGCAGTCTCTGCCTCAAAGAGCTTACATTCGAATAGGGAACACCATCATCAGGTCATAGATAAAGAGTTTAGAGATGCCAAATTTATTTTCTGCATTTTAAAGTTGAGGAAACTGAGGCTTAGAAGTTAAATGACTTTTCTAATTTAAGTGTCTGAAGCAAGATTTCAGCTTAGGGCTGCCTGACTCCAAAGCCAGCTCTGTCCTCTGAACTGCCTAGCTCCTCTTCCAGTAATAAATCCAGTAATCCTATGGGTTAGCGCATTGTATTCAGGGAATGGGAAAAAGACTGTCCCCACTGGAGAAGAGAGGGTTCTTGTGAGAAGTAGGGGGAGAGAGGATAGGAAAGGAGGGAAGCCCTGGCAGTGTGCTTTGAAAGCCAGGCAGAAGAGATGAGCACATAAATGTTTTAACGATGAGTTTGGTGACATGATGGCTTGAAAAGCTGGATAAAGCAAGTCATTAGGGAGGAAGGCAGGCTAAGTTGGGAATCAGTGATGGCACCTATGTCTCTTGTGTGTATGGGGGTTTAAGATGGTATTACTATTTATACCTCTGTGGGACTCCCCCTGTGAAATCCTAGCAACTAGGAAAGAAATCTGTGAGGATGCATGAGACAACATCTGCCCCCTAGCCCATGGAGATCCTAGGAAATGGAATAGGGGTGGGGGAAGCCTTATTTTAACATAAGGAAACAGCCAGAACATGAATGTTGTTGCTGGGAGGACATAGGCTGGGCCTTTTCTCTTTGACCCTTCTGCAGCTTCAAGGTGGGGAATCTTGCTGGCACCCCCTGCTTTCTTCTCCTGGGAGTTCTGTGATCTTGCTCTGTCATCCATCAACTCCTGCTTCTCAGACTGTTCCTTCTCTCCTGTGCTGCCTCCCCACCCTCCTTCTCCTCCTTTAGATGATGTCCCAGGGTTCTGTCCTCCTCCCTCTTCTGACCCTGGGTTGACACCTCCCCACTCTGGGCTTCAATTGTCACCTCCCTTAGGTCTCATTGCCACCACCCTGGGCCAGGTCCTCCTCTCTTCTCACCTAGACTCTGTCACTATAAGTGTTAATTGTTCTTTAACAGATTGAGAGAATTCACCTGTAAAAACCCTTTAGGCCCAGGTAGGTTTTTTCCCTTTCTTCATCTTATGTATTGCAATAACCTCCTAATCGGCCTGCCTGCCTCTAATCTCCCCCAGTCCAATCCATCCTTCCCATTCTTGTTCAAGGGATCTTCCCCAGGGGTATCATTAATCCTGACATTTCTCTCCTTACAGATAGCAGGGCTTACTGAAAGCATACATACCTTATATATGTGTGTGTATATATACACACATGTAAATGTGTGTATACATACATTCATGCATGCATACAGACCTCCCAGATTCTGGCATTTGAGGTTCTAACTTATCCCTTAAAACTTTATCCAGTCAAACTCAACCATGATTTCTCTAAACCCTTTAGGAAGTCTAGAACTCCTCGCTCCTATTTGAGGTACAGAGGCTGAGCGATGCTGTTCAGGAGGGTGGGAAGACCTAAAGGTTTGGAGCACAGGGAAAGGAGAGAGGGAGACTGTGTAGAAGTAGAGAGAAGAACTATAGGTGGGGAGAGAAGAATGATGGCCCTATGATGGGAGGTGGTAAAAAGAGCTGCCAGTCAAAGTAGCCAAGGTCAGAAGAGCTGGCATTTTAGAACTTGGAGAGACACCAAAGATCTTCTAGACCTTCTTCCTTAATAATAATAGCAAGCATTTTTATTGCACTTTAAGGTTACAAAGCAATTTACAAATGTCTCATTTGATTCTCATAACAACCCTGGGAGGTGGTGCTATCATTACCTCCATTTTACAGATGAAGAAACTAAGGCAAATGGAGGTTAAGTGACTTGTCCAGGGTCACACTACATATCTGAGGCCAGATTTGAACTCAGGTCTTTCTGACTCTAGATTCAGAGCTCTAACCATTATGTCACCTAGCCTCCTAGAATGTGGAAGTAATTGTTGGGGGACAAGCTTAGATAGGATCATGTTACTCCCCTACTCGTGATGCTTTGTGTTTCCCTGTTCCACATATGAACTCTTTGTGGGGTTCGAAACCTTTCATAGTCTAGTCCTATCCTTATTTTTACTACTTTATTTCATTTTTTTCAATTTTACTTTTCCTCCCTCCTGTCCTTCCCTCTCAGTTGAACGACAACAACAAAAAAGAAACTTTTATAACAAATATACATCATCAAGCAAAGATCTGGGAGGTCCATGCCTCATTCTTAGAGTTCATCTCCTCTCTGTCAGAAGGTGGGTGCCATTCTCCATTATTGGTCCTCTGATGCCATCATTTTGTATGAATTTCCAGTGTATTTTCTATGTGTATATGTGTACATGTGCCCCTCATGGGGGATATAATCTCCCTGAGGACAAGGACTGTTTAATTTTTGTTTTGGTGTCCCCAGTGCCTAGTACAGTCCCTCTCGAATTGGTACAGGCAGGATTTGAACTTGGGTCTCCTGGTGTCAAATGCAATACTCTTTCCACTATATCATGCTGGCTGGATTGCTGTTCCTCACCTCTGCCTAAAATGGGTATCTGAAGCTTTGTTCAAGTGCTACTCCCTACTTATGCACTGTGTGTGGTGGCAGCCAGCTGGCACAACATATAGAGCTCTCATCCTGGAGTCAGGAAGGCCTGAATTCAAATCCAGCCTCAGATACTTACTAGCTGTGTGACCCTGGGCAAGTCACTTAACTGCTGTCTGCCTCAGTTTACTCAGCTCTAAAATGGAGACCATAATAGCACCTTAGAGGATAGGATTTGTGAGGATGAAATGAGTTAATGTTTGTAAAAAAAAAACTTAGCACAGTGCTTGACAAAAAATAGGTGCATAATAAATGCTTCCTCCTTCCTTTTTGACTGTGCCTTGATCCTAAGAATTATTGAGGCCATGTAGGTGTGCATATTATACACACATGTGCATATATACATACATATATGCATGAATATACATACGTGTACATGTACACCATCCCTCCCTCATATGGTTCCAAACTACCTTCCCAGACTTATTATATATTCCTCACCTTAACACACACCACACTACATTGGCTTACTCACTGTTCTTCCCATTCCTTCTCTCTCCATGATTTTCTGCTGGCTGTCCCCCATCCCTAGAATATTCTCCCTCCACATGCACATGCACACATACACATACACATACACATACATATACGTTCAGGAGACCTGTGTGTGTGTGCATGGGTGTGGGATTCTTTATGTGCATGTAGGTTTCTGTGTATGTCTTGCATACATGTGCATAACTGCCCATGTGGAGGTATGTGTCTGCATGTGGCACTTACATTAGCATGTCTATATTTGTGGGGTGGGTCCTCCCTGGTGCTCCACATACTTCCTGGAACCCAGGGCCCTCCCCTCAGTGGGAAGTTCTCCCAGTGAAATTGGGACGCTGGGTCTTGCTTTACCTTGTATCACCTCCCACGAATTATTTATCACCCGGGGGTGGTTTCTAAAGAGGAGACTTGTCGTTGGGGCTTGTGTTGAGTGCCTCCAGATGCACCTGCTGTCACACTCAGTCCCTTCCCACTTCCCCTCATCCATTATGAGTATTAGAATCATGGATTTCTCCTTGGGGCCCTTAGGAGAAAGAATAGCCCCCAAGGGCAACCAGTCAGAATGGACTAAGGGGCTTGTGGATAGGCTTCCTAAGAGGCTAGAACAGAGAAGCGCATGGATTGGGGTTTGAGGGGACTGGGATGAAGATGAGGGGGCATCCTGGGGCCTTTGGTTAGAACACAGCGTTTTCTGTGATCCTTGGCCAGCATAGAAAAGAAATGATGCCCTGAGGCCAGCAGTTGCCTAGACACTATAGGTATGCAGGTCCTGTCCTCTCCCCGCTCTCTAGCCCTGACCCTGATTTTCCTGCCACTCAGGCTGCTTCTGGGCAGCCCCAAATGGCTGAAGATGAGGAGCAGCTTCATATCACAGGCTGCTGGGCAGGCCAATGATGGAGGGAACAGTAGTGGGAACCGGACACAAAAGGAAGAGGGAGTCCTAGTACCAGAAATATGAGAACTCTAAGGCACCTCGAGAGCTCCATCCCTCCCTCATATGATTCCAAACTACCTTCCCAGACTTATTATATATTCCTCACCTTAACACACACCACACTACATTGGCTTACTCACTGTTCTTCCCATTCCTTCTCTCTCCATGATTTTCTGCTGTCTGTCCCCCATGCCTAGAATATTCTCCCTCCACATCCCCAGCTCTTAGAATCCCTAGCTCCTTCAAAACTCAGCTCAACAGAAGGATTTCAGAAAAAAAACCTGAGAAGACTTATATGAACTGATGCAAAGTAAAGTGAGCAGAACCAGGAGGTTCATTGTACACAGTAACAGCAATATTGCTGTACGACCAACTGTGAATGATTTAGCTATTCTCAGCAAAACAGTGATCTAAGACAATTGTGAAGGACTTATGATGAAAAAATACTATCCACCTCCAGAGAAAGAACCGATGAACTCTGAGTGCAGATTGAAGCATTCTTTTGCTTTCTTTATTTTTCTTGCTTTTTTTCATTAAACAACATGGCTAATGTAGAAACATGTCTTGCCTTACTACATGTGTATGATCTATATCAAATTGCTTGCCTTCTTAAGGAGAGGAGAGGGAGAGGGGGAGATAATTTGGAACCAAAAATTTAAAAAATGTTAAATTTGTTTTCACATGTAATGGGAAAAAATATAAAAATTTTCACTTGGAAAAAAAGAAACTCATCTCAAGAGCTACCTGATGCCTTTCCTTACCCCCTCCCCAGCCTCTTCGTCAAAAAATTACTTTGTATTTATTTTGTATCTGTGTGTATATATGTAGCCATATACAATACAAACACACACACATATAGCTGCATACCCATGGATGTGTATACTTATAATATACACGAGTTCTCCCTTCATTGAAACATAAGCTCCGTGAGGGTAGGAATTGTTTCATTTTTGTCTTTAGGTTTACTTCACTTAATTGTATACTATAGGGACTTAATAATTTCTTATTGATTGTTTCACTGCCCTGCTGCCAAGCTGGAAAGGTATTATTTATTTTGCATTTGGGGAAACTGAGACCCAGAGAGAGGAAATGGCCTGACCAAGATCATATAGTGATAATCCATCTCTTCTGAACTTCCTTGTTTTTGTCAAGAGTATCCCATCTTCCCAATTACCCAGCTCCTCAGGCTAGAATTTGTCCTTGGCTCTTCATTTTCTCTCCCCAATTTACAGGTAGGAAGACTGTGGAAGACAAAGGTAAAGTGACTTGCCTCAGGTCAAACAGTAGGTATCTGAGGCTAGATTTGAACTCAGGTCTTCCTCACTCTAGGCCCAGTGCTCTATCTGCTGCACTGCGTAGCTTCCAAGTCTTACTGATTCTACTTCTATTACATTGCTGTATGGATATAGTCTCTGCAGGGTCCTGATGCTTTTCCTGTTCCTTTGACTTATAATAGCCTACTCATTGGTCTTCTACTTTCAATCTCTCCCCTCTCAAATCTATTCTCTACACAGCAACCAAAGTGAGATTCCTAAAGTATAGGTCTGGCCATGTCACTCCTTTCTTCAGACTCCCTATTACCTTTAGGATAAAGTATAAAGCCCTCTGTTTGACACTTCATGCCATTTTCTGTTCAGCTCTAACCTGTTCTTAAGGCTGGTTTCACATTATACCCCTCCTAGCATCTACTTTCCAGCTCCAAAAGTCTCATTGCTGGTCCCCTAACACAACATTCCACTCAGCCCCGCCCTCACCCCTACTCTCTCACTCCTTTTCTCTGTCTTTTGGAATTTCCAGACCCCTTCAAGGATTAACTGAGCTGCCTCCTCCTGGAGGAGACCTTCCCTGGTCCCATCAGTCATTCCTCATCTCCACCCGGCCCACACCAAACTAAAATAAATTATTTTGCCATTACTTATGTGTGAGTATGTCCTGTTCCTCTCTCTCCCCTTGTCTTGCCTTAGAATGTAAGCTCCTTGAGGGTCATTTTTGTCTTTGTATCTCCAGCCCATTGCCTGGCATATAGAATACACTTAGTAATGCTCATTGAGTTGACTTGAGAGGTGAGTCTGTGGCTCACCTGGGGTTCAGTTTGGGACCAGGTGCAGGGACCAGGTGCAGAGCTCAGTCCATGGCCAGGGTTAGAGCTCAAGTCTAGAGATTTTGTTACCATCCAACTGAAGAACATGAGGCAATGGGAATCATGGCATTATGCTTTAAGGCAAAGATTTCCCTGGATTGGAACTCCCCCTGGATCATTGTCCCATGCCCTTTCCTCTTCTCTTCAGCTACGCTTCCTCCAAAATCCATTTCCAGTATACTGGTGCCTTTGCCTACAGAAAGCTTCTCTGGTTACCCACAGTGCCTGCTCTCTTTTCTCTCTCTCCTCCAAACTCTGATTGCACTGTCTATTCTAGTCACCAACTTGTGTAGATACTATTTTTTGCCATTCTCTGTTGTATGACTCTGTCTTATTCTCCACCGACTAGACTGTGAAAGGAACCATCTCTTTATTCCTATCTCTCCATGAAATCCATTGTATCACAGGGCTATGCTCACAGTAGGCACTTGGTAAATGGTTACTTAATCATTTGATGGAAAAGAAGGGAGATTCTACCAAGTGAAGTGGGGAAGAAACAGGAAAGAAGGGATGAAGTTTGAGGACTAGAAGGAAGAGGGAGTTGGTGATGGAACAATGAAGAGGGAGGGAAGAGGTGAAAAGGCTGGGAGAAACCCTTCTTCCTTGAGTGTGGTAATCAGCCCAAAGCTTCTCTTTTCCAAATCCTCTTAGCAGACTCACATTTCATAGTATTCACCCACACCTTTTGCATGTGTTCTCAGAGATAAAAGAGCTCCCCAGTCTAAGTCTCCTTTCCAAAGCTAGGGAATTCCCTGTACTTGGGGACCCATTGAACTTGGGCAGTGACCACAGTGGACTGTGCCCCTTGCACCCCCACCACTGAACTCCCTCCAGCTTAGGCACCCTCTTTTTCCACTGGCCTCTTCCTTCTCAAGGAATTGCAGTCATGTGGCTTTGATAAATGAACTTAATATGCAGTGAGAATTAATCACACCATCCTGCTGAAAGGGGGAGATACAAATTCATGCAATGCCCAGATCTCAGGCTGATTTATCACCTGGGTCCAATGCTGGGAGATGCCAGGGTTTAACTCACTGAGCTTCTGTCTCCACTCAGTCTGGGCATGCTCCCTTAGGTGGCTGTCTGGAGGTGGAGGAGAGGAAAGTGTCCAGACAGGCATGGGAGTGGCAGTAAGCCATCTCCATGAAATCTAGGCTTATCACCATCTGGAGTATTATCCCCAAATAAGGACGCCACATTTTAAGAAGGACATTGACAAACTAGAGCTGCAGCTAAGGGAGGATGACCAGGGTGATTGGAGGATAGGAAACTAGGCCATTGGTTTCTTAGTTGAAGGAAATGGGGATGCTTCTCCTAGAAGACTTTCATAGTGTGGGGGTCAGATAGGATCACCTTCTTCAAGTACTGGAAGGGCTCTTACGTTGAAGAGTAATTAAAATTGTTCTTCATGGTTCCACAAAGTAAAACTATAAGCAATGGACAGAAGTTTCAGAGAGACAGATTCTAGTTAGAGTTAAGAAAAGCTTCCTATAAATTAGAGCTGCCCCCAAGAAGAATGGGCTACCTGGGGAAGGAATGAGTCCTCTACCATTTTCAGACTACATGATACTTAGATGACCATTTGTGACAGAATTGTTGTAAAGAAGATTTCTGCTCATAAATGGACGGGAATGGATGAACAATAAGGTCTCTTTGAGCTCAAGAGACAGTATAGTACAGTGGAAAGCCTCCTGAACTTTGAGTCACAGGACTGAACCTGGCTCTGATGCTTATTACTTGTGAGTCCTTGTGTAGCCATACACAAGTGGGGTGATTAAAGTTGATCAAGCACTCTTGTTTCTCCCAGTCCTACTATTGATGAGGTGGGTACAAATGCTCTTTCTCCATCATGGGAGGTACTGTCAAAGAATCTGGAATTTCTTTTATCTTTTTGTTAGCTCTTAGCCCCAGTCAGAGACAGCACTTCTGGCAAAACAGTCCAGTTTTTGTTTCAGCTATTTTTCAGTCATGTCTGACTCTTTTTGACCTGATTTGTAGTTTTCTTGGCAAAGATACTTGAGTGGTTTGCCATTTCCTTCTCCAGTTCCTTTTATAGATGAGGAAACTGAGGCAAACAGGGTGAAGTGACTTACCCAGGGTCACACAGCTAGTAAGTTATTTGAGGCTGAATTTGAATTCAGGTCTTGACTCTAGGTCAGGCACTCTATCCACTGCACCACCTAGATATAACTGCATTCCCAGTAAATACATCCTGACTTATCAGATGCCAGTGGTTTACACTGGAAAAATGAATACCTAAAACAAAGAAAATATTTAAAATGAAAGGTAAATAGACTTTTCCTGTACTCAAATGAAAACTCATTTGAAGACTCATTTCAAATGAAGACTCATTTGAAGGAGCCAGGGGGAGGGAGGAGATATAGAATTATCCCCTTGGGGTCTGTAGTAGGACTGGAATGGAGTGTTTCGGCAGCACAACTTCTATCTTAACAAACCTTGTGCCCTTGGCTCTCAAAGTCCATCCCCATCCTTTTCTTGTTTTGTCTGCTTTTTGTTTTGCTTCAGCTCTTCCAGCCCCAGTTGGCTTCTTTAAGATTCCCAGTGTTCATCTCCATGCATCTTCTATTGCTTCTGTTAGAAACTGGGTTCCTCTTTCAGTCTGTTTCCTAGACTCATTTAAAACTGAATTTTAAATATTATGCAGAGGTGTAAACTATTAGTCTTCATTCTATCCCATTTTTTCCTTTCTTCTTCATTCAGGAAATTTATTTGTACTCCATAAATGGATTATGTGACTTCCTTGTCAGCCCTTTTTCTGGTATTAAGTCTTAGACTGTCTTCTCTCCCTTCCCCCACCTTTTATCAATAATTTTTTTATTTTATTTTTAAAGTTAATTTATTTTTTGATTTCAATATTCACTTTCGTAAGTTTTAAATTTTTTCCCTCTTCCTCCCCTTCCCCCTCCCCAGGACAGCATGCAATCTGACATAGGCTCTACGTATACATTTCTATTAAAATATTTTCACATTAGTCATGTTGTATAGAAGAATTAGAATGAATGGGAGGAACCATGAGAAAGAAAAAGAAAAGAAAAGGAAAGAAAAGAAAAGGAAAGAAAAGAAAAGAAAAGAAAGGAAAAGGAAAGAAAAGGAAAGGAAAGAAAAGAAAAGAAAGGAAAAGAAAAGGAAAGAAAAGAAAAGGAAAGGAAAGAAAAGAAAAGAAAAGGAAAGGAAAGAAATGAAATGAAATGAAATGAAATGAAATGAAATGAAATGAAATGAAAAGAAATGAAATGAAAAGAAAAGAAAATAGTCTTCATTCTACATTCAGACTCCATAGCTTGTTCTCTGGATGTGACTGGCATTTTCTATCATGAGTCCTTTGGAATTGTTTTAGGACCTTGCATCACTGAGAAGAGCTAAGTCTACCAAAGTCAGTCATCACACACTGTGGTTGTTTCTGTGTACATTGTTCTCCTGGTTCTGCTCCCCTCACTCAGCATCAGTTCATATAAGTCTTTCCAGGTTTTTCTCAAGTCTGCCTATTCATCAATTCTTATAGCACAGTAGTATTCCATTACATCCATATACCACAATTTGTTCAGCCATTCCCCAAGTGATGGGCATCCCTTCAGTTCTTGACCACCACAAAAAGAACTACTATAAATATTTTTGTACATGTGGGCTATTTTTCCTATTTTATGATCTCTTTGGGGTACAGTTCTAGAAGAAGTATTGTTGGGTCAAAGGGTATGCACATTTTTATAGCCCTTTGGGCATAGTTCCAAATTGCTCTCCAGAATGGTTAAATCATTCACAGCTTCACCAACAATGCATTAGTGTTCCAACTTTCTCACATATTCTCCAACATTTATCACTTTCCTTTTTTATCATGTTCGCCAATCTGATCGGTGTGATGTGGCACCTCAGAGTTGTTTTGATTTGCATCTCCACAATCAATAGTGATTTAGAGCAGTTTTTCATACGACTATAGATAGCTTTAATTTCTCCCTCTGAAAACTGCCTGCTCATATTCTTTGATAAGTCTTAGATTTTCTTTTTCTTTTTTTTTTTTTTTTTTTGCTTTTTGGAGGGCAGTTGGGGTTAAGTGACTTGCCCAAGGTCACACGGCTAGTTTTTTTTTGTGTTAAGTGTCTGAGGCCGGATTTGAACTCAGGTACTCCTGATTCCAGGGCTGGTGCTCTATTCACTGCGCCACCTAGCTGCCCCTAAGTCTTAGATTTTCAAACTACTTCCTTACATATGGGTAAGTCTCTTATCCTCTCTGGCCTCAGTTTCCTCATCTGTAAAATTATGGAGTTGACCTATATCACCTCTAAAGTTTTTTCCAACTCTTAGTCTATGATCCTGTGAACTCTGAGATTCCCTGAACAGGTGATGATATTTGCATTTGCTTCAGGCTTCCTATAGTAGAATCACAGCATATGAGAGTTGGAATGGGCCTCAAGGACCACACGAGAAAGGAATCACCATTGTAGCATGCCCCATAAGTGGTCAGTGAGTCCAACCACCACATGGACCATATGCCACATGTACTGAGCTTGGGGTTGCACATGGAATTTGTGATGGGGGCAAGAGAGAGGAAGGAGGAAACAGAGTTCCCATCCCCAAGTAGGCATAGACCCTGGAATCAGGCATCCTCTCACCTGTTTGTTGAAGGAGACCTGGCCCTTTTCTCAAGGAGCCCCTAATTTGATGAGGGAAGATGGATGAGAAATGGTTGTAGCTCTAAACATCTCTCAGAAAGTTGATATTTTTGCTGGAAATGCTTCATTTCTCTTCTCTTTTTTTAGTTTTGATCATATGGAGGACATACGTGCTCCAAGAAGTCTTATCTAACAAATCCCATCTCTATTCTGACCATTTCCTTAGTCCATGTTCCCTCTTGCTTGTGCACATGCACACGCACGCACACACACACACACACACACACACACACACAAATGTCCTTTTGGCTATGCTATCATCATTCACTTGCTAACAAATTACTCCATAATTTTGTGTTTGTCTTGGATAACTCGTCTTTCCAAATATCCTGTGCTTTCCCCCCTTCCCCCCGTCAGGCAGTGATGATCCCCTTCTCATCTTGTCCCCAGCATGCAGCACTGAGCTGGACATACAGGAGGCACTCAAAACCATAGGATCTCCTTAGCAGCCACCTAGTCCCACCCATACCTGAACAAGAATCATTTCTACAGGATGAGCACCCCATGGCCTTCTAGCCTTTGCATGGCCTCCAGCATGAGATGTGAAGGCAGAGGCAGCCTGTCTCGATTTTGAATAGCTTTACTTTTTAGGAACATTTTTCTTTGATTAACTCTTAATCTGCCTTTACAACTGTGAAACATTGTTCTTAGTCCCACCCTTTATGGCCAGTGAGGAGACATGGTAGCCCTTCACATGCTCAAAGACAGTGGTTATATCCTGAGTCTGTCTCTTCATATCCCAGTTCCTTCCCACTTTGACTGATCCCATATGCTGTGAAATCAGGGCCCATTGGCCACCCCAGTTTTCTTCTTCTCTACATACCTCAGCTTATCAATGTGCTTAAGAAGAGGCAGCTTGAGTGATACAGTGGATAGATAGAGCGCTGGACCTTGAATCAGGAAGACCTGAGTTCAAATTTGACCTCAGATGCTTATTGGTGTGACCCTGGTTAAGTCACTTAACTTTTGTCAGCTTCAGTTCCCTCGATGTAAAATAGTACCAACCTCCTAAAGTTGTGAGATAAAATTTATAAAGTGCTTGGCACATAGTAGGGACTTAATAGATACTTGCTTCCTTCCTTCTTTCCTTACTAATATGCTGGGCCAGGGAATGAAGCAGGTGGTCTATTGATGTTATTAGTATTGCCTTAGTACATAATCAGAGAAGACGTGGCCAGACTATGACACAGAGCCTGGCTACTGTCAGCTCCCTAGTCCTGGACACTGCCTCTGTTAATGCAGGCTGAGGCTGTAACGGCTCTTGTGCTGGCATACCATATTGACGTGTATCGAACTTACAATCCACTAAAACTGGCTCACTGTATTTCAGATGAACTGCTCTCTGGCCACATCTCTGCCACTTTATATGGGTAAAGTTATTTTCTTAGTAAGATTTTCCGTATGTCTCTATTCAATTTCCTCTTGGTAGATTAGGCTCACTCAATGAGAAACTTCTAAATGACTATGTTTTACATGGCCCAAGTAGAGTGGCCATTACTCCTTGTGTCCCTCAAGAGGCAGGGACCAATGTGTGACAGCAATGTGGTCAGCTCTTTCTTGGGTGGGCAGGAGGAGAACCTTCAATTAAGGTTCCTCTGAGAAGAGTTGGGAGAAAAAGCTTACACATAAAAGCCAAGCTGGGTTGGTACCCCGATGATGAGTGAAGTTCCAAGGTGAGCAAGGAATAAGGACCAAAGCAGTCTGTACTTGGCCAGAAAGCCATGCTGGAAGGTGGAGCAGGGAGCTGGCCCTTTGGCTGCCACTGGATTTCCCAAAGTTCCTATCTTTTTATTATAGTGCTTTCTAGTATCTGCTGCCGTTTGGCTCAGGTACACTGGTTTGCCAGGATGTTCATGGATGTGGTCCCCCAAGTCTCTTGCTGACTCAGTCATCTCTTTCAGCCCATGGATTCATACACATCTGCCAGTATCCCCCTGTTCTACAGACAAGAATGAAGAGCCAGCTCAGCTGGTACCTTTCCACCAGATAGTGCTAGACTGGATCTTCCTTCACAGCTTCATCTTCCTTACATTCACAGCAGCCAGTGTTGTTCTTTGTACATGGAATGTTTGTCGAATTGAATTGAGCTGAATTATTGCTTGCTTTCTGTTGTTGTTCTGTTGTTTCAGTTGGTGTTTAACTCTCCGTGACACCATTTGGGGTTTTCTTGGCAAAAATACTAGAGTGGTGTCCTTGAGAGGGTTGGATTTGATCTGAATCTTGCCAGAGAACTAAACAGGTGGATGTCAGGAGGGAGAGAATTCCCAGCATGGGAGACAGCTAGGGGTAAGACCCCCAAATGAATGGAGCATTATGTTCAAGGAAGAGTAAGTGGACCAATAGAGTTGAAAGGTGGGATGTGTCAAGGGGCGTAATGTGTCAGCAGATAGGGGAGCTAGGAAGGGTTGTGAAGGGCTTGAAATGCTGAACAGAGCATTTTGTGATTGATCCTGGAAGGTGATAGGAAGCTGCTGAAGTTTATTGAGAAGGGGAGGGACTGTACTTCTGGAAAATCACTTTGGAAGCTAGTGGAAGATGGACTAGGGTAGGGAGAGAGTTCAGGCAGAGATATCTTACCCAGCCTTCTTGTGATTTAAAGCATGTATGTAGGAGCAGCTAAGTGACACAGTAGAGAGCACATACCCTGGAGCCAGGAGGACCTGAGTTAAAATTCAGCCTCAGACACTTACCAGCTGTATGACCCTGGTCAAGTCACCACCCCAGTTGCCTAAAATAAAAACAAAAACAAAAACCCTTGTGTTTCAAAGACAGAATTCCAGGATCAGTCCATGGACAGACATTTTTGACTCTTATCTATAACTGAGATTAAGATTGAAACTGATACTGGTCTTAGTGTCAGTCTGTGCCTAGGATTAGGGGTCCATCTATGATCAGAGGCAAGAGTGAGTCTATAATAGTTTGAGACAACCTTTGCCCAGGGGCAAGCCTCAGTCTATGATTAAGGTTAAAACTCTGAACATCATTGGATACACTATTGGAAGGATAAGCTGAATCTGGGAATGGCCTACCTCAACTAGGGACATCAAAGTGTAAATGATACCAAAGCTGTCCATCTCAGGAGACCACAGAGTTTCATTTCTGATGAAGCTCTCTTACCCCAAACAGAAATAAATGTGTGACCTTGACCTCCCTAGCTCCATATGCTTATCCATTCCAATCCCTTTCTCCTCACTCCATCCACAGCTCTATGTTTCCTTGTGGCTCTGCCTACCTTGAATTTCTTTTGAATATCCTACCCCCCTCACTGTTTCCCAGGGAATAAAGTTAATCATTTCCTGTCTTCTTCAGGTTAGGGAGGTGCGGAGGGGTGTGACGTGACTCTCCATAAACTGGGGAAGCAGCAGCTGCTGCTACCACCTTCCCCACATCTCAAGAGTGGGTGGAGTGAGCCCCAAATAGACTGCACGTGGCTTGGAGACCCTCCAGAATGTGGGAGAAATGGGAGCTGGCACCCTGCTTTGGCATTTCTCTGCCAGCTCTCGGTCCAGACTAGCCTAGCCAGGCGGTCCTCAGATAAGCACAGGGCCTGAAAAGGTGACCTTTCTCAAATTAGCTCCCCAGAGAGGCCCCTGTGGTGAACCCACTCACCTAGCACCCTCCTTCTGTCACAGGCAGTCCAATTTAGAGGAGACACTTCCTATCAACAGAAAGAAAACAGAATCATAAGCACAGTAGCTGATGTTTCTGTCACACCTTAATGACCAATAAACCTTCTCAGGAATTGTCTCCTCTTGTTTTCAAAACCACTCTCTGAGCTTTGCCAGTAAGAGATTCTTACCCCCATTTTACAGATCAGGAAACTGGTGGGTGGAGGTAGAAGAACTCAGGAGGCCCCAACCATTCTGTTCAATTCAAAATGTCTTTCTCAAGCACCAAAGCTGTGCAGGTCACATGCTGGGTGTTAGAGATAAAAACACAGTCCCTGCCCTCATGGAATTCTGTGGGGGTAAGGGTGGGAAACAACTTCTGTGCAGATAAGCAAACACAAAATCCATATGAAGTAGGGTTTGTTGGGTTGTTTTTTGGTTTTTGGTGGTGAGTGCTTGGGGGTGGGTGGGCAGAAAAGACTAGCAATTGGGGGGATTTTGAAATACTTCTTGCCAGAGGTGGCATTGGAGCTGATCCTCAAGGGGAGCTATGGATTCTAAGACAGAAGGGGAGCATCCTATGGAAAGAGGCTTGGATCTAGAGGATAGAATGGTGTCTAAGAAGACAACAAGCCCAGCTGGACTGGAAACAGCAGACTGGAAAGATGGGTGTTTTGTTGTTCAAAGCTCTCCTGGCTCTCTTTATGCTCCTCTTCTTTTGAAAATATATGTACATATACATGTATATGTATATGTTTATATATGTGTGTATATACATTATATATATATATACATGTAAGTTTTCAATATTCACTTCCATTTTGAGTTCTATGTTTCTCCCCCTCCCTCCCCTCCCGCTCCCCAAGATGGGGTACAATCTGAAATAGACTCCCTGTGTACATTCATATTAAACTTATTTCCATATTAATCATGTTGTAAAGAAGAATTAGAATCAATGGGACAAACCATGAGAAAAGAGAAACACAAAAGGAGAGAGCAAGTAGTCTGCCTCCGTCTGCATTCCGACTCCCCAGTTCTTTCTCTGGATGTCGATGGCATTTTTTATCATGAGTCTTTTGGAGTTGTCTTGGATCCTTGCATTGCTGAGAAGAGCTAAGTCCATCAACATTAGTCATTGCACAATATTATGCTCCTTTTCTTTTCTGAACTCTTTCCCCCAACCACAACCATTCCTCGTTCCTTCATATACCACCCATTTGGCTTTTCGTTGCTCACTCTGTGCTCTGAGCTTCCGGAGGGCAGGCCCAGGCACGCACAGTGTGAGATAAAGGTCCCATATCTACCAGGCGCCTCATGCATGATTTTTAAAGTTGAATGACTATGGTTAAATTGTCTAACCAAGATGTGAACTGTCTCGGTTATTGCTCAGATGACTGACAACTAATTTCTGCCAAAAAAGAGGGTTTAGATTTAGTCTGTGATGCTCCCGGAAGGTAGAAGTAGAGGTAATGAGTAGGAGTTAGGAAGTCTTTACAACAATGAACACTGCCTCCATAGTGAAAAAAACTGCTTGTGGAAGTAGTGAGCTCCCCATCACTGAAAGCAGAGACTCCCTGAACATGGATCGTGAGGGATCATGGCAGGATTCAAGCTGGGAATGGTGGGGAGCCAGGAGTAGATGAACTCTGAGGTGTCTTCCCACTGAGATTCTGTATGAGAGGTGAGCTGATATGGTACCAGTTAACTAAGGTGTTAGCTGCTAATGTCAAGAGTGTGATCTCCCTTTTTGAGATGCAAGGATTGTGGCATTTTCAAAAAAGATTTTGGAAGTAAAGAAAAAAACCTTTTGAGATACAAATAGGCAATGGACTGATATTCTGTGGTGAGGGTCTTTCCGTAAGTTGCCTCAAATCCCATAGTGGCCAACTATGGGATTAACTATGTTAATGCTAGTCCTGAGTGAAGGTCTTCCTGACCCCTTTTTCATTCAGCCACTAGGTCTGGGCTCAGGATAAAAGTTGTTTCTTTCTCAGAATATCTCCCCAAGACAAGGGAATGGGATTAACCACAAGGTTCTCCTGCATAGGGCATCTGGTAACCACAGCATGTCTTCCCTGTCAATTTCCCTGGTACCTTGTCTCTAAAGTCACAAACAACTCACATTTATATAGAACTTACAGGTTACAAAGTACTTTCACAATTCAGTGAAGTAAGTAGGACAGGAATTATTAACCCCATTTTACAGATGGAAAAATTCAGGCTGAGCAGAGTTAAATTACTGGCCCAAGGTCACACTGATGCTGAGTATTATAGCTGGTGCTCAAAACCAGGTTTCTCAACTTCCAGGCTCATGCTTTTCCATTAGCCTAAGTTGCTTCTCAATGACAGGGACTGTGTCAAGTCCCTGCTTGGTGACTCTGTTTCTTATTAAAGATAATGCCTCATGAGGTCTAGTTACCAATAATAGCTCACATTCCTGTGTCCCCGAAGGTGTAAGGAACACCGTCCTAGCATCTGTGAGCTAGGAGGGGCAGGAATTCCTACTTTTGTTGTATAGGTGATGACAGGAAGTCTCAGAGAGTGAAATGGATTTGTCACAGCCAAAGAGCCAATAAATGGGAGGGGTGATATTGGACCCCAGCTTTACTGGTGCTGACAGAGAAGTAAGTCATAGCCTCGGATAGATCAGGAATCACAGATTTAGAATGGAAAGAGATTGCGAGATTGGCTAGCTCAATCCCGCCCATTTTACAGATGAGGAAACTTGAGATGCAGAGAGAGATTCAGTGACTTGCCTACTAGTATGTAGTGCTAGTTACTAGAGTGTCTTTCTTTCTACTGATTAATCAGAGGTGTGTGTGTGTGTGTGTGTGTGTGTGTGTGTGCGCGCACGCGCGCAGTCAGGAGTTGGAGCTGAGGAAACAGGTATCAGTGGAAAAGCAAAAAGAGCAAGGAGGCCCTCGTTCCCTCCCACCGCTGAAGGGGCATCTGGCAACCAGCCTTCTTTAGAAATCGTCGGTGACTGGGCTCTGAGCTGAGCCTATTTATAGTCCTGACACGCACATATCTGCCTATTTCGGTGTCCCTCCGCCTACTGAGGGGGAGGGGGAGAAAGTAGTCCATCTAAAAATATAACCCAAAAAATCAAAATGCCAGGGAAAGATGTGTCTCGTTCCCTTGTCTCCCGCCCCCGCTCTCCCCTTCTTACCTCAGAGCCTTTTCAATTGGGTTTGAAACAAGAAGGGAATGATAAAAACATCACCTCATATTAGCACTGCACTTAAATGCATTTCAAAGCCTTTTTCCAGCCCTCATTTCCTCCTCAGAAATCCCAATGAGCGAGGCAGGCCAGGTGTGTTTACAGATTGGGAAGTTAGTGCCCAGAGAGGTTAAGTTACTTGCCAGAGGTCACATAGTAAATTGATCTCGGAGCCAGGATTAGCTACCAGTCTCTTGGATACTTGTCGTGTGGTCTTGCCAGGCTTTATTCAATTGAAGTGACAGATAGAGCCTTTCCCAGTCTTCCTGCTGCTGGTCCCCCTCCCATGTTATCAAGTTGTCTAGTCCCTTTTCTAGAGCTGATTTTGATAGCCCCCCTTTTTTCCTCCTAGGTCTCCCTATCTCCTCCCACTAGTCCATGGCTGAATACTCACACCTTCCCTATTTCCTAAGAGATTGAATCCTTTCTTCCTGAATCTAAAGTCCATTCCTCATCTTTGGGTTCAAGTTACTTCCCAAGTCACCCCCTGGACCCCAGCTCAGTGCTGTGTGTGGATCCTCCCCTAAGAAATCCATTGAGCTGAAGTCTGCCATTTTGAACACACAGTTCAGTGATTCTTACAAATGTTCATTCCTCCCTTCTTTTTCATGTATTCTGACCTTGCTGGTAGATGAATAATGTTCCAATCTGAAGCAGCCCAGCCTGGGATCTCCTTCTAAAGTCTCTATTCCTTTTATTAATCTTCATCCTTCTTGGTCTTTCTACGGTATCTGACATTGTTGACCACCCTCTTATATACTCTCCCTTCACTGGGTTTTCATGATACTTTTCTCTCCTGGTTCTCCTCCTACCTTGCTTGCTCCTTCTTATTCTTCTTTTCTGGACTATCATCCACATACCACCTGCTACGTATAGGTAGATTCCTGGACTTTATCCCGAACCCACTTTTCTTCTTTCCTTATACTCTCCTCTCAGGGATCTCAGTTTTCATGGGTTCATTGATCAACTCCATACAAATTACTCCAAAGCCTACATAGATTCTCAGTCTCCCCCATGGGCTCCAGCCCTGCATCACCAACTGCCTTATTAGATATCTTAAACTGAATGTCTCAAATTCACGATGTCTCAGCCAGAACTCTTCTTTTCCCTGAAACCAACTCCTCTTCTGAACTCTGCCATGGCTAGCCCCATCCTCTCAGTCACTCAGATTCACAACTTCGGTCATGCTTGACTTTTCCCTCTCCCTCACCCGTCCTATCCAATCAGTTGCTTGAGTCTTGTCTACTTTATTACCAATCTATTTTTGTATTTGTCCCCTTCTTTGTACTCACACAGCCACCACCCTCCTTCAGGCCTTCATTGCCTCTTCCCTAGACAACTGTAATGGTCTTATTATTGAACCTCCTAACTCCAGGCTCTCTTCTCCCCAAAGAATCCTCTGCACGGGCACCAAACTAATGCTCCTGTAGACAGGGCTAAGCTTGCCATTTTCTTGCTCAGAATGCTTCAGTGCCTTGCTCTTGCCACTGGGATAAAATACTAACTCTTCTGTATGGCATTTAATGGCCTTCAGAATCCAATCCTAGCTTTCCTTTGCTGACTGATTACACTTTCCTCTTCTTCCTACACTCTATTACAGTCCAGCTGGCCTCCTTGTTCATTCCCTACACAAAGTGTTCTATTTCCCACATTGGTGTGTTAGCATTGGATAGCTCCAATTCCTGGAATGTATCCATTTCTCCCCCCTGCCCATGATGAGGCAGCCAAGTGATGAAGTAGACAGAGGGCTAGGTCTGGAGATAGGAAGACCTGAGTTCTAGTCACAAGTCACTTAACCTCTGTCTGCCTCAGTTTCCTCAGTGGTAAAATGGATATAAGAACAGCACTTACCTCTCAGAGTTGTGAGGATCAAAAGCATCTAGCTCAGTGCATGGCACATATAAGCACTTTAAAATGCGTATTCACTTCCCTTTCTTTCTCTCCCTCCTTGCTTTCTGACTTCAAAGAAAATGTAGCTTCCTTCAGAGTGCAGGTCAAGAGCCACTTCTCCCAAGAAACCTTTCCTGATTCTCTCAGCTGCTAATATCCTGCCCTCAACCCCCTGTAAATTATTTTGAATTTACTTTGCATAAGTAGCAGGATTACACAGATCACCAGGCTCACTTGTAGGCCATTCCCTCAGCCTTCTCCTTCACTGGTTCCCATTGTTAATGTTATCATCTTGAGCTCTCTGAATAGGGCAACTTGCAATAAAGCAAGATATTCATACCTTACCAAGGAGCTATCAGCAGTGCCAAAACAAAATCTGAGTTAGGTGTGTACACACACACACACACACACACACACACACACACGCACTCAATTCAATATTTATTAATCACCTACTGTGTGCTAAGTGCACATGTATTTCCTCATTAATTCATAAAATTTTTAACATATATATTTATTAATGAACAAAGTTCAAAGCTTCAACCCAAGTTCATCAAATATTAATTATTTTATAAACAGAAGAAACGTTCTTTCCCAGTAGTAGTTACTCGTATCTCTATATTAAATCCCCTAATCTCCTAGGAGTAAATATTAACTTTACTGAATAGACAATTTATTAATAATGAAATCAACAATGAAACAAAGGTACAGATAGGTATTTACAATATTTTAGCTTTGAGAAAGTTCACAATCAGAGGCAACTCAAATTTTTACTGTTAACTACAGACAATGTCTCTTCACTTCTGAGAATCCAGCCCTACACCATTTAGCTCATTCATTATAACAAATAAAATCTCTTTATAAGAATCCTCTTCATCCTCCTTGCAAGATAAATACACGCTAGTTTTATAAAGAAAGATGTCTCCATCTTCTTTCCCTCTGTTCTTTACCAGTCTTTTCAGAATTGACGAGAAAACAGCTCCTTCGGTTTCTTTCAAGCCCTCATTTTTTAAAAATAATAAAATTTATTGATATCTGTTGTTTTTACATCACCTAAATTTCCCTCATGCCCTTTCCCTTATTCATCCAAGAGAGCCATCCCATGTAACAAAGAATTTACCTCATTCTTTATAGTCTCCCTCTCCAGACTCATTCTTCATAAAATTCTCTGTAATGTGTCTTCATAAAAGAATGGTTGGGACAGTTATAACAAGAAAGGCATTTCTCCTTACCTTCCTTCTCTCTGCCTTCTCCATATGTTATCTTACAGATCAAGGTGAAACTCACAAATTCCATAGTGGCGCACACCACAGGGAAAGGGACAGCTAACTCCTGGCTTCTCTGCTTCTAAAGAAACAGTGATAGTTTCTATACTCTCTTTAGGAAAAATAAGGGTTACATATGTATACCCCCAAAAGAATGTGAGCTCCTTGAAAGAAGGGAGGGTATAATTTTTGTCTTTGTATTGCCAGTATCTGCTACAGTGCCTAGAATACAATAGGTGTTTTTTAAAAAAAACTGATTATTCTCCTTTTTTTTCTCAAAGCTTCAAACTTTTATAGTTGAATTCTTGCTTCCTACCATTCTCCCATCACCATAAGGGATTCCAAACCTCCTCTGATAATCACCATTCCCCCTTTACCAGGGAGTCATCTCTTCCTAGCCTTTTTCCCTCTCTGGGCTTCAGTTTCCTTAGCTGTAAAATGTGAACATTGAGTTAAATCAGGGGTTCTTAACATTTTTATGTCATGGATTTGTTTGGCAATCTGGTGAAGACATAGACCCCTTCTTAGAATAATGTTTTTAAATGTCTAAAGTAAAATACATTACGTTGAAATAGCTATTAAAATATTTTTTAATTTCCTTTTTAAGAGCTCTGGGTTCTGGGAGCTCTTTGGTACCTTAAAGCAACAAGTCCCGGGACCCTCTAAACCTCTTCTTTCTGCAGAAAACATTAGCACAGAACAACAAAATGTATACTCTCCAGTGAATGTCTACAGCTCTGTCAATCTTCAGTTCTTGGGGCCCAATCAGAATAAACATACCCTACCAACTCATGTGTTGATAGCAGACAAAGGCTCATTTGCCAGGATGGTAATATTTGGATTTTGATGGGCTAACCACATCTGGAACCACTGGAAGTGGAGTACGAGGGAGGGAGACAGAGAAATTCAACAAGTAAAGCAGTTAGGAGCTAGAACTCTAGATTTTCTTTCGAGTTCCACCACTGACCTACTGTGGGACCTTGGGTAGCAGGGTCCCTCACCCTCTCTGGTCTTCATTTTTTTTCCATCTGTAAAAGAGATGGAGAGTATTAGATCAGATCAGAGTTGGGCAGTCTCTCTTTTCCTAATCCTTAACCATGGAGCCCATTGCCTGCCCAATTGCAGCTTTGAGTTAAGGGAAGAAAGATGAGGAGCAAGTGGCAGAGAGAGAAGGCAGAATAATTCTCCCATGCTTTTGCTACAGTCAGGGACAGGTTGCTTATCTGGCCAAGAACAAGAGTCTGTGAGATTACTTGGTCAACTGTCGATCAACAAGGTACTGCTCAATATCCACTGAGTGTCCAGCTCTGTGCTGGGTTATGTTGTAGGGGAAACAGGAGAAGGAGGATACACAATCTTTGCCCTCATGAGTTTCCAGTCTGTTAGGGGAATGTGTCTAATGAATTAGAAACAGAGCACAGTATAAAACAGAGTATACAACTTGACCCTTTGTATCCCACCTAGTGCCCTAGAAGTCAGAACTAGATAGATGGATGTGAGTTATGGAGAGGCAGGCATCATTTTACAACGACATTAAGTGACTTTCCCAGAGTCACACATTTAGTGTTTGAGGCAGAGTTTGAACCAAGGTCCTTCAGACCCCAAAGCCAAGTGCTCTGTGCCCTGGATTGCTTAGCTGCTTCAGAGCTTCCTTGTTATTGTGGAGGACACCATCTTCCTTTGAGTCACCAAACCTAGGCTTTAAGGGCATGCTTGACTCTTATTATACACCCCACATCATCACTCCATTGCCCAAAGTAGTCATTCCTATCCTCCCAGCACCTCGCTCATCCTTCTCCTCTCTAATTCACCAACTTAATTCAAGCCCTCATCACTCCTTGCCTAAACAACTGAAAGAAGCTAATGAATAATCTATCTTTCCCTCTGTCTCTCAAGTCTCTCCCCCTTCCACCCTATCCTCCTGAGTGTGGCCATGACAATTCTCCCAAGGGCAGATCACTCCCCTACGTCATTCACCCTAGGGATTCTGTAGGACTTCATTTCCATTGAATCTTTTGAAGAATGTGTATTTATGCTTAAATTCGGGTGGCACATAATTATCAGTACAGTAGCACATAGATACAATTTGTACATGTTTACAATTTTTCTGATAGGAATCCATGATCCAAACAGTTTAGAGATACTCCTTTGCAAAAGTGGGAAGTACATGGATGTGGAACATGGTATATACTTTTCCAACTTTTTATAGGTATTCATTGTTTTTGATTATTTTTTTAATTCTTAGTTATTATGTGACTCTGGGATGAAGAAGGACAATGGAAGAAATGTTGGTGATATTAAAACAAAAGATATCATAGCTATCTTTTGAAATAGCTAAGTAAAATTTATTTTAAAAAAAACCAATGCCTTAAAAGTCAGCTAGTCCAACTCATTTATTTTACAGATGGGGAAACTGAGGTCTTAAAAGTTTCAGTCCAAAGCTACTCAGGTAGTAAGGAATAGAGGTCCTCTAACTCCAAATCTAGTACTTTTTCCACCATACCCGTTCCACCCCCTAAAAGCTATCTTTTCTTTATAAAAAGAGCACTGGGTTTGGAATCAGAAGACCCACATGACCTAGGCAAGTCATTTCATCTCTGCAAAGTGAAGGGGTCGGGGTGCTGGATGGTCTGTCTTGTCCCTTCTAGCTCTCACATTTGGTGCATGTGTATTTCTTTCTCTCTCTTTGTCTATGGCACAAGAGATAGGCCTTGGTACATGCTCAGTATGACTATTTCTTGTGCAAGAGTCTTGTCTCCCCGACCAGACTATGAAGCTCTTGAGGGCAGGGACCTGCCAATTCCCCAAACATCTGCTCAATGCCTATTGTGTCTCTGGCACTGTACTGTGAAGTGTAGAAGTGAAGTCTTCTCATCTTGTCTCTGCTGCCAGGCTGGGAGTTCCCCAAGCACAGGAGCTTCAGGCTTTTCCTCTTGCCCTTATCTCAGCCCAACAAGGCCCAGGAACAGGCCAAACTTAGAAAAATGGCAATGAAGTGGGCTTCAGTGACTTTGGAGAAAGTCGCTTACCTCTCAAGGTCTCACTTCTGTTGGCTCCAAAACAAGGGTATTAGAGCCAGTGACCTCTCAGGTCCCTCCTGGCACTAATTTTAGGACCCTCCCATGCTGTGAACTGATGTCAGCTCCTGGCTTTCCCCAGGAGTTACTAAGGGGATGGGATCTAGAGACAGAGGACCCAGGGCCAAGTTTCCTCTCTCTCATTTGCTAGCCATGTCATTTTAGGCAAGTACTTAACCACCTTTAGACTCAGTTTCTTCATATGTAAAATGACAAGTGATTAAATCAACGATTCTTAACCTGGGGACTATAAACTTTTTTTTTCTTTTTGGAGGGGGGAAGGTAGGGCAATTGGGGTTAAGTGACTTGCCCAACGTCACATGGCTATATAAACTTGTTTTTAAAAAAATATTTAAAAAACTATTTCAATATAATCATCTTCCTTTGCAATCCATTTTGTTTTGTGTATTTAAAAACTTTATTCTGAGAAGCAATCCATAAATGTCACCAGACTGGGCCGCAGGGGTCCATGATACAAGAAAAGGTTAAAAGCCCCTGCCCTTGGTGGCCACTGAGGGCCTCTCAGGCTCCGGTTCTGTGGTCCTATGATCTATCACCAAAGCCCAGAGGCTGGCTGTGTTTAAAGTACCGGCTTCCTGCTTCTCCCAAGATGCACAGTAAAAAGTGTGCTTGGTTTGGAATCTGAGGGCCTGGGTTCAAGTCCCAAATTAGTGGACCTTGGGCGGGCCTCTTGGAGCCTCAGTTTCCTCATCTGTAAAATGAAGGGGTAGGACCAGCTGATTTCTAAGGTGTCTCCCAGCTCCCAGAGACTGCTGCTGAGGTTCCTACCATCTCTAAATCCTAGGGTCTTGTAATGCTGCAAGCAAACTGGGTTACAGAGTCCAGTCAGGCTTATTTTATAGGGGGGCATTAGCAGGCCATTTAAAAAATGCTGTTGAGACACTTTGCCAGGCTCCTATTTAAGATGTACTAAAAAATAAGCATCTCTTTCATGGGAAAAACAGCAGTGCAGCAGAGTAAAATACGTCCCGGAGCCTCTCCTACTCATATATAGTCCTACGAGAGTGCTGAGACGCAAACAGAAACCCTGTCTCCCCTCCCCTCAGCCACCTCCCATCCCTCCCCAGGGGTGTCTGATGGCTTGGATTTGTCATCACTTCCCTGGTAATGCTGGGGGAGGACCAAGTCCCTTCAATGAGCCCAGGACTCTCAGTAATTTAGAATCGGACACAGGTAGTGCTCAAATAAGTGGTAGAGACTATCCTGACTCAGCCCCACTCTGTTCATTTCACAGTGGGGGAAACTGAGGCTGGTGAGTGGAATTGACTTATCCAAGGTCACAAGTTAGTGACGGGCACAACTCAGACCTAGAGCCGGGTCTCCCATTTGTCATAATAGAGCTGCTGTTTAGCTGTCTAGCTTCTCTCCCCTTTCCTTTACCTCAGTTGTTTTCCCTCTTTGGGTGGGTTGAACCACCCAGAAAGGATGCAAATAATTTTGTGGTTATGTGACCTTAGCTAAGGCTCTTCCTCTTTCCCAACCTCAGTTTTCTTCTCTGTCAATTGTTTGGAGAAAGCTAAAAGGTCGCCATAATGCCATCCACTTCTTGTATTCTCTGTGGCAGTCTCAGCAGTCTGTGAGTCCTAAGAGAAATTCAACACATTAATATAGCACTTTATGGCTGGCCAAGTGCTCTAGATGGATCTGCTGTTTAATATAATTCTTATCCCAAACATGTGTAGCAGGTGCTACTAGTATTCCCACTTTATAGATTAGGGGACTGAGACTGAAGTGGTTGGATTTGTTCAGGCTCATACAGTGAAGATCTTTTTTCTTTTTTCTTTTTGAGGGAAGATTTGAGCTCTGGTCTTCTGGAATACAGCTCTCCCATTCTATTCACACTATGCCTTGCTGTCTCTCAATCCTAGCATTTGTCTTCATCCCAAACCTACACTGAGGACTGACACCTCTTTGTCATGAGAGTTTCTTACTTGTTCTTCTGAGAGTACCTTCCATTTACTCTATAGGTTTTTAGGACAGTTATTTGCATATTCCCCTCCATTAGAATGTGAAATTCTAGAGGTCAGGGGCCCTCTTTCCGCTTTTATTTGTGTCTCCAGTGACTTGCAAAGTACCCACCACACAATAAGTGCTTAGTAAATGTTTGTTGCCAGATAGCTCCTTCCTCGTTTTTCCCGTGTTGCTATTCCAGGACAAGGATTCATGACCACTTGCCTAGACTGCTGTAATAGCTTCTAACAGTCTTTCTGTTTCCATTCTCCATAGAAGGGTGTCTGTGATAGGTACTTTCACTTCCTTTCCTCTCGTTCTCTTTTTAACTCTGAAGTCTGGCTTCCAGTCTCATCATTCAATTGAAATTGCTCTCTCCAAAGTTACTAATGACCTCTTAATTGCCAGCTCTAATGGCCTTTTCCCAGTCCTCATTCTTCCTGACCACTCTGCAGCCTTTGGCATGGTCCATCATCCTCTTTACCTTGACATTCTCATCTCTCTTGGTTTTTGTGATGCTGCTCTCTCCTGGTTCTCCTCCGATCTTCAGCCCACTTTGATGGATCTTCATCCAGGTCCCAGCTGTTTACTCTGGGTGTCCCCCAGGACTCGGCCTTTGGCCCTTTTCTCCCTCTGTCCTATTTAGCTCGGTGATTCCTTAACTCCCATTGATCCGACTATCATTTCTATGAAGACTGTTCTCACACCTGTTTGTCTAGCCTTGTCCTCTCCACTGACCTCCCATAGCACATCCCACTGTCTATAGGATACCTCAAACTGGGTATCTTATAGATATATTAAAATATCTCCAAAACCAAGCTCATGATATTTCCCCCAGACCTATTTGGGACAACACCATCTTCCCAGTCACCCAGAATTGCAATGGAGATGTCATCCTCACTTTCTCTTACTCCTCCTCCTCCTCCCATATCCAATCAGTTGTCAAGTC
>CM053598.1:25753108-25769222 GCA_028646575.1 Pseudocheirus occidentalis
GTTATTGTTTGGGGAAAAAGTATGTGTGTATTTATAGATGTGTATCAGACACACACACACACACACACACACACACACACACCAAATATTGAGGGAGAGCTTCTTTGCAGGTCTACAAGTCATATCAATCACCTTTGAGTTTCATCTAGGTATATGGGGGGAATGGTGGTGCCAGTGGTGGTCAAGGTCATTGGGAATTCCCTCTGCCCTAGACATTTTGAGATGTCTTGTCTGGAAGCATAGATATAGAATCCTAGATCACTGGAACAGAAAGGGACTCTAGGAATCACGTAGTTGTAACTATACATTTTCAAGGTGGAGAGACAAATTAAGTGATTTACCTGAGACCACCCATCTAGGAATTGGCGAAGCTAGGACCTGAACACAAATCGGGAGCTTCCCTAGTCAGAGCCTTTCCTACTGTACTCCTAACACAGAAACACTCCACAAGCATCAATTGATGAACCAATAGATTGATGAAACACCTACTAAGTACCTAGTACCAGATGCTAAAGATAGAGACAAAAATGAAACAAATCCTACTCTTAAATCCATTCCTTTCTATTAAGGGAAACATATCCTGGACTCAACCTCAAGAATCTAGAGCCTTCTTATCTAGAGCTGCCTTTCATCTTCTTTGAACCTTCCATATATTTATTTAGGTACATGTTGTCTCCCTCATTGGAATGGAAACTCTTTGAGGCCGAGCACTGTTTTTGATTTTTTTTAATATCCCCAGGGATCATCCCAATGCTTGGCATATAGTAAATGCCATGGATGATGCTGTTTGATTGGTGTATGCTTACGAAAATACATACAAAATAAATACAAGTTAATACTGAGGTAGGACAAGTAACTGAAAGAATCAGTAAATGCCTCACAAAGGATGTGTTGCTTGAGATAAGCTTAGAAGAAAATTAGGGAATCTAAGAGGCATAGAGAAGGAGAAAATAAAACTGTAGACATAGAGAGGAGTTAGTCTGTGCAAAGGGAGGTGGAGTGTTGGTTATGAGAAGCAGTGAGAAGACCAGTCATTGAGTGGTGAAGGGGAGGAATGTGCAATAAATCTGGAATGGGAAAAGGCCAGGTTGTGATGAGCCTTAAATGCCAAACAGAGGAGCTTAGAGGCAATAGCAATCCTCTGGAGTTTACTGATGAGGAGAATGGCAGGATCAGATCTGAACTTAAGGAAAATCATTCTATGAAGGATGGATTGAAATGGGGAAAGACAGGACAGGGAGATGGATTGGGGGATATTGTGATGGCTCAGGCAGGAGGTGATGAGTACCTGAACTAAGATTTTGCTTGTGTGAGTAGAAAAGGGGGGAAAAGATACTGGGGAGGGCCAGATATAGAATGAGAAGTTCTTGTAAAACTTTCCTTTGGGTCTTCAGAAATCTTCCAGGGAAGATGTTCTTCAGTGACTAAGAGATGGGAGGGACCTTAGAGGCCATCAAGTCCAACCATCTCATTTCAGCAATGAAGCATTTCAGATCCTAAGAGGTTAAACAACATGCCCAGCATCATATAACTAGTAAGTTTCAGAGGCTAGATTTACAGCCAAGTCCTCCTGGCCCCAAGTTTATCTATTGTATCAAAAATTGTTAGTATCTTGCATCTCATGGACCCCTTCAGCTAGCTGGTGAAACTTACGAATCTCTTCTCAGATTCATGTTTTCAAATGCATAAAATAAAATCTACCATACCCACCCAGAGACCCACTGTATAAGGAAGCATGTCGCTGAGTGAAGGGACTGATGAATGCTTAGTGCTTGTAAAACCCAAATTTAAAGGGCACTGAGACTGGACACAAGACCTCAGTCATTGATTTGGCCAGGAGAACTGTTAATGAAAACTAGTTAGAGTGTGCCTGTCTGGTATTGATGATCTTTTCATGTTTTTCTTTGTAGCCATTTCAGGACCTTGCATAAATTAGGGACCATAAAGGAATCTAATCTTAGTACCACCAAATCTCATAGCTATAAGGGGCCCCCAAGGACTGACAAATAAGCTAACCCATTCCTGGCCAGGAGTCTTTCCTGTACTGTCAGACAAGTGTCATCCATCCTCTGCTGGTGATGAGGAACTCACTTCATCTTAAAGCACCCCATTCCACTTTGGGAGAGCTCTCATTGGTGGGAGTCAGCCAACAAGTATTTTTTAAGTACTTAGTTTGTATCAGGCACTGTGATAAGTGCTAGACATATAAAAAAGCAAAACAGAGTCCCTGCCTTCAAGGAGCTCACAGTTTAATGGGAGAAATAAATTAATTTGGGCAAATGATAGGATAGACAGGATACATATACATATATATTGCATGTATATTTAGGCATTTTTTCAATCCTGTCTGACTCTTCATGACTCCATTTGGCAAAGAGACTAGAGTGGTTTGTCATCTCCTTCTCCAGCTCATTTTACTGATGAGGAGACAGAGGCAAAGAGGGTTAAGTGGCTTGCCCAGGGTCACACAGCTGGTGAGTGTCTGAGGCAAGATTTGAACTGTGGAAGATGAGTCTTCCTGACTCCATGCCTGACACTTTATCCACTGAACCACCTAACTCTCTCACACACACCTATGTGTGTGTATAATAAATTTATATATGTACACATATATGAATATATATGCTTTATTTGTTAAAAGGGATATATTGTGTCTCTATGTATACACATACATTTATACATATACGTATGTATGTGTGTATGCATATATACTTTCCATTTCCACCCTGGTTATGCCCTCTTCCACAAGATGCCCCAGTAGATCCTTCAGAAATAGTACCTTTCCCACCCCAGTCTTCTCCAGATGGAACATATACAGGTCCTTCCTGCAGCTGCTCCTTGTGTGGCATGCCTTCCAATCCTCTCCCCATTCTCATCAGCCTCTTCTGAATGTTCACAGGTTTGCCTAAAATGTGGTGCCCAGGACCGATGCCAGACAGGATCTGATCAGTGCAGACGACACTGTAAGTATCTCCTCTCTGATTCTGGACTTTGCACTTCTATTAATGCAGCCTACGATTGTGTTAGTATTTTTGCCTCCACATCACACTGTTGACTCATTGAGATTGCCGTCCACTAACTCCCCCAGGTCTTTTTCACAGGAACATCTGTCTAAGCTACATCTTCCCTATCCTGTGCTTGAAAATGTTATTTTTTGAACTAAAGTGTTGGGCCTCCACAGCTTTCATCTTACAACTTTCAACTCATCCTTCTAGCCTGTTGGCATCTCTTTGGATCCTAATTTTGTCAGCCAGTGTGTTCACTATCCCTCCCAATTTTGTGTCATCCACAAATTTGATGAGCCTGCCATCTATGCCTTCATCCAAGTTATTGAGGAAAATGCCTCAGGGGGACCCTGAGTCCTGCTTCACAATCATTATGTTCTGCTCTTACAAATTCTTAACTCATCCCCCATAGCAACTGTTCCAAGAGTCTCCTTTCTCTTCAAGACCTTTTTCCCCACTGGACCCCAAACCTCCACACTTAGAGCAAATGATTTAGTTGAGAAAATTGAGGACATTAAACACGCTCTTTAAATCCCATTCCCACCTGCCATGCCTCTGCTCTCATACCTCCCACTGTCTCCTTAAGTCCATACAAGCTGCTGGCTTCCACCCTGACTACTCCTCTCAGATGGCTCTCTCAGAGGTCATCGGTTACCTCCTAATCACCAAATCCAATGACCATTTTCATTCTCCACCCTCCTGATGTCTCAGTGGCATTAGACATTATCAGCAGCCTTCCTTGCTGGATACCCTCATTGTATTCAGCTTTAGAGGTAACTCACTGTTCTAAGTCTTCTCTCATCTTTGCTTTTGGGGGTCTTTTGATGGATCTCCATCCTCTCCCAGACATTCAGTGCTGAGTATTTTCTTTCTCTCTGCTCCTGGCTCTCTGCTTTTCTTTTTTTACACTCTGTTCATTGTTTTCACTCCCGTAACCTCAGCTACAATCTTATGCATACGACTCTCACATAATAATCAATAATTATTATTTATTTACTATTATTTAAAATCTTAAAATACAATGCTGTTAAAACGCTACCCTCAATAAGTTAGAAAATTTAGAAAACTCAACATTGGCTACTGGGTTAGAAAAGATCAGTTTATATCCTAACCCTAATGAAGGGCAATGCCAAAGAGTGTTTGAATTACTGAACAATTGCATTTGTTTCACATTCCAGCAAGGTTATGCTCAAGATTCTGGAAGCTAGGCTTCAGCAATATGTGGATGAAGAATTACCAGAAATGCAGGCTTGTTTTCAAAGAGACAGAGGAACCAAAGACCAAATTGCCAATATTCACTGGATTATGGGGAAAGCAAGGGAGTTCCAGAAAAACATCTACTTCTGCTTCCATTAATTACACTAAAACCTTTGACTGTGTGGATAACAACAAAATGTGGCAAGCCTTAAAAGAGATAGGAGTACCCTATCATCTTATTTATACCCTGAGAAACCTGTATGTAGGCAAGAACTAAAACTGAATATGGAAGAACTGATTGGTTGAAGATTTGGAAAGGAGTACAACAAAGTCATATATTGTTGCCTTATTTATCTAACTTATATGGAGAGTAGATCGTGTGAAATTCCAGGCTGGATGAATCAAAATCTAGAATTAACGTTGATCAGAGAAATATCAGCAATCTCAGCTGTGCAGAGGATATCACTCTGATGGCAGAAAGTAGAGAATTAAGAAGTCTCTTGATGAGGGTGAAAGGGGAAAGTGTAAAAGATGGCTTGAAGTTTAACATTAAAAATATTAAACTCCTGGCAACTGGTCCCATTACTTCCTGGAAAATAGAGGAAAAAGAAATGGAAGCAGTGTCAGATTTTATATTCTTGGCCTCAAAGATCATTGCAGATGGTGACTGTAGCCATGAAATTAAAAGACACTCATTGGAAGGAAAGCTATGGCACATCTGGACCATATACTAAAAAGCAGAGACATCATCTTGTTGACAAAGGTCCATATAGGTGAAGTTATGGTTTTCCAATAGTAATGTAGGGAAATCTGAGCATCACAAAATTGATACTTTTGAATTGTGGTGCTGGAAAAGACTTTTGAGAATCCCTTGGACAGCAAGGAGGTCAAGTCAGTCAGTACTTAAAGAAATTAACCCAGACTATTCATTGGAAGGAGTTTAAAGTTGAAATACTTTGGTCATGTATTGAGAAGATGGAACTCATTGCAAATGACCTTGATGTTGGGAGAGGTTGAAGGCAAAAGAGAAGGGGATGGTAGAGAATGAGATGGGTAGAAAGCATCATGGAAGTAGCAAATATGAACTTGGACAGACTTCAGGAAATAGAAGACTCTTATGTGCTATGGTCCATGGGATCATGAAGAGTCAGCCCCAACTGAACAACAACAATCACTGTTGAGTGCTGGGGATGCAAAAAGAGGCAGAAGACAATCTTTTCCCTCTAGGAGTTTACAATATAATAGTGGAGACAGCAAGCAAATAATTGGGTATATACAAGCTCTATACAGGATAAATAGGAACTAATTAGGAGAGGAGAAGTCACTAGAATTAAGAGGGGGTGGGAAAAGGCTTCCTGTAGAAGATGTAAGTTTAGCTAGGACTTAAAGGAAGCCAAGGCAGCCATGAAGGTGGAGATAAGGACTTTAGACTCAGTGTAAAGAAGTCCTTGAAACTGGAACTAGAATGACATCGCACAAGGATCTGGTTTGGACAGTCTGAGAAAGCTTAGTCATTCCCTAAGGGTCATCTTTAAATAATTGAGTTGAGGAGCGACCATTTGAGAAGCTGGAGCAGATGGGATGTGCCAGAATTCTCCACACTTGGTCACCATGCCTCCGCTGCCTCTCAGCCCTTAGTTTGCTTTAGTATTTGGGGTCTACTCACCCTGGAATGTCTCTCTGCCATGGCAGCCCTTTGTCCCATTGTTTCCTCCTGAGGAATTCCATTTTGGGTAGAGGCCTAGGCAGGCTGGTCTTCATTCCCCTCCTGGACTTCTTTCTCACTGCACAGACCTCACCATTTCCCATTAGGATATTTTCCCTCTCACCATCTTCTCCTTTTCAGCTGCCTTTTGTGTGTTGTCTGCCCCCATTAGGATTTAAGTTACTTTAGGGCAGAGACTTTCTGCATTTTTTTGTTTGTATTTGCATTCCCAGCATTTCACACAATGTCTGGCACAAAATATATTTAATAACTACCCATTGCCTCTCTGACTTCCAGTAAAAATTCCTGAGGAGGAACTGCCTCCTTAGGGAGGAGAATAAGTAGAACCTTGGCCTAGGTCTCATTTTTTTTCCTGTCCCTAACTGGAGGAAGCCATTCTGAGCTTCAAAGAGTCTGGAAAATATTGGACATCTTCCCACTGGTGTCCTGGAAGCCTCCTTGGATTAACCCACGGCAATATCTACATCGGAAGCCAAGGACAACCTGGATGTAGATTCACAACTCCACAAGGAGTCCAGCAAAGAAACTATACTATACCTAAAGGGAACTTTATGAGTGGCTCATAAATGGGAGAAAAGAACTTTCATTGATGAGAAGCTACATATTTGCCACATTTATATATTTTTTAAGTTTGAGCCCCCTTTCCCCCGGACAATGTATATAGTTGTGGGAGTGTGTGTCACAAACTTTTGAGGGGATGCTTTATACCAACTGTCCACCTTTCTAAAAGCCACTAAGGCAGGTTGATTAAAATAACTATCATTTTATAATCTCGTAATTATGACAATTATAATAAATAATATAAATAAAATTATATAATATAGAAATATGATATGGAAATAAATTATAATAAACATATATATAATAAATATAAATAAATAATATAATAAATAAATAAATACCAATCACACTGGTATGGGCATTAGAGAATCACCTTCCCACCAGAGTACTCCTAGAACCATGGGGGAAGATGTAGCCTTGCTCTAGGACTCAAGACTCCTCTGTACAAGTAGGACTTGAAATAAGGATTCTCAGTGCTTATATGAAGTAATGATCTTCTTGGGTCTTACTTTTCTCAACTATAAAATTAGGATGCTAGATTAAATATCAATATTTCTATCCTAAGTTCATAGCATTGATCTCTAGGTTCTCTCAGTATTCTGTGTTCTAGTCCAACTGGACTGCTACTTCCCATCTCCTAGATGTGTCTCTTTCCCCCCCTCCATGACTGTCTTCTTCCTTCTTCTCAGAGTAACTTCCCATCCCCTCCCCATTTCCCTGGTGAAATCTGCACATCCCTTAACATCTAGCTCAAATGTTCTCCTCCAGGAAGCCTTTCTTAATTTTTGTTGGATGGTAGTGATGTTCCTATTAAGACTTCCCATACCACTTTGTTTTGCCCTTTTCTAAGGTGCTTGTCATTTATAATTGTATTATCTGTTTTTGTAGCTTGTTCCATTAGATTCTGAACTCAATGAGGGCCAGGGCTGTGTCTTATGTAAAATGTATATTCCCTCCCCCAGTCCCACACAAATCTAGCAATGTGGTTATTTAATAACTAGTGAGTTGAAGAGAGAAAAGGAAAGGTCCTTGGGTCACTTGATAGTAACCTCCCTCTAGGCTGACCTCTATTCCGTGATCATTGCTCTTTGGGTCTAGGTATACAACTGGTCCTAGAATCAGCCTCCCTTTCCTAACTTCTAATTCATTGCTATCTTGACCACAAAGACATTATGAGAGACTTTGTCAAATGTATAACCCTTTTTAATGCCATTCCTCCAATTTAATTATAGACCAGACCCATCAAAAAAGAAAACAAGGCTAATATGACATAACCTAACTTTAAATTTTTAAAGTTACCTTTTGCTTTTAAATTACCAATATTTGCTCCCCCATTGAACCTTCCTGCATAACAAGCAAAACAATTGAGCAAAGCCAACCAAGATCTCATTCAAGTTTGAGAATATACACAACCTTCTGTGGTCCCCCCACCTCTCTACCCACAGGAAAGATGTGGGTTTCAGAACCTGTTCTCTGGAACTGAGATTGGTCACTGGAATTAGTTTGAGTTTGGCTGCTCTAGAATCAGTCACATATTCCAAAAGCAGTGTCTGCTTCCTGCCCAACATCATGCTGAGGATGCAAAGATGGGAGTCACATAGTCCTTGCTCCAGACATTGTAGTGGGAACATCAGCATAGATGGGCATGTACAAAAGCACACAAAACAAACACAAAGTAATCTTGGAAGGGTAGGGTAGGAAGAAGGACCAGCAGCTGGGAAGACTAGGAAAGGCTTCATGCAAAAGATGGTGATTGGGATGAATCTGGAAGAAAAATTGAGAGTTGTGCTTGGCTACATTGTGGTAGTTATTGTGTATATTATTTTTATTCCACTTTCTTTGCTTTGCATCAGTTCATGCAAGTTTTCCTATGTTTCTCAATTCCTCACATTTCTTATAGTATAATAATATTCCATTACAACAATTTGTACAGGCATTCCCCAATTGATAGACAACTTTTTTGTTTACAATTTTGGGGAAACACAACCCAGTATCACATCATGTATAGCTATGATTATTATTATTATCTTTGCTTTTTGTAGGGCAATTGGTATTGAGTGACTTGCCTGAGGTCACACGGCTAGTTTTTTTGTGTGTGTGTGTGTGTTAAGTGTCTGAGGTCAGATTTGAACTCAGGTCCTCCTGACTTCAGGGCCGGTGCTCTACTCACTGTACCAACTAGCCGCCAGCTATGATTATTTCTGAATCAATGGACCCTTTCCTTTTCTCTTTAACTTCCTCAGATACCTAGGAGTTAGATGACTGGGTTGAAAAGTATGAACAGTTTAGTGACCTGTCCTCAGAGATGTTTTGATTTTTACTTGTCTCATCATTGGTGATTTAGACCATTTTCTCATAGTTATCAAACATTCATATTTCTTCTTATGAAAATGAATTATACATATCCTTAAATTCTTATTTATTAGAAAAATGGGTATTCATGCTGTAAATGTTTGTTCTCCATATATGCTGAGCATCAGTCTTTTATCAGAGATGTGTGATTTAAAGATTCCCCCCCAACCAGATTTTTTCTTATCTTAGTTGCCTCAATTTTCATCATGCAAAAACTTTTGAACCATGAATTGGATAGGAAGAAGAGAGTAGGCTGAATTGCTTTGGGGAAATTACAGAATTCTGTTAATGAACCTAAGTTCCTCCTTGAAACAAAGACTCAACATTTTAGGACCAATGTTCTTCCAGTGATTTATCATTTTGAGGCATGGAATATTATAGGCTCTGGACAACTGAAATTGAAGATTACCTGCCAGGTTTTAGTGAACAAAAACACAGCACAGTGAGGAATTATGCAAGGAAAATCATTTAAAGATATGCCTAAAGAAGTGTATAAATGGGAAAAAGATGGACTAGTTATGTAACAATAATGAGGGGCAACTGGCAATCCTACATGTTCCACTGGCATCTGTACTATATCAGAAGAATGTGAGGAAGTCCCAAGCCCATTGAATGATCTTCCAGTGCCAGATTATGAGACATCATGGACATGATAAATCTTGTTGAATGGATAAAAGTGGACAGATTGTCATCTCCATCTTTATGGGAATTGCTCATACCTATGAGATCATAGATCTATTTTAGTATTAAAGTACAACCACAATTATATTATTTTGTGTTTTGTGATTCGTCTACTCCTTGTTGGTGAAAGCTTTCTCCTTCCATTCTCCTCTACTGTTTCTGTCATGTGACCTTTTTATGTTCGTGTTACATTTCTATTTGTAAGTTATCATAGACTATGGTAGAGGATGTTGATCTGGACTTCTTTTTTCCCTAACTGCTTTCCAGTTTTCCCAGGAGTTCTTGTCCACTGGAGCTCCTTATCCTAGTAGAATTAAGATCTTGGGTTTATCATACCAAGAACTGCAAGGTTTGGTTTCTTCTGAATTTTGCTTATTATGTCAGTTCCACAATTTGTGTTTTTCACAGTAAAATATACTTTTGAATATTACTGCCTCATAACATATCTTGAGATCTTGTAATATTAGCCCCCACTCTTTCTTTTTAAAAATTTATTTACTATAAGTTTACAAAATCCAGTTCCACAAGTTTTTTGAGTTCCAAATTTCATTCTTTTTTTTAACTTCCCTTGTGACTTTAGGTCTTTCGTTCTATCACATTAATTCTGTTATCATTATGTCTAGTTCTGTAGAGCAACACCTTCATAAAAGCTTTGTTATTATCATAACAAATCTGTAAAATAATTTAGGCAGTATCATTTTTATTATATTGGTGCACCCCAACCATGAACAATGCCTGTCACTACAGTTATTTGTCCATATTTATTCCTATAAAGAGCAATTGATAGCTGTATTTATATGTTCTGAGTGTGCCTTGATAGGTTAATGTGCAGATATTTTATTTTATGAATACTGTGAATAGAAGCCCTTTATTATTCCTTCTTACTTTTTGTTAGTACTGTAGAAAAATGCTGATTTTTTTGTGGATTTGTTTTGGTTCCTGCTACTTTATTATGGCTATTAATCATCACAATTAGTTTCTTTGCTGATTCTTTGGAGTTCTTCAAATAAACTATATACAAATAGGGATAATTTTATCTTCTCTTTGTCAATGTTTATACGTTTAACTTCTCTTCCATCTTATTATTCTAGCAAGTATTTCTGATAGCAAATGATCTATCCTTGATGAAACCAGGGAACTTTTTAGTGACTATTGTCACCATTTCAAAGTGCTCATAAACTATCCCTTTAATAATAGGATAGAAACCGTGTCTGTGATTTTATTGGTATAAGGAACTTCTAGGTGAAGAAACTACCAATGATAGCAGACTGGCATTTTCTCTGAAACTTATAGTCTTAGATAGTTGCCTAGAGCACTAAGTGACTTGCCCAAGTTCAGACAACTAATATATTGGTTCCCCAGAGTTGGGACTTGAATCAAGATCTTCCTGAATTTGAAGCTAGCATTATATTTGCTGAGCAACATTGCCTCTAATAATATGCTTTTGAACTTTCCTAGGAATCCAAATAGAGTTCCCTGACCTACAGCTAGAAAAATCTACTTTCTACCTCATTTCTTTTAGGGATTTTCTTTTATTTATTGGTTTTCTTTTTTAAATTAAATTTTATTTTTTTGATCAATGAAAATCTACTTTTCTTCCTCCTGCCTGCCTCCCCACTGAGAAGGAAAGATGAACCAATCCCCTGTCAAAAACACATATAGTTGAGCACAACAAATTCCTGCATTGGCCATGCCCCGAAAAAGTTTTAATCTGAGCTGAGTCTTCTTGTTCCGTTTTGAAAATCAGTCATCATCTCTCCATTTCCAATCCTGCAGTGTTATATCTAGACTCTCAAAACTGCCTTAAGCATAATAAAGTAGGACCTCAGAACCCAGGCAAAAGGATAACAATCAAAGATATCTCTGAAGGGCTCCTTGAGATAGGGACTGTTTTTGCCTTACTTTGTATCCCTGGTCCTTGGTACAATGCCTGACACATAGTGAGTGATTAATAAGTGCTTGTTGAATTGACTTGACCTAATCACAGACACAGTCCCACTGGCACACCCTTGCCATCTGAATACTTTGAAATCTACTTTCCCCAAATCTAGGATGCACATCAGACTTTGCCTTCCTTTGTCCTCCTTATCTATCATGATGGAGCAGTATTTAATTCAAAAATTCTCATTATTTTGTTTCAGAAACCAGTTCTTCTGTATTGATCAGAATCAAATCCAGAATAGATGTTTTCTTCCCCACCCCCAACCCCATGACCCTTTAAAAAATGACACTGTCATTAAGCGAACTTTTCAACTGTTCTACCATTAGGACAAAGAAAATTCTACAAAAAACCCTACATAATTGATGCCCCCTCCTTATTACTACTATTTGCTCTCCTACCACATTTGCGATCTATTTCTGGAAATCACCATTCATTTCCTCCTTCTGAATAGGTTGTCTGTAGTATACTCCACCTATAATACCCCTTCTCTTTTGTTGTTTTTTTACCTGAGCATTCTTTACCATACTTTCCCCCATTTCTAGATTTCCTTTCAGGGGCATATCTTCTTATACAATATGATTACATTTTACCATTTACCTAATCTGTTCCTTTTGAATGAGATAGGCCTTTCCATTGCCATGATCCTAATCATGAATCACATTGTACTGTATCTTTGTGATAACTCCAAAGTCCAGTTTTCCTCCTTGCATTAAGATCTGTAGTTAACTTTGTTTATTTGCCTTCAGTCTGTGTATTTGTGTATAGACAATTGAGTCCATGAAAATTACCATCATCCCTCCTCTTATCTTATTGGACATTTCTAGCATATTGTACCTGCTACTCTATATGGTACCTGACAATGGCTATATTCATATTCATTCATTCATACACATGTATATATATATATATATATATATGTTTGTGTGTGTATATGGGTACACATATATACATACATATTTCTTCTTTCTAAGACTTTGAAATGATAGTTACTATAACTCCATCATATGTGTATCTGTAAGTATATATGTAAACATGTACATGCGTGTGTTAAATAATTTATTTGAATTTCTTTTCCTTTCCCCTTTCTCTTGAAATGTCTTTCTATTCTCTAACTTTCTGTTTCTATCAGTTTAGAATCCAAATCATTTGAGGATCACTTGCAGGAACTGAGAACATTCACCTTGGGAAATGATGATGGTGGTGGTGGCAGTGGTGGTGATGGTGGTGGTGGAGATCATAACAGTACATTTATATATAGCTTTACTATTTTCAAATTTCTATACATATATTTTCTCATTCAATCCTCACAATCACTCCTTAGGTAGGGGCTGTCATTATCTCCATCCTACAGATAAAGAAACCAGCCAAAGGAAATTGAGTGACTTGCCTAAGTTCTCATGGCTAGTAAGCTGGGGGGCAGGATTCAGCCTCATCTGCTAAGATGTGGAGTTATTGTCATCTGTAAAAGATGAGGAAACTTCCACACCAATAGAATCCTTCTTCTTTGAAATGTGATTCCGCATTTAATTTTTTTAGGCAAATAGAAATGGCATCAATTTTTTTTCCCTCAGGAAAGTGCTATCCTTCTCAGGTGGGATGTCATGGTTTTGGAGAACACACCTTGGGAAATTCAGGCTGATAGCCTTGGCCAAGCTTTGAACTTAAGTTGGAAGGAGGTATTGGATAATGAAATGCAATTAGTTGAGAAATACCATCCCTAGACTTATCTCTTTGAGAGTCTACATGGCAGAGGGGATGTGGTCCAAATCCTGCTTCAAACACTTCCTGGCTGTTTGACCCTTGACAAGTCATTTGATCTTGGACTTGGGGCCTTTAAGGTCACTTCAAGCTCTAAATCTATGGACCTAGAATCCTACTTTCTGCCTTTCCAAGGTTGTGCTCTTTATCTGTAATACACCTCTTCCCAGTTGACACTTTGTAGTAGAATCCCTAGTTTCCCTCAAAACACAACCATATATACATTGCCTACAGAAGGCCTTTCCTGATCCCAGAGTTATTAGTGCTTTCACCTTCTTGACAGTACTTATCATATATTTTGTACTTATACCTCTTGTTTCTCTTAGTAGGGTGTATCCTTATCAAGGGTAGGGGATCTTTCATCTTTATCTTTGCATCCAAGCACAATGCCTTGTATGTAGTAGGCACTTAATAAATTCTTGTTAAATAGAGAGGAGTAGAATGGAACAGATTAGAATATATTAGACCAGAACATAAGGTAGCAGAGTAGGATAGGACAGGATAAGATGGGATGGGATTGGATGAGATGGGATGTGACGGGATAGGTTAGGATGGAGTAGGATGGGATGGGATGGGATGGGATGGGATGGGATGGGATGAGAGGGAATGTAATAGGATGCAAAAGTGTAAGATAGAATAGGAAAGCATAACATAGGACAGGATAGAATTCCTGAAGGGGGTGAGTTTAGGGCAGGCTACAAACTGTAGGCTCAGTGGAAGTCACCTCTGTTTCTTGAAAAATCTAAACGCCAATAGGGTTGTCTTGGGCTGCATTCACAGAAGCGTGTATCTATAACAGAAAAGGTAACAGCCCCCAAATTCAGACCCTACATGGGCTGTACTCAGTTATTGGTGTCACATTATGGGGAGGCCATTGATAAGATGTAGGGATGACCAGGGGGTGAGATGACTAGAAACTTGCAGGAGGATCCATTGAAGGAATTGTCTGTGTTGGACCTGGAAGAGAGAGGAGAGGAGTTGATGATGAGAGAGCATTGACACGATTGCTGTCTTCAAATGTCTGGAAGGCTCTACTGAGAAAGAGGGGATTTCTCTATTTTTGCCTCGAGGGCAGAATGAAGGGAAGTTACAGAGGAAATGCAGAGAAGCAGACTTCAGTTTGGTATAAAGAAACAACACCCACCAATAATAGCTCTCCAAAGCTGAAATGGGCTGCCTCCTTAGGTAGTGAGGTCTCCGTCTCTGGACGTCTTCCACAGAGGTAGGATGGTAGTTCTGTAAGGGTGTGGTAGGGGCATTTCCACTCAAGGTGTAGGCTGGCCTCTGATGTGAGGGATGGCTTCCTGCTCTCAGAATCTGCCATGGAAGAGCAACATGTAACATGGGGGAAGGGAGGCTTTGTCTAAGGCTATTGGGCCACGTCACTTGATTGTAGTCTCCACAATACAGAGATCGAGTCAGGCCTTTCATGGCCCATGATTGACCATGTGCCTTTCTCCAAAGGGGCCCTTTCGAGGCCATTGCCAAGGAATGATTGAAACTTGCCAGGCAGTTGGGTGACAGGAACACAAGGGTAGGGGCTGTCCAAAGTAATTGTTTCTCTGTGACATTGCCTCCAGACTTATGTATCAGGGCTCTGTCAGCAGTCAGCAGGGGAGGCCTTGGCCCTAGGTCCAGAGCTGTCACTGGGCATGGAAAAAAGAAGGCTGAGAGAGCAGAGAGGAAGGCGAGTAGCTTAGAGCAGACTATTGAACAGGCTCATGCAATCAGACAACTTGGAATGGTATTCACAGAGCGCCAGAGCTGAAAGGGCCCTTATAGCAGGGAACACGATGAGTCAGACCTGAAATGGGCCTTCAGACATGGACCACAGAAGGGCAGAACCAGTAGGAACATCCAGGCGGCTGGGTGTCTTGGTGGGTAAAGTGCTGGATATGCAATCAGGAAGACCAGAGTTCAGATCTTGCCTCAAGAACTCACTCTCTTGTCATGTGGCTGAGACTTTCTAAGCTTCAGTTTCATCAGCTGTGAAATAAGGGTAGTAATAACATAAACCTCCCAGGATTGTAGTGAGGCTCCAATGAGATAATATATGTAAATTGCTTCATAAGCCTTAAAACACTCTATAAATTCCATAGAACACAGAAGAGAGATGGTCAGAGTGAGAAGGAGGCTCTTAGAGTGTATTGTCTAAACATTTAGCAGAGACCTACGTCTGCTCATGGCTCTAGAGTTTCCCCAAGTTTTATCCTGAGCCCTAGAGGACTTAGTCCCTCCCATTTCCTCAGGGAGGAGGAAGAGGCAATGTCTTATGAAGCAATGATGCCAGAAAGGAGAAGAAATAGGTTTCAAGAGGCCAACGTGCCCAGCTGCCCCAGACTATTGCTGCTGTTGCCTGCTGCTGCCTTGACTACAAGTGAGGAAGTGGGGCAAGAATGCTGAGATGCTAAGGTGAGGACTCCCCAGGCTGTGCAGAAGATGGACGAAGTAGCCAGAAACAATGATCTGCTGAGACAGAACTGGAAAAGCCCCCTCTCCTGTTCTCTTATTGCTTCTCTTCTCTCAAGAGGGGGCAGAGCCTCTGTTCTCAATGCTGATTTCTGGAGAGTCTATTTTACCTTCTCTTTGACCATTTTTTAAAAAAAGAGACAGTTGGGTGGCTAGGTGGCACAATGAATAGAGCATGGGCCCTGGAGTCAGGAGGACGTGAGTTCAAATCCGGCCTCTGACACTTGACACATTTACTAGCCATGTGACTTTGGGCAAGTCACTTAACCCCAATTGCCCTCCAAAAAGCAAAAATAAAAAAACAACCCAACCAACCAAACAAAAACTTTAAAAAAGAGACAGTTCCTCTATAATAATATGGTCATTCATTACAGGGCTGGTTTTGTATGCCCTGGGGAGATTAAATGTTTAAGTGCGGTGTGT
>CM053598.1:25769722-25796493 GCA_028646575.1 Pseudocheirus occidentalis
CTCTGAAACGACAGAATTTTTAGCACAGTGCTGGGCACACAAAAGGCACTTAATAAATTTGTGTCAAAAGCCTGAAAGAAAAGAGAGAGGGAGAGAGAGATAAAACAGAGGGGGAGGGAGAGAGACAGACAGAGACAGAGAGAGAAGGGAGAAGGGAGAAGGGAGAGGGAGAGAGGGAGGGAGGGAGGGAGACAGGGAAGGAGAGAGGGAAAGAAAGAAATAAGACAGAGGGGGGGGAGCTAGCTAGCTAGCTAGCTAGACAGACAGACAGACAGAGAGTGAGGCAGATGGTTCAAGGCCAAAGAGATCATAGGATTATGGATTTCAGAGAGCATCCAATGTAACACCCTATTCCTCTTCCTTTTAAAGATGAGGAATGTGAAGTTCCAAGATGAAGGGACTGACTCAAAGTTACCCAAGGAGTAAGTGGTAAACCTGTATTCAATCCCAGGTCCTGATTCCAGATCCTATTCTATACAGATTCTATCTCATCTTCTCATCAGAGAAGCAGAAGGACCCATCCTGATACAGACAAACAGAAAGAGAATAACCGTAGGGGGACAGAAATAGACACACAGAGAAACACATAAAGAAATGTGAAGGTAAACAGATGGTTCCAGAGGCAGACAAAAGTAGGGAGCAGTTTCCACCTTTCTAGAAGCATCTGGCCTTCACCCTACTCTAGGCTCCTCACCAGAACTACATAAGAGAACTAGCCCTCGGCTTTGTCCCTTCCTGACCAATATCAGCTTTCTGACAATATCAGTTCCTCTTTGGAGCAAGATCAAGAGACCTTTGCCTTTGACCTTGAGGTTACCTCCCCTACTAATTTCTGCATTTCCTCTACCTCTAACTCTTGATTTGAGGCTTGGAATCCTCCATCCTGGTCCTTGAGTCTGCTTGGCTTCCTGGGTTGAGAGCTGCTGTCCTCATCTTTCTCCTTTCTTCTACTATTATCATCAGCACTGAGTTCTTGGGTCAGGCTTTGTCTTTGTCCTTTCCCTTCCCCTTTTGTATACTGCAGAACACTAGGGTGAATTTTTCTAGGGCTTATTCATTGGGGTCAAGAACAGCACATACCTAGAATTATCCTGAAGAGGGCATCAGAGCCTCAAGGATTTTTAAGTGAATTCCACAATCCTTGCTTGGTTAGATGATGTTCTCTAGGATGGGAAACCAAACCCCACAAAGCTAGTACGTATGTAGCTTTCAATGCAAGAATTTTGATGACTTACCTCTGGGAGGCATCTTGGTACAATGGAAAGAGTGGTAGATTTGGAGTTAAAAGACCTGAATTCAAATGTGAGGTCACTTCTTACTACCCATGTGATATTGGGAAAGCCCCTTCATCTTTAAATAAGGAGTTCACTTCCCAGTCTAAGCCCATGATCCCATAAACATCTCCTGACTGTTTGGGATTTTCCCACAAGGTCCTTCTAGTCCAAGATTCTTATTTGGTTTCTAATGATCAAAATGGGTCCAGATCTTGTGTGGAGCCTCCTCCAGGAAACTGAGGTCCTAAGAAAGGAAGTGACTTATCCAAGGTCACACAGGTTAGGGATAAGCCCAGGGCCTCTGATTTCTAATCTGATGTGCTTTCCATTATGATACATGGGAGGGGAAAAAAACACTGATCAAAAGAGACAGAAATAGGGGCAGCTAGGTGGCACAGAAAATAGAGCACCAGCCCTGGAGTGAGGACCCAAGTTCAAATCTGACTTCAGACACTTGACACACTTACTACTGACCTTGGGCAAGTCACTTAACTCCAATTGCCTTGCCTTTCCCCCTCAGAAAAAAAAGAGACAGAAACAATAATTTTATATGCCTGCCCAAAGGGTCCAGATGCAAAACTCAAGTGGATATGCATAGACACAGAGAAGGATTCAAAGGCAGAGGCAGATGAGCTGAGATGTATTTTATAGCTTTTCAATTGAAGTCTTCATCTTTTTCTAAAACTTGAGAACTGTTTAGTCTGCAAGTAAATAAGTCTTTGCAAGTTACCTGAACCCCAGAGAGAATTGTGCACAGACAGTTAAGAAGGGGAGGGTTTGAACTCAATTTCAAGATCAGTGCATTTCTGGCTTAGCCCACTGTCTACTATACCACACAGCCTTTCCATAAATTGGTGGTATTTATATTAGTTTTAAGATTAAAAAGTATTTTACACCCACTAGCTTGCCTTTGGATAACTAGAAAACCTCCCAATAGATGGTATGGTTTTGGTGATTCACCCATGTCACTGTTATCTCTTAGCTAACCTGGGTATCTCCCATTCCTTTGCTGGTGTCTCAGAATGAACAATAGATTGCAAGCCAAAAGATCTGGGTTCATATTCTGTTTTTTATATACTAGCTATGTGACCTTGGGCAAGTCATTGTTTTAAAAGTGGGGAACGATTCGAGGGAGAAGTCATCCAGTCCAACTCACTCTTTTTGGTAGATGAGGAAACTAACCACTTTGAGCCTCAATTGTCTGATTTATAAAACGAAGATTTAAAAAAAAATACCTCATCTCCTTCCTATCTCACAAGAACCCAAAGGGGCTAGAGAAGTATCATTTGTTATTGATAATAATTATAAATTTATAGTGGTAGACTGGATGGAGAGCTGGCAGCAGAGTAAGGAAGACCTGAGTTCCAATCCTGTCTCTGCCATAGCATTACTTAATTTCTCAGTGCCTCCAGTTAATTCATTAAGAAGATAACTTACACAGAAGGTGGAATCACAGGTTGAGACTTAAACAAAACAAAACACAGAAATAAGGTATATGTAGTTCAATAATAATGTAGAATAATTACAATTTATATTATTATTACATGTCACTGTCATTTTTTCATAACTTAGAACCCAGTAATTCAACCCAATACCCAGTTTATCAGTAAAAGATAATTCTATTACAACTCACTGACTAATATTTTCTATTGGTCACTAAGTTTCACAGACAACTTCTCGTGCAATAAGCCTGTAAGATTGGTATTACCCCCATTTTTAGAAAAGGAAGCTGAGGCTCAGAAGGTTAAGGGAATATCCTGGGATCCTATAGCTAAGTGCCGTAGGCAGCTTTGAAGGGGTTTAATGCCAGTGTTCTTTCCACTAGGCCCTACTATTTCTCATTCCATTATAGCCTTTGAATGAATTCCTCATCTCTGGAAGGCAGAGGCAGGATAGGAGTTGGTTTACCTTTACTATCCCCTCCCCTGGCTTCCCCAGAGCCCTAGCATACCCCATTCTCCAAAGGCCAACCCATTGCAATATTCTAAAGAGAAGCTGTGTGAGACCTGCCACCCCAAGGTCCACTCCCACATTAAGAAGTACCTAAAAAAAAAAAAAAGAAGTGCCTAGCCCCTACAGGTTGTGGAAGAGAAGGTTCCACTTTGTACCAGAGCATGCACATTGCAATACTTTCTTTGTTTCCCTGACTTCTTTGCCAAAGGGTTCCCTGCCAGGGCAGCATCCATCCCCAATCTTCCTTGAATATTTAATCTGCCTTTTTTAAAAGGCCTCTTAAAATAGCTAAACTTTTCATGAAGGATTTTTGTTCCTACCCAGGCAGGGAGCGATGGAATGAACAGAAGCCTTCCCATGACTCCCACATGAATGAAGTCTCTGTTCTAGTTCCTTTTTGTTAAGGAGACTGATCCTCTCCTGGTTCGTCCCTTACCATGGACAGAGGCTCTGATGTGACAGCTTAGAACCAGAAGGAGCGTAGGGTCAAAGATTTAGAACTGGAGGGAGTTGGTCCTCAGGAACCCTATGTCCAACTTCCACATTTTACAGATGAAGAAACTGAGGCTCAAGGAGTTTGAATGACTTTCTTAAGATCATATCTGTAGGTGGGGTCAAAGGTTAGAGGCAGGATTTGAACCCAAATCCTCTGATCCCAGAGTTAGGACTCTTTTTACTATGCTGAACCAATCAGCAACTTCAGAAATTCTTTAGCATATCAAAAGATGGGTGATTTAATTGGGCAGAGGTGTTCCTTTCATCTGTACATATCCCACCTCCCTACCCTGGAGGCCAAAGCCATCCATCCTAGGGTAGGAAAGTCTTTGGTGATTTGAATCTCTCTGAACTTAGCCAGGCTGGCCCTCAGATGACAGACTCAATGCCCTTCCAGCTTGGTTGAATCTGCCTAATATTTACAGGCTGCCAATACAGGAACAACTCCCCGACATGAAGAGTCACTAGATGACTTGAACTGGAAGGGAAGTGTGTATGTTCAGGATATGTCTCTGAAGCCCATCCTCCCTCCGGGGGTCATTGTTTTCCCAGATGTCTCCCCCCCAGGCCACAAAGGCACCAACTATGGGGGCATCAAGGCTTGTGACCACCTGGATAGGAAATAATTCATATTCATAACAACACCTCTCTAACCTTACCCTTATTTCCACCAAAATCCATTTTAACCTTTCTCATCCAGGAAGTCTTCCTGAATTTCACCCCTGCCGCACCCTGACCTTCAATTACGCTCTTACTCTTCTTCCATTCAATATGCATGTTTTGATTGGCAATCATTTGTTTATCACATCTTTCCTTCATTTTCATACACCAGATTTCCCCTTGATCCCACAATAACCCTTTAAGATAATCAGGGAAGGGATTATGTCTCATCATCATCATTGCCACCATTACCACCATTGTTACCATAACCATCATTGCTACCATCACCACTGGCCATCACTGCCATCATCATTAAAGTCATCCACCCTCACCAAATTCACCATCATCATTATCACCATCACTGCCACCATATTGACCACTATTGTTAAAACCACAGTCATTGCCGTATCATCATACTAAACGTTACTACCATCAATACCATTCTCACCATTAATATTACCACCATCACAATTCATGGTTCCATGAAAATTTGGGCCAGTGAACTTAACTTGGTTTTCTGGCAAAACTTGGAGGGATTTTTTTGGAGGGAGGAAAGGCAAGGCAATTGGGATTAAGTGACTTGCCCAAGGTCACACAGCTAGTAAGTGTCAAGTGTCTGAGGCCAGATTTGAACTCAGGTCCTCCTGACCCCATGACTGATGCACTATTCATTGTGCCATCTAGCTGCCCCTTGGAGGGATTTTTATGACCATTTAGCAAGGGAAATAGCAGTGATGAAAACCAGCATGAGCTTATCAAGCATGTCTCATACCAAGATAAGATCATTTCCTTTCATGATAACATTAGCAGATGAGAAGATTAGCAGATCGCCATAGACGTATCATACCTAAATTTGGGGAAGGCATTTGGCAATATCATTATTACTTTTGGAAAAGGTGGAGAGAGCTGAGCTAAATGATTGTGCTGTTATGTGGTTCCTGTTAAGTTAAATGACTAGAATCCATTTGAAAGAAGCTTTCTAGTGTAGGGCCTGGAAGATGTCCTGACTTAAATTAAGGTAAACTGGCATACTTATCCAATCTGCAGATGACACCGAGGAACAAATGACATGATGGTTAGATTCATAGATGACACAAAGAAGAAGGACATAAGAGTTAGAATCTGCCTGAAAAACCCTCAATGGACTAAAAATTGGGACCAGGTCTTACAATATAAAATGTCTGCCTCAGTGCTTTGATGGATAAGGGATCTCATCAGTGGTCTCCCACTGGTAAAGATTCTAGCAATTCACACTCTCTTCCTTTGTGATTCTTGTCCACACCTTTCTATTGATTCTCCATGTGCTAGTCCAGAGCACTGAAAGAACCCCTCTGGTTCTTTAAATATTTTATGGGTACCAGTGCAACAGTGGAACTGTCCATCTGTTATGCCTCACTCCTGCTACATGACCAGAATTTTGCCTTTTCTGGTCTTATCTGTCCTTGATAATGTCTTTTACTCCACTCACTTTTGCTCACAAGTCATTACTGGTAATGTGCTACAGCCTGCTCATGCCCAACATGCATCTTTCCATTGCCCTTTGGGTCACCAGAAAGGATGAGCCTTCTGGGACAGTGGCATTCCATGATTTGCAGCCACATAGCATCATTGGGAAAATATTAGTGTTAAAAAGATGAACTTTGGCAGCAGGGAGTAGTTTAGGATCATGAAAAGTACTGCACAGTTTCCCGAATGTGAGCCAGGCTCTTCTCCTGGTAGTTCTAGGTCTGGCTCACTGTCCCTCTTTACTGCCTTCCCAGCTACATGTACAGATGGATTGACTCTGTGGGCTGCCCATCCAGTTGCATTGTATAGTTTGGGCAATAGATGCCTTATTTGACTATTCTATTTTCCCACTGTGTTTTTCCTACTATGGATGGCTAGTCCAGCATCATTTTGAGGGAGATGGATCTCATTTGGGAGGTTCTACAGTGTTCCAGGAAAATATTATCTACAAACTGGAACATCTGGAGGTCCATACCAACCACTGGAAATCCCTCTCCCCTCTGGACTATGTAGAACAATTATATCCTCCATGCCTCTGGCAAACAACACTAATGAGCATAAATCTCCATGATTTATATCTCACTCAGGTCTAATAATCAGAAGATTCTCAAAGATAGTGCACAAAGGTGCCTCAATAGCCCACATGTGTCATTGAATCTTGTACGGAAAAGAGGTAGAGGACAGTAGATTCAAAATGAGGCATCTATTCTCAGGTGGTGTTTGTTTTTCTTGTATATTTATTTATTACAAGGTCGGTATTATGAATAGACAGCTCATTGGGAACTGACAGAAATAGAAAAGAGAAAAGAAAACAATAAAACATTTTAAAATAGTTTGCTCTGGGAAGAATGTTTGTTTCCTTCTTAGATGATCAAAGATACCTTTGTTTAAGCACTGAACATCTTCTTGAGGATATTACAGAGATGAAAAAGTAGACGCTATTCCAAAGTCAATCCACTCTCTACAGTCACACTGTTGTTGATCGACAGATGGGAACCAGAACACTAGATGCCACTGAGCTTATTATCAGTTGGCTATCTTTAAAAAAGTATTTGATTTGTCAGGTCAAAATGCCATTTTAATCATCCTCGTTCAAAAGGTTTGTCCCAGGCCAATGCCAATCCAATTAAATCCAACAAACCTAAATTAAATGCAGATCACTTAGCCTCTGTTTGTCTTAGTCCCCTCACCTGTAAAATGGGGATAATAGTAACATGTATTTCACAGGGTTATTATGTGCCCAACACAGTGCCTGGCACATAGGAAGCATTAGATAAATATTAACCCTTAGTAGCAGCAATAGTAATCATAGTCACAGTGGTGGGGGTGGGGGTGGGGGTGGTGCAGGCACCCAAATCATACAAATTGACCTAAAAGATGTAACATCGGGGAGAACTTCATTTGTGGATGCCCGTGTTACTACCATGTAAGGCATAAATCAGGGGGTATATGCTCATAAAAGCATCTCTATAGATAGGGTGGTTCTCCAAATGTCCTTGTTTGCAAAGTACCTTCTATAGGCATCCAGCCTATAAAATTAGAGGGTTTCTTAAATGAGATCCATAGTCATTCAAAAGAGTTTGAGCTAGCTATCCTTTCAGGAAAAACCAAGAGGATGAAAAATGTCTATTGTCTAGACAATGATATGAAGTTGGATGAGCAAGTTATAGAGCACATCCAGCTGTACTTATGTCTTGGATGGGCCCTGTATGTGAACATGTACTGGGTGCAGAATTGAGTTGAATAGATTAAGTTGACATTGAGAAAGGGCACAATTTGAGAATGACTCTACATTTCTTCCTGAAACAAAGTCCCATTTTTTTCAAAGCCCCATTTAAAAAAATAATCAGTATTCTTCTAGTATGGTTTTATGAGTTTAAGTCATAAAATATTATATCTTCAAGGGACTATAGTTGAGGGTACCTATTGGGCTATAGGGAGGAACATCATGGACATGAGGAGGTTACAAAGCATTCCAAATGAGGAATTACAAAGGGAAAATGATATAAATGATGTCCTCAGGAGAATGTAGGCCCAGAATAAAGGATGAGTCAGTCAAGGGGTGAGGTTGAGTTAACCAATGGCCAGTCTACATGCTTCATTGATAACCATGTGATATCTGAAGAACACAAGGAAGACCTCAAGCACATGGGATAGAATACCTGAGATCATTTTATGGTAATACATGTATGAGAGTCAAATAGGACAGGGAAGCAATGTAGGGTTGCAATCTCATCATTTGAGGGAATACTCACATCAGTGAGACCATATATTCATTTTGATAGTGGAAAAAAGTATAAGCTGATGCTTATTATCCTTAGGTGACTAATTTTCAACATTTTCTTCTTTGGGGAGAGAGTTTGGAAGTATCAACCATGTTCAGTCTCATTAGATTAGATGCTTCTTCCATTTAAGATAGCTTAAAAGTTTTTCCCTGTGTTCCTTTAAATTTGTATCTCTTCTAGCACAGCACATATATACATATACACACATACACATACACATATACATGCATATACATGTGTATATACACATACACACACATACATATACTTGCTTCAGATTCCAATATCAGCCATTCATCTAGATTTGGCCTTCATAAGTACCACTGTCACTTCCTCACCAAACTACTGAGGTCACAGAACCCAAATTTCATAGTCCTACTATCACTGATATTGAGCATAAATTACCAGAGAAATGGTAGCCCTGTCCCTTTTCACATCTATATGCTGTCCCTCCCCACCCCACCCCCACTTTCAGTTTCATCTACAGATGCTATTGGAATAATTTTCTCAAGCAGGATTTCACACCAAGTTCTCTTCAGGCTTGTTTTCCTCTCAACTGCTTTTTACTGTTTTCCATAATCTTCCATCATCTTTCTCTGTAAGGCTTTGCAAATGAGCTTATACACTAAGTCTGCACTGTGCCCTCAGCTGCCATATGTCTCTCCTTGGCAGAGAGATCACATTTGCTGAACAAGATCATTTCTTGGCTCTTTTGGCCTTCTTCTCTTGGCACCTTTCTTACTCATGCTAAACTTTTCTAAGAAATGGTGACAGAATCAATGTCTTTACTTTTGTCCATTTCCTATTTTTCAGAGTTAACATGATGTTTGAACATATCACAATAGTTTTTCTATATTCACAGACAGTTTCTTCTCATCTTTATTATTTCTTCTAATTTGGTATTGATTTTGACCTTTGTTCTATCTAGTCTGTGATCTGGCTGCACTCCTACAGAAAATTCTGAAATGACTCTCTTATCAGTAACCAATTATTTTATGTCTGTCAAAATGTACCACATTTCATTTTTATGATGTAGTTTGGTGCAATGAAAAGCATTACAGGTATCCACACATGAGAGTCTACAAGCCTTTATCCGCTTCCTTTCCTTTTACTCTGTGTTTTCTATCATAGTTTACACTCTCCTTGTCTCACCCACATTCAAATGAAGTCAACTTAGTGCCGAGGTAAATATAGTCATCTTTTCAAAAATTGTTGCTAGTTCTTCATAGAATTGTTTCTGACTATATCCTCTGTAGCACATTCACACTTAAGTTGCAATCATCACAATGATAGTCTCTTCCCCCATGAAATGATGCTTTTTATTTCCTTTGGACCAATGATGAAATCAACTTTTCCTGCTCCTTTGTTTTTCTATGGCAAACATGTGACTCACTCTTTTCTTTCTCTATAATGTCTTTATGACTTCTGACTTCATTTAGAGTGAGAATTCCAAGACATCCTGACATGGGATAGGGCACTGGACTTGGAGCAAGGAAGATCTTACTGCCTGACACTGGACAAGCCACTTAACCTCTCTTTGCCTCAGTTTTTTTTAAATTGTAAAATGGGAATAATCTTAATAAATACCTCACAGGGCTATTGTAAGGTTCAAATGCTCAAATGAGATGTCAAAAATACATTAGAAATCACAAAGTACTATATTATGGTTGTTTTAATAATACTAACACTAATAACATCAGTTGCTTATTTACTCATTTATCATTGAACAAAGATCACACATTATAGTTCCTACAGTTATATTTGAATTCATAGATGGTCTAAAAACTGTGTGATTCTTGGCATCCTCCATCTCCCTTTCCACCACTCTGCCACCACTGCTATGCAAATGGAACTGGACTGCACAGGGCTGAAATGCTTTCATATTTTTATGTGTTGCATGGATAATAGTGGTTAAAATGTAGCCCTATTGCCCAGCCTTCTGATCAGGACTCAATCACATTGGTCTATGTAAACAAAGTCTATATCTGGAACTATAACTGAATATATCTAGCTGTTGGAACTCAAACTTCACTAGTAGTAAGTCAGAATTGCCTCCAAGCCTCTGGTGATGAGGCATCAGAGTAGGACTTTTGTGACAGAGGATGACCTAGGGAGAAAGATTTAACCAAAAAGCTCTCAACGTATATATCATTGGCTGGAACTAATGGCATTGAATAGAAACAAATGTCAAGTTTCAGCCAAGGGTTCAAAAATTCAACTTCACGTGTACAAGATAGAGGAAGCCAGGCTAGAAAGCAGTTAGCATGAAAAACACCTGAGAGTTTTGGTGGATTGTAAGCTATGTATGAAACAAGACATGACAACCAAAAACATGAAGAGGAACTTAGGCCATGTTGAGAGAGGCCTAATGTCTAGAACCAGGGAGGTGATAGCACTATTGATTTTTTTTTCCTTGTCAGATGTCATCTAAAGGATTATTTTCCATTCTGCTTAGGAATGTTTTAGGAAGCATATTGACCATACCTCCACCTCTTCTTTTCCCTTGCTTCCTTATAAACAGAACTCAAACACTACCCTCTACATAATTCCCCCACCTACTAGTGCTCCCACACCACACAAAATACCTTAAATTTGTTTCATATATACCTACATGTGCATGTTGTTTCTGCCTATAGAATGTAATCTCCTTGAGTGCAGAGAAGTTTTGTCTTTATATCCCAGTACCTGGCACAATCCCTGGCCCATAGGATGCACTTAATAATTGCTTGTTTGTAAATTGATTGATTGATTGTATGCTAATGCCAGATAAAAATGATTTGAAGAAACTGGAGGTATTGAGCCTGAAGAAGAAATTTGTCAAGAAAAGTAGAAAACAAGAACTCCCCTTTAAAATGTTAATGGCTGTCCAACAGAAAAGGGATTGGCCCTGCTCTCCTTGACCCAGAGAGGCAAATTTGGGCTTGATGTAAGGAAGGAACAAAGCATTTGTTAAGTACCTACTGTGTGCTAGGTACTCAGCTAAGCACTTTACAAATATTAGCTCCTTTGATCTTCACAACAGCTCTGATAGGTAGGCACTATTATTGTGCCCATTTTATTGTTGATGAAACTAAGGCAAACAGAAATTAAGTGACTTTCTTAGGCTCAAACAACTAGTATGTGATTCAACCCTGAAGCCAGATTTGGACTCAGATCTTCCTGAATCCAGGCCCAGTGCTCTATCTACTCTACTATACCACCTAGATGCCTAGTAAGGAAGAATTCCCTAATAACTGGAACTATGCTATTTCTCTTATTTTATTTTATTTTTTACCAATTACATGTAAAAAAATTTCAATTTCATTTTTAAAAAAATACAAATACAAGAAGCAAGAGAAGCATGAAAAAGTAAACAGGGAAAAGAAATCGTAAGGGACTTATTAAAGTTGAATTATTTACATTCTTACATGGAAAAATGATAGTTATAACTCATAAGACTTTTCTCAGTATGACACTTGAAAGGAATATGTGTGTATATGTATATGTATATGTATATGTGTATGTGTATGTGTATACATACATATATATGTACGTATAGGAGGGTGTAGGTGTGCATAAATATATATGTGAGGGTGTGCATATATAAGTACATGTATACATAGACAGAGGGCACAGGAAGAGTTGAATATAAAGGGATGATATATAAAAAATAAAATTAAGAGGTAAGAGGAATATATTGGGAGAAGGAGAAAGGGAGACATAGATTAGGGTAAATTATCTCACATAAAAGAGGCAAGAGAAAACTGTTATAATGGAGGGGAAGAGCAGGAAGGTAAAAGGGAATGGGACAACCTTATTCTCATTGAATTTGGCTTAAGGAGGGAATAACACACACACTTAATTGGGTAGGGTATCTTACCCAACAGGAAAATAGGGGGGAAGGGGATAAGAGGGAGAATGACAGATGGGAGGGCAGATTGGGGGTGAGGGTAGTTAGAAACAAACACTTTTGAAAAGGGACAGGGTCAAAGGAGAAAATAGAATAAGTGAGGGGTGGGACAGGATGGAGTTAGTCTTTCACAATATACCTACTCTGGCAATGTTTTGCATAACTACACATGTACAACCTATATTGAATTGCTTATCTTCCCAGTGGGGATGGGTGAGGAGGGAAAAAGGGAAAAAAATCTGGAACTCAAAGTTTTAAAAACAAATGTGTATAAAAAAAAGAAATCCCTCTTGTTCTACAAGAAATTAATCCCTCTTGCTCTACAAGAAATTAAGGGGGAAGGAGGTAAGGGATAATGGGGTATAGGAGAGAGGGCCAACTAGGGTAATGGATAACCAGTATGTTTGCCATTTTGGGGTGGGAATAGGGGAGAGATGGGGAGAAAATTTGGAACTCAAAATCTTGTGGAAATAAATGCTGAAAATGAAAACTAAATAAATAAATAAATTCAGGGGAGGAAGAAATTACTTGTCCAAGGTCATACAGCAAGTTAGTAGGAGGGCCAGGACTTGAGTCTATATATCCCAAGTTAGTCCAGGTTCTTTTCAATTTAACTCACCAAACATTAAACAACTATTGTATGCAGACCATCTTGTTTAGAAACTGGGGGAACTACCAAGTTTAGATATGATACAGTTCTTGTCCTTACGGATATTACAGACTAGCAGGGGGAGTGGACATGTGTGCATTTGCACACACATACACACACACACACATTCTTCAGCACTAAAGAAATCTTCTAGTTGCATGTATAGGCATATATAGATCCAAATTCCTCCATACCTTCACAGACTGTCGAATGGGCTGCTGTAGCCATCAGAATCCAGCACCAGCAACAAACCTGTCACCTCTCTGCACTTGGAAACCTCAGACCAGACCCACTGTCCATTAATAGGCTCATACTTAAGGGGTCATAATATAGTTTAAGGAAAAGGGAGTTCTATTTCAAGCTATGGGCTTGGTTTTAAATCCTGACATTTCTTTGCTTTCCATCTACATGGGTGTGGGCAAGTCTCTTCTTCTCTCTAAGCCCCATTTTCCTCACTGATAAAAGGAGGATTTACAGGATCTCTGTGTCCTTTCCTGCTCTCAGGACCTAGGTATCTGCACTCTTAACTACAATACAAAATATGGAGGGGGTAGTGTGGGTGAGGGGAGAGTACTGGTTTGGGAGTCAGAGTACCTGCGTTCAAATGCCACCTCTGCCATCTTCTGTCTGAGGGATATTCCCTCTTTGGCCTTCAGTTCTTCTCTGGGTAAAGTGAAAGCATTGGACTACATGGTCTCTCAGGTGTTTCCTCCACTCCAAATCTCCTAATCCACTATTCTGTAAGATAAATTCAACTGTGTGAAGTCAAAGGGCGAAAAAATTGTGATTGCCGCAATTAGGGAATACTTCTAGGAAGAAGTAGCTTGTCAGTTAGTCTTGGAAAAAGCCATAGGAGGAAGAATTCCTCCCTTAGGTAGGCAGCAGTTTGGGCAGCACAGAAAGGCCCATTTTGGTTGGAGGATAAGGGATAGCCCTCAGGAAGGAAAGACACAATGTATGTATATATTCATATACATATATATACACATGCATATGCATACATATATATGTATATATGCATATATACATATCTCTGAGGGATTGTGAGGAACCTCAAATGCCAGGATCAAGTCCTTGGATTTTCCTGGGAAAATATAGGGAGCCATTGGAGGGTTTTGAGCAGAAGAAGGACATGAGAGATCAATGGCCTTGGAAGGGTAGCCTTTCCACTAGCCCAGGCTGAGTCCTGCCTCCTTCTGGAGGAGGTTGTAAAGTGTCAGCACATTTTGAAGTTGTCCTCAATTCACAAAAACCCAGGAAGATCAAGCAAAATTCTCAAGGTGCCTGTCCTTTCAGATTGCTGGTAGAAAGGTGCTACAGAAATCCAAGGTGTTCCACAAAGAGGAGCTTCAATGGGGCTTTGATTTACAGAACCAGGCTTTGGCATCAAACGGCAATCATCGAACAGAGACAGAGAGAGGCTCAGTGAAACCTATTAGTGTAAACCTCATTAATCAGATGTCTCCTTATTCAAAGATGCAGGTAATTAGAGGCAGTGCTGTGCCCCAACGAGCTCGGTGCCCTATTGTTCTAGGAGACAAACACTGGACAGGCTGCACCAGGTTACTTCAAAGTCTACTTTTTCCTATCCCTTGTGTTTCTAATTAATGAGCATGTAGATCTCACATGCTCATCATCTGTCAGAATTGGAGAATCCTTAAGAGGACAGAATGTCAAAGCTAGGAGAGATCTTAGAACAGAAAATATATGTCAGGGCTGGAAGGGACCTTAGAGGTTAGAATGTCAGAGCTGGGAGAGACCTCAAAGCAGAGTGACTGAACAGGGAGGGGCTTTAGAACGTTAGATGTTATAGCTTGGAGGGACCTTAAAACATAGGGTGTTAGAACTAGAAGTGACTTTGGGACATAGAATATAGAATGTCAGTATTTGGAAAGGCTTTAGAACTTTGAATGTCATAATTGGGAAGGACCTTAAGACACAGAATATCAGAGGGATCTTAGATCTTAAAACAGAATATAGAAATATAAGAACTGAGAGTCACTTTAGAACATAGGATGTCAAGACTTGGAAGGACTTCAAAACAAAGAATGTCAGAACTTAAAAGGACCTTAAGACACAGAACATAGAATGTCAGAGCTGGATGGGGATCTTAGATATGTCGTAAATGTAATGTCATAATGTCATAAATAGGAGGGATCTGAGGACATAGGATAACAATGGAGGAACTTTTTTATTTTTTAATATTAAAAAATGTTATTCTCAACTTGACAAATACCAACAATGAGCATTTCCAATTGCAAAGAATAACAGAAAAAGAGAATTGTACATGACATCATTAATTTCCATCATACGAGTTTGTTTTTAAAGTATAAAATAAATTTAGTATGTTAGTCCCAAAGCCATCCCAAGAACCTCCTTCTGTTCCCCTTTGTGCATTTTTGAATGCATCATTGATGTTACTCATTTCTTTTCTTTTTAAACATCCTTATCATTGGTCTCCTTTCCCCCATCTTACCTTCCATTAAAAGACCCCATGATTTTCCTTTTAACAAACAACCATAGTTAAGGAAAGTAAATCCACCATGCTATTGTCTTATGTCTATGTCCATGCCTTTGTCTATATCCAAAATTGTATGTTTAGTTCTGCACCTGTAGCCTCTTGTGAAAGGGCCAGAAGCACACTTTGCCAATAGTCCTCCAAAGTCATGGTTGGTCATTGTATTTTTCTTTACAGTGTTATAGCCATTGTAAAAGTTCTGCTTCTGCTCATTCCACTCTGCATCAGTTCATAAAAGTCTTTTAAGATTTTTTGGATTCTTTCTCCTTTATTGTTTCATACAGTACAGTAGTATTCCATTATATTCTTATATCATAGTTCTTTTTTAGCCATTTCCCAATTGATGAGCATCTCCTTAGTTTCCAGTTCTTTGCTAAAAGAGAAAGTACTGCTAAGAGAATTTTGTATGCTTACCTCCTGGTTTAATAGTTCTAGAATGGAAAAGAACTTTAGAAGTTGTCTAATCTACTGCTCTCATTGAATTGATCAGGAAACTGGGGTATAGCAGGGTTAAGTGATTTGCCTAAGGTCACAAATGCAATAAGCATCAGAGGTAGTATTTAAGCCAAGTCCTTGGACTTTAGGACCACTGATAATTCTACTCTACCACAGGTCTTACCGTCTTTCTTTTAACTCTTTGGAATATAAGGCTTGGAGTGGGTTTGCAGAGACAAAACGTATGCATGGTTTAGTAACTTTTGGAGTACAGCTCCAAATATTTTTTCTGGAATCATTGTACCAGTTCACAGCTCCACCAACAATGCATCAGTGTGCCTTTCCTCCCATATCCCTTCCAACAATTGTCACTTCTCTTTATTGTCATCCTTGACAATCTGATACAATATTTTTGCTTTACACAGTAAGGAAATGGGATTCAGAGACGGGGTGTAGCTACCCAGGATGTAGCTGGTGACTGACAGAACTGGCAACCAAAAAAACCTAGATCCAATGTCAGGAGCCTCATTTTCATGGATCCCAGGAAGTGGTGGCAGCCAGCAATTCTCCCCACCTTCCAGCCAGGAAGGGCTTTGTTGGGGCTGAAGAAAATGGCATTACTCACATAGTATACTCCCCATCCCATATCCCCACCCATACCATTTCCTCTTCCAGAGTCAGAGTGCTGTAAACTAGAGTCAAGAAATTTCAAATCACGCCTCTGGTATTTACTAGCTGTAGAATTATGTATCATTCTCTTCAACTCTGTGGGCCTCAATCTCCCCATCTATACAATAAAGATAATAATATTCATAGTACCTGCCTCCCAGCGCTGTTGTGATGCTCCAATGAGTCATGTCTATAAAGTACTTTGCAGACTTTAAATCACTATAGAAATAACAACTATTCTTTAAAAATCAGCCTACCCCTCCAATCCTAGTGAAAATGCCACCTCCTCAATGAAGCCTTTCCTGATCACTCCATCCTTCTAAAACAGAGATTTATCTCTGGAAGTGACCTTAGAGACCATCTAGTCCAAATCCCTCATTTTCCAGATGAGGAAGCAAAAGCCCAGAGGAGTTGTGCCTTGACCAAGGTCACACAGCAAGTCTGTGACAAAGACAGGATTTTAACTGGTTATCTGACTCCAAATCCTGTGTTTCCATCATACCCCACTGCCCCTTTTCTTTTTCCTCTGAACTCCTAAAACATTTATAAGATACTCCTCTCATTAGAAAGTCATCTATAAATTTAGAAGGAGATGTATAGAATAATGACTCAAGAATCTGGAAAATGAGGGTCAAATCCTGGCCCTGCCACATCTTCAATTTGTGAGTTTAGACAAATCATTTCCTGTTTCTGAGACTCAGATCCCAACTAAGTAAAATGAGAGGGTTGGATGCAATGACCTTGAAGGTTCCTTTCAAATCTAAAAGTCTTATGAGTTTATCAAATATCTCTAGTTACAGGGAGATCATTACCCTCACTAGGCAACCCATCCAGGGGTTGGATAGCTGCATTCATTAGCAAGTCTCCCTTTGTATAATCAGCTTCAATCTACCTCTGTGTGATGTTCCCGCATTGCTAACAGTTCAGCATTTGTTGTCCTCTACCCACCAGAACAGGATACTATAAGCTTCTGTGTATCACAGAAAACATCCAGCAAAGGACTCATTGTCTTTTCCCCTAAATCCTCCCTACTCCTGTCTTTCCTACTTCTTCTTGAGGTCACTATCTTCCTGTCTAAGTCACATAGGCTTACAAGTTGAGTATCACCTTCCACTCCTAACTCGCCCCACCCTATTCAATCTTTTTCCAAATTGTATTGATTTCACTTTCAGAGCATCTCTTGAATATGACTCCTCTCCTCTGACACTGCCACCACCTGGTACAGGCTCTCATCACCTCATGCCTGGGCTATTTCAATAGCCTTTTGATGGGACTCCCTACCTTATGCCTCTCCCCATGCTAGTATATCCTCCACTCAACTGTCAAATTAACCAGCCTTAAACTCAGATCACCCCCTTCCCACATTCAATAAAATCTAGTGGCCCTCTATCACCTCCAAGATCAGATATGAAATCTTCAGTCTGGTCTTCAAAGGCCTTCATAAACTGGTCCCCTCCTACCTTTCCTGTCTTCTTACACCTTATTTCCTCCTTCCATCTCACCATGTGCTCTTTGATCCAATGACACTGGCCTCCTTCCTCTTCTGAGAATAAGACTCTCCATCTCCATTTCTAGCCATTTTCAGACTGTTCTCCATGCCTCAAAAATCTCTTCCTCATCCTTACCTCCTGGTTTCTCTGACTTTCTTCAAGTCACAGCTAAAACTTCACCTTATACAAGAACCCTCTTCTGATCCCTTTTTAATACTAGTGTTTTTCCTCTGTTGGTTTTCTCCAATTTATTCTCCTATATGTATCTTGTTTGTATAGTTATTTTCATATCATGCCCTCCTCTAGACTCTGAGGTCCTTGAGAATTGGGATTGCCTTTTGTCTTTCTTAGTACCCCCCACATAGTGTATATTTAATAAAAGCATGTTGACTGACTACTCCCTTTTTGGTGTGATAAATGTTCTGATAGAGGCAGCATCCAATCTCCCCCAAATCATGTTTTCACTAGGTAAAGCCTCCCCATTTCCCTCAGCTATTTCTCAGATGACCTGATTTCCAAAGCCTGGTCTATAAAGTACTTCCTGGTCTCCCTCCTCTCATCTACATGAATGCTTGTCATCAGCAGCATTGGAGAAACTTTTTGGTCGCCCCTGCCTCTTTTTTTTTCTCTCTCTCTCTCTCTCTCTTTGAAGGGGCCACTTTGGCTTGTGTGCTCTCTGAACTGGCCTATGATTCACAAAAACTCCTATCTCCCCACTCCAGGATGCAGCCCAGATCCCACCAATTACCAGCTGCCTTGATGTATAACACTGTAAAACCCTTAACCTCATTATAAGGAATTTCTTTTGAATGGCCTTTAAAAACCATCTCATTACACAGGAAGAGCTGTAATTACTTTTAGCGAGATGGAGATACTGCACAGGTGGGAGCATTGGGGCCATCAAAACAGCAGTGAAGATGGTTTGCTCCAGTCGCTTTCACAAGAAGACAAAAAGCTCCTTACCACCTCCTTTTCTGCCCCTGCCCCCAACCTTCCCTTGCATCCTATGGGAGTGTATCTTCTTTGGAGTTTCCTGAGCTGGAAGTTGGTCCCCTTTCCCAGTCCCGGAGTTCAGAGGGAGAATGAATCCCCCAAAACAGAGAGATAGAACTCCCAAATGACTGCTCAGTAGGGGCAGATAACGAGGTGGGGGGAGGGGGGGAAACCAAACGTATGCTGCTTCTATACCTGCTCTGGTCTTCCCATTTTTTCCTACACAGTTATCTCATGATCTAAACTGAGCCCCTAAAGGGCTCAGTGCTGTGGGGAAAGGCATAAGAAGGCAATGTGGTGTTGTGGAAAGAACACTAGATTTTTAGAGCCAAAGGATCTGGGTGCAAATCTCATGTCAGCTACATCTTACCTGTGTGATCTTGGCTGAGTTACTTCCCCTCTCTGGGCCTCAATTCCTTCATAAAATGAGGGAACATCAAACCAGACAATATCTTGTGTCCTTTTAGTACTAGATCCAAGGAAAGTGGTCTCTGCCTTTGAAGATCTCCCAGTCTGATTGAATTCAGTAAATATCTCTTCTAGGCTTACTGTGCACACAGGCACTATTGTCTGGGGAGGACTAGCCCCTTTCTCCGCAGGGTTTCAAATTTAAGAAGAGGTCAAACAAGAACACACAATTATAACGTAAATATGAATGTAGCCATTTCTATCTATTGCATGACACCATAGAAGGACAAAGGAGAGAACCCTATCGGGGAACTCAGGGAGGGGTCGATGGAGAATGTTACATCTGGGCTAGATCTTGGAAGGTAGGAAGGATTCCTACAGGAAAAGAGAACAAGTATGATGGAAGAGAAAGGGTCTTCATCCTTGGGTTCTTGGTCAAGTTTTCTGAACATTCAGAGTAGCCAATATGAAAATGGGCTGGATGGCTTGCAGGGTAATTCATCTAACTTCTTTCCTGTCTCCATATCTCCAACTCCACCTTTGAATTCAGTTCTGCCACAAGAGCTGACAAAAGCCTTATCTGTCTCTTTCAACTACCATCACAATCATTTTTCTTTGCCCTTCTTGGGGTAAAGGTAGTTTGCCCCAATATTCAATGTGGAACCTGAAAGAACAATGAAATTCCACATCTGGAAGGTTTCTATAATTTCTCTAATTTTGCCCTACACATGAATCTCTTCTGTAGCTCCTCTCACAGGGGAGTCTCTGTTTGATGGTCTCTAGAGAAAAGGAGCCACTACATCCTGAGGCAGCCTCTTCTACTTGTAGCCAACTCTAATTGTTAGGAAGCTCTGCCCCTCTCCTCCCCACCCCTAAGGAACACAGTTGAGGGCTCGAAAGACCATGTTGGTCATCTAGTCTAACAACCTCACTTTAAAGAGGAAGAAACTGAAGCCAACAGCAGTGATTTGTCAAAGGTCACACAAGTAATAAGTGGCAGGATTCAAACCCTTGTCCTAAAAAGTTCGACACTTTCTCCATTGCTCAGTACTTCTATTGTCTATCTTGCTGTAACTAGCACTCATTGTTAGCACTTAGCACAGCACTTGGAACACAGTAGGTGCTTAATAAATGCTTTTTGGTTGATTATTCCCAGTTGTTCTTTTAAGCCAAGCATGGCCCTTCAATACAATTCAATCAACATTTGTTAAGTGCCTAATATGCACCAGGCACTAAACCCTCAGGGAGCTTACAGTCTAAAGGGGAAGACAGCATGCAATAAAATGCAGGAAAGTAGTGAAGGGAAGGAGCAGAACACCAGGGGGTACCCAGCATTTCCACATAGTTGAAACAAGGCAGAGTATCAGATGCAAACTGGAGTGAGCTGAGAGTCTGGTTTCTGTCCTCTATAAAGGAAGGCATTGGGAAGAGTTTGGTTCTTCACCCTCTAGCCCACCAAAGAGAGAGGAGAGGAGGCTACAGAGGTGGAATTAATTGAGGCTTGAGTAAACAGCATGGTGGTAAGATTAAAAGTGATGAATTTATCTTGGAATGGACATTGAAACCAGGCAGGGCAGTAGATACCCTGGAGTGCCTTCAAGATGCTTGAAGACAGCTGTCATTGCCTCCTTCCCCCTCATACACACCCTTTTCTTCTTCACCTAAGATCCTAGCACAACAAGAATGGCATGGGACGGAGAGCTACAGTAGTCTGTAATCTGTATGGGTGGAGAATCCACATGAAGGTACTCACACCTGTATATAAGCCTAGAGGTCTGGCTTTGAGTCTTAGCTCAGCTCTAGGCCAGCTATCAATTCACAGACATTTCAGCTGGAAGGGATTACAAAGATTATTGAGTCCGATTGCTCCTTTTGACAGAGGAGGAAACTGAGGTGCAGAGAGGCTAAGTCTCCTGAGATCACAGATGCCATTAATTGGCAGAATCAGCATTTGAACTTGGATCATAATTCTCTCCTTTGAATTCTCTCTCTCTTCTAGAGGCAGCTGTGAAATCCTGGCTGACCCTTAACCTATAATCCTAGATATTTTAAGCTGCAACAGACTTTAGGGATCATTTAGTCCAGGGGGTCTTAACCTTAGGTCCATGAACTTAAAAAAAATTGCATTTCAATATAGCTGGCTTCCTTGGTAAGCCAACATACTTTATTTTCTGTATTTAGAAATATTATTCTTAGAAGAGTTCTACAGACTTCCTTGGTCTACCCAGGGATTACATGACATACACAAAAGGTTAAGAACCATGGGCTAACCCTAATTCAGTGCCTAAGCAGAAATCCCCTCTACAATGCTACTGGCAAATGACCCTGACTCATGGACACTTTCCACAGAGGAGGGAATAGCCTGGGCTAGAGCCCTTGAAATTTGGCCAGAGCATGAGCACTTTGGGGATAGAATGTCTGGCTTAGAGGAATGAGTCCCTGAGTGCCCAGACCCTTGAGACAGATCCTCTTGGGAATGGGCTGACTGGATTTAGATAGGTCTCCCAGAGGCACTTGACCCTGTGTGGTCCTCCTAGGGATTGCCTAACTGGCTTAGAGGAAGGTGCTCTTGGACAGTCAGCCACATAGCAGGCTTCTTATGGGTCAATTGGCTGGCTTGGGGAATAGTATCCTTGGACATGGTCCAGCTGCAATTTTCAGGGGAAGTCTACTTGACTTGAATAAGGCATCTTTAAACACAAGGCCAAGTTTGCAGCCTCCCTAGGGAGTGATCTAGTTGGCTTGGGAGAGCCTGTCTGGCCATAACCATGAAATGCACCACCTAAAAATGGCTCTGCTAGATTGGGAGATAGCATTCTTCTGCCTCCCCTCACACATAGGCTCTTCCCACCTCCCCCTCAATAAACAAACAACCTAATCTCCAGCTAAAGAGTCCCCAAGAGATACATCAAGATTCTTTGCAGATACAGAGCCTCAGTTTCCTCATATAGAAAATGATGGGGTTTGACTCCATAATCTCTGTTCGTGTTGTTCCCCATATTTGGAATGTCATCTCTTCATCTTCTCACATTTCCTAGCTCCATCAAAAGCTCGGTTCAGGTCAGCTCCAAATTGTTCATTCTTTCTCTCCCCTCAACCAGTCTGCATAACTTTTGTATTTGTGTATGTGAGGTTTTCTCTCCACAGAATGTAAGCTCCCTGAGGGCAGGACCTGTTGTACTTTTTGGTCATTGTATCCTGTGCACACTGCCTGGCACATAGCCAATCCTTAATAAATGCTTACTCGATTGAATTAAATTCTCTCTCACTGGCTTCTCTCTGTCCCCATCTCTGTCTCTCTGTCTCTCTCTGTCTCTGTCTCTCTCTCTCTCTCTCTCTCTCTCTTCTCCTCTCTTCCCCCCCTCTTTCCATTCCTCCCTCTCTTCCCCTCCCTCCTTTTCTCTGATGCCTGGAATGCCCTCTCTCTTCCCCTGCACCTCTTACAATTCATTGTTTCTTTCATGATTTACTTCAAATGCCTCCTTCTACCAAGACCATTCTTGTTCCTACCCATTGGCTAATACTTTCCCCTTCCAGGTTACTGAGGGTTCACTTTGCGTGTGTCTTGTATATGCCTATTCATGTTCTCCCCCATTAGATTGTAAACTCTATAGAGGTTTGTTGTCCAGTCCTTTTCATTCATATCTGACTTTCCATGACTCCATTTGGGGTTTTCTTGGCAGAAATACCAGAGTGATCTACCATTTTCTTCTCCAACTCATTTTATAGATGAGGAAACTGAGGCAAACAGGGTTATGTGACTTAGCCAGGGTCACACAGCTAGAAAGTGTCTGAGGCCAGGTTTGAATTCAAGAAGATGAGTCTCTCTGACTCCAGGGCACGCATTTTATGCACTATGGCACCCCCTAGGCACCTGCAAACAGCAGGTGCTTAATAAATCCTTATTGATTTGACCATTCTCTACCCATTTCTCTCTATCCTGAGCTCTGACATCGAGAGGGAGGGAGAGGAAGAAGGAAGGATCCTGAGCCCTTGAGTCCCACCTCTCTGCCTCTCCCCAGCATCCTGGGTGTCCTGAGCTTTGCCTACAGGGTTGCTTCCTAACTCTTATTATAGTCCCTCTCTTGGGAGCCACTTCATCAGCCTTCAAAGGCTCTGACCTTTCCAGCACCCTGCCCTGCCATTGGCCACTAGCAGCCTAATGACCCTATGGGGACTGAAGGAGTAGGGGGAGCCTATCAAAATATGGCATATTGAAAAGGTCAAAATAGTATAGAGAGGGGCCATAACTCAGATGTGACTGATAACAATTATTCTCTTGCTTGTGCCCCTCTGCACACAAGACCCCAGGTGGGAATGGAAGTTAGAGGCAGTGCATGGGAGCGGCTTCCTGATGGGCCTGAGAGATGGACAAGGTCTTCCAGAGACCTGGGGAGAAGGTGCCCTCTTACTGTTGTGTCCTGCCAAGTCTGAAAGCTGGGGCTCACACTTGGCCTGGAATGGAGGGGATTCTGGCGAAGGTATTGAGGATACAGAAGATGTTTTCTGCCCACTAAGAGCTTCTAGTAAATACTTAAGAGTCAGAGATTTTGACTGGAGCCTGGCCCTATGACTTCCTAGCTGGTTGACCTTGGACAAATTTCTGCCCCGCTGTGGCACAGACTGTGTCCTTCCCTATAAAAAGAGGAAGTTGTACAATAGAAAGTAATCAGGACCTGGATTCAAATCCTGCCTGCAGCACTTAGTATCTGCATGATAGGCTTGTTTTATTCCATAACTTAAAAAATAACATAAATAAAAATCTACCAAGAAGACTATCATTAAACTCGCTGCTTTGGCCAGTGGCCTGAGATGAGTTCAGCTCCTGCTTTAGCTCCTCAGGGACATGATGGTACAGTGGGAAAAACACTAGGTTTAAGTCCAACAATCTGCTCAAGTCTCTGCTTCGCTATTTCCTATTTGTGACATTGGACAAGTCTCTTGTTCCTAAGGTCTCTATAAAGTGAGGCCCTGGACTGGAAGACTTCAAAAGGCCCCTTGAGCTTGGACACATTCAGTTATTCCTCCCTCTGGGGCTTCGCCAGTGTGGCCTCCCTAAGGAATTAGAGCTGAAGAGAATTTAGTTGTCATTAATTCCGTTCCAATACACCCTCCATCATCCCCATTTTTTCTGATGAGAATACTGAGGCAACAAAAAAAGTCTTTTGCTCAAGATTGAAGAAGTAGTAAGATTCTGAGTTACACTGGCCCAATTTCCACACCACTTCAGCAGTTTTCATTGGGTGAAAATGGAGAGGGCACTGGCTGGCTAGTTCTGTTATGCCCAGGAAGCTTTTCCATCCTGCAATTGGTCCCAGACCCTGGGGGTGGGAAAGAGAAACTTTTATGGTTCAGTTATTTCAAGCCCAGCTTCTGTGAAATATAAATAATAATAAAAAATAATGTAATAGGGGTGGCTAGATGGCACAGTGAGCCCTGGAGTCAGGAGGACCTGAGTTCAAATTTGACCTCATTCTCTTAACACTTGCTAGCTGTGTGACCTTGGACAAGTCACTTAACCCCAATTGCCCTGCCTTCTCCCTCAAAAAAAGCCCCCCAAAATAACATATATATATAATAATTAAAATAATAAAAAAATAAAGTTTACCCAGTATCAATGACTCATAAGATCATAAGATTTATCTATTTTACAGAAGAAACTTACCACAGAGAGGGGAAGGGAGTTATCTAAGATCTCACAGTTAGTATACAGCCAGGTGCAGTGACTTTCAACCCTGTAGCTGGTACTTAAGAAATCAAGCGAGGGCTGGGAGTCAAATCCTCTGACCCCCTGGTCTGTGTTCTTTCCATTACAGCATCAGGAAAGTGCCACAGAACAGGGATGAGAAAAGATGTCATCACTCCATTCTCTCCTTTAGACCATGATCTGGTGGGAGCCTAATGGTGTAAATAATAACAGGGCAAGTGCTTCAGGACTTACTTATCCTTAGTTATACTTCAGCAAAGATGAGAGCTAGAAAAGACACAGTCCCAGCTTCAGGGAGTAGCAGACCTGTTTGAAAAGAAGCCAGAGGTCTGGTTACAGTATGCCATAGTAAATAGAATGCTGGGCTCAGAATCAGGAGAGACCTGAGTGCCTCTGGCACTTAATAGTTGTATGAACAAGGGAAAAAGCACTTAATGTCTTAGTGTCAGTTTCCTCATTTGTGAAATTGAGAAAAAGATATTGGTAGAACTAACCTCTCAAGGTTTTGTTAGGATCAACTTCAGATAGGGTGTGTAAAGTGCTCTGACAAATTTAAATCACCATATAAATGCCAGTTATTATTACTGTAGAATATTAGACTTAAAATCAAGAAGGCTGTAAAACCCACCACTGACATTAACTATGTAACCACTGGCAAGTTAGTTAATGTCTCTGAACCTTAGTTAACTCATCTGTAAAATGGGAAAAACTTATGTCTAAAGTACCTATTTTCTCCTGTCGTGTTTTAAGACCAGAAGGATTTGACATAGATAAAGGGCTTTGCAAACCTTAAAGAATTATGGGGATGCCCATTCCTAGTGTTATGCACACAAATGATACAATTAGAGACCATTCAGTGCCAGATCAGGTTCCAAGTCTTGTGTTAAGAGTTCTGGGAGCCTGTGCTGGTCAGGAAGGCCTTTCTAGGGCAAAGAACTTGATAAGGGCCTTTCAAGATGAAAGTATTCAAATAAGCAGAGTGGAAAAGAGAGGGCAGGAGCAGTTTCTTTTTAAAGAAACAAAAGAATAGGAGATAAGACAAATAAACTGCTTTTAGCCTTCTTCCCACCCCCCACCCCCAAGGCTAATATGTATATTTAGGGCTGGAATGGAACTTAGTCCAACTCCTTTTCATAAGTGAAGAAACTGAGGCCCAGGCACACAGTGAGAGAGAGACAGAAAGTGAACCCAGGTCTTCTGATTCCAAAGTCTGTGAACTCTCCACAGTACCACACTGGTTATCCTGGGGAGAAGAGGAGGGAGTTCTTACTATATAATCATATGATGGTGTTGTGATGAGAAGTCTAGACTCAGAGTCAGGCAACCTTGGTTTTAATACCACCACACACACACACACACCCCCCCACGCGCGCGCGCGCGCGCACACACACACTCCAACATATACTAGCTAGGTCACCAGGGACAGATCACACAGTCACTTTCTTTACCTGGGAAATAGAGAAAACAACAGTTATATTGCCTACCCCAACAGGGTGGTTGGGAGGACAGCACTTTATAAACCTGAAAGTGCTATAGAAATGCAAGCTATTATTCTTGCTATTACATGATTGTTGTTAAGATTGATCAGAGAGCTGTGACCAGGGAGGCACTTCAGTTCATAGAACCCCAAGGGAGTACTCATATGTCTGCAGCTGCCTTTAGGTAAGTTCCTAAGAGCCTATGTTTTAAAGAAACACACAGGTGGAGATTGATGTTTGATGTTTGTTAGGGGAATCTGAAGATCTTCCCTGCCCCTAGGCCCTTTGATAGGCTTAAGTGGCTCTGAGAACCTCCCCTGATTTGAAAGTATACTCTGCCCCATAATAGGCTGAATGTGGTC
>CM053598.1:25796993-25824124 GCA_028646575.1 Pseudocheirus occidentalis
TTGTATTCTCTGAAGTTCAAGGTGCTGACTTTTCCCCCTGAACTAGGTAAATGATATGTGTTTGATTGATTAAAGTGAGACTGTTAACCCATTTTGAGTTGCTTCCCTTTAGAAAAGCAGATCTAAGAACCTGTGCTAGCAGGCACCCTGGGTATACTAGGTTGCTTGCTGATACAATGTTGTGCCCAAATGGATACACTTTGAGTGGTGGAATTTTAGATATGAATTAGGGATAAATTTGAAGGTGAGATTCGTGGAAGTGCTCACATCACACAGGTTAGGTAGTTATCAACTCTGTCCATGAGTAAAGTCAACCTACCCCACCCTCCTTTCATCTTTGGTAGTTGTACTAGGGTGTGATGGTTGCTTTAAGACCAGAGCAGGAATGTGTGTGTGTGTGTGTGTATGTCTAGGTGTGTACACACACACTAACTTGACTGGGGGCGGGAGAGAGCAATGACCCATTAATTTAGCCTCATTATACTGGAGCAGATCTGCAAAGTTACATTCATTATTCAGAGTAAGAAATGGTTTGAGATTATTTAATGAATCATAGACTTTCTGAAGACAAACTGAGCCCTGAGATGGGGAAGAAGTGTGGACAAACAGATGGCCATAGTTGGGAGTGGAGAGACAGCATGGGAGCATAGGAAGTGCACTGGTCACAAATCCCAAAAGACCTGGGTTTGGTTCCCTACTGCATCATCTTCCTCACCTGTGAAATGAAGATGCTGATGCCAAGGGAACTCATTACCTTCTGAGGCCTCCAAAGCCCATTTCACTGTTGGGCAGCTTTGGTGACAGAAAGCTCTTCCTTATATTGAGTGAAAATATGACAGTTTCCTACCACATATAACTTCCGACCACAGTTCCCAGTTCTGCCCTCTGGGACCAAACCAAACAAATCAAATCCTTCTTTCGTATGACAATATCCATTATACTTCCCCCAAAGTCTTAGCTTTTTTTGGTCTGAATGTCCCAAATTTCTTTAGGTATTCTTTGTACGACATAATTTTGTGAACCTTTGGGACTCTCCTGGCTCCCATCTTCTGAATGTACCCTGGCTCACAAAGTCTCCCAACTATAGTCTGATCAGTGCAGACTAGCATGGACCTGACTCATAACACAGCTGTGCTGAGAGCAGGGATTTGTGTGAGAGAAGAAACGACCAAATCTTAGAAAATCTTCCCTTTCAACAATCCAGCCTAAGGTAGCTGGGTGGTAGCATCTAATAAGTTTGTCAGTGTGATGAAAAATACCTGGAACACTTACTTTAGAGGGTTGTGTTAGTCCTAGATGATATAATGGAAATAAAACACTTTGCAGATATTAAATTGATATATAAACCTAGCAATGATGGTGATGATTATAGAGAATCCCCCTAGGGCTTAAAGAGCGCTGTCCAAAGTTCTGAACCCAAGAAATTTAAAATACCAGTCTCTGGAGGTGGTGCTGTCCAACATCCTGAACCAAAATACAAAATGACAGAATATCAGAATATACTTTAAAAGGAACTTTAGAAATCATGAATCAATCAATCAACATGTATTCATCATAGGATAATAGTACTGAAAACTAGTAAGAATATTTGAGATCTTCCAATATATCTGCCACCACTTCCCACCCTCACCCCCACCCCCGGCCTGTAACAGAAGCAGAATTTGAACCTAGTTCCTTTTATTACAAACTCTGTTCACTTCACTAGACTATCCTGATGCCCACAGCTTCTAGGACGATGTCTCAAGAAGAGTAGGCACAACATAGCTGATCTTGGACAGGTCCCCACAGTGGATACCTGGCTGCAGACACTTAGTTACTGTATGACCGGGGTCAAGCTGTATACAATTCTCTGAGCCTGTTTCCACACATGTAAGATAAGGATAAGAGCAGTGGCACAACTGGAATGAGTGCCAGGCCTGGAGTCGGAAAGACTTATTTTCCTGAGTTCAAATCCAGTCTCAGACACTTACTAGCTGTGTGACCCTGGGCAAGTCACTTAATTCGGTCTCAGTTTCCTCATCTGCAGAATGAGCTGGAGAAGGAAATAGCAAAACCATTCCAGTAACTTTGCTTAAAATCCCCCCAAAGTGGTCATCAAGGGTCAGACATGACTGAAACAATTGAACAATGACAGCAAAGAGGAAGAAAATAAGAGCACCTGTCTCTAGAGGTTGTTGTGATGACTAAATGAGGTAATTTACTTAAAGGGTTTTGCAAACCTGATCACAATCATTCACCTCATTGTTCTCATCTGTTTTAAAGGTGTTCACATAGAAATGGTCCTGGAACAAGATGTGATCCCACACCTTATTCTTTTATAGTTAATGTTTTATGGACCATGACACAGGTGAATTTTTTTTAAACTTGCTTTTTATAGTTGAATAAAAGAGCTGAGATGTAAGTTTGTCATGTATAGGCTAGCTGAAAGCATCATTGGGGCAATTTGAGTAGCAGACAGGATAACAAGCATGATATGTGTCTCATCCTATTTCTACAAGGTTTGATGATGATGATGATGGTGACAATGATGATTATTATGGGATTACGCCAGCCTTGAAGCTTATTTGCTTCGTGGGAAAACCACTATCCCAATCTGGTTCCTCAGTTTATAAATCTGTCAGACAAAGGCTAATGATACCTTACAGGGCTGTTAAAGGATCAAAATAATGGATGGTAAAGTGCTTTGAGTGTTATTTATTGCTGTTATATGGAAGCAGATTTTCATAGAAAATAACACAAGAGTATTGTATAGGGAAAGGAGAGTTGCTGGGGAGGGGGGAGAAGAGATATTGAGAAACAGAATTGGGAAACTGAGAACATTTGAGTCAAACTTTGTCAAATCCTTAGTTTGGATTCCAAAGTCTATATGGCTGCATTCTACCTTTTCCTACCTTATCTCTCACTACTCCCATTTTCACAGTCAAAATGCTAGCCAAAGTGAATTATAAGTCATTTTTCCTTCTCATTCTACTCACCTCTGGGCATTTTCTCTTTCCACCCTCGACCTACACTCATTCCTGCAATGGCCTCTCTGTCACATATCTAAAGACCCAAATCAGGTACCACATCCTCCACAAAACCTTCCCTGATATTCTCTTTACAATTCCACCAACCAACTAGAAGAGATCTATCCCATCTCAAGCCTTCCATTCTTCCATTTGAGCCCTTCCATAACGTTATCATATTTTCTTTGCTCTTTGGAGGGGGGAAGACAGGGCAATTGGGGGTAAGTGACTTGCCCAAGGTCACATGGCTAGGAAGTGTTAAGTGTCTGAGGCTGGATTTGAAATCAGGTCCTCCTGACTCCAGGGCCGGTGCTCCATTCACTCTGCCACCCAGTCACCCCTATACTTATCACATTATAACATTGTTTTTATGTATATCTGTATATGTATATATAATGTTGTATTACTCTCATCCCCATCAGATTGTCAATTCCATGAGGAGCTGTAGTACAGTGGAAAGATCTGAGCACAAATCCCAGCTCTGTTACTTAGTGTTTGTGTGGCCTTGGGTGAGGCTGTGCCCTTCCTGAGTCTGCTTCCCTCTTGGAACCTATTTTTCCTTCCATTAAATGAGGTGGTTGTACTAGATCATCTTAAAGTCCCTTAGAGTTCTAGTGTGTGTGTGTTGAGAAGAAACACCATCTCCTCCATTAGACTTTGGTATAGTTCACATTTCTGTGGCACTTTATAGTTTACACAAGTGTTTACCTGAGCACATCCCCTGGGAAACTGGAAGTGCATTAGCATTCCTCCTTTACATACAAAGGATGGAGGCACAGAGAGGTGAGCTAGCTTGGTGGGTGGCAGCAAGGCCAGGAAGTGTTAGATCAGGGATTTGGAATGCAGATCCCAGGGTAGGAGCTCTTGAAGGCAGAGGCCAGGTCTCATTGTATCCACCTGTTCTCAGTGCCTTTTAGAAGGCCCAAGGCACCCAGGAGGGTCTCGACAAATGTTTGTGGATTTATTTGCTATTCAAGTAATGGACAGGGAAAGAGTGAGAGTTTAGGATGGGGCAGGCCCATTCATATAGAATAAGTATAGTTGAGAAATGCTTGTGTGTGTTTGTGTGTGTGTGTGTGTGTGTGTGTGTGTGTGAAAGAGAGAGAGACAGACAGACAGACATATACACACATACACACAGAGAGAGACCCAGAGACCCAGAAAGATAAAGAGAGACAGAGGTAGACAGTGACAGAGACAATCTGAGAAACAGAGAGACAGAAGCAGATAGTAACAAAAATAAATGGATAGAGATAGACCACACATGATAGGTTAGATACAGAGGAATACCCAAGGCTAATCAAAGGGGCTATTTTCACTTCCTTCCCTTCTTTATAAACTTGTGTACCTCCCCCCCCCCCCACAACATATAGAAATCTGCAGTGGTTCCATGGGGGAGGAGGGGAGGAAGGGGAGAAAATATGAAACTCAAGTGATTCTGGAACTGAATCTTGTAAACTAGAAGTAAACAGACAAGTCAATAAAAAAGACCAAAACAAAAAAAAAAAAAGAAATCTGCAGTGGTTCAAGGTCAGGTCACCCCATTTTTTCCCCACTTTTTCCCCTTTTCCCAGCCTAGGGCCCTTCCTTCTTTCTCTTCAGGTTCACAACTTGTCAATTTTAAAAATAATAAGCAAGAGGAGTGTTGGCAGGAGTTTTACAAGGTAGCCTTCAAAGTAGCAACCTCTGTCTCCCTGACTAATTGTGGTTGTTGGGCCCAAGTGAATGTATTTGTGTTCTGCCCCTCATGGTGGGGGACTTGGGGACTGAGAGGTAGGGCCTGGTGGCTGGAGAATGAAGAGAAACAAACACACCCAAATGGGCTCTCCTTCCTTGGTCACTGTCTCTGTGGGAGGCTTTCATGTCTGGTCTGTTGTCCAGGAAGCTTGGGGGACCAACTTCCACAGTGACAGAATACTGATACTGTTACAACAATGTTTACCACTGCCACATTGTTACTTCTTGGCCATTGCAACAGTAACACCTCATTACATCAATACCTCTTGTCCGCTGTGCTGCTATTACCTTATTACATTGTTACTACTTGGATATTCCAATAATAATACCTTGTTGCCTTACTGTTTGGCTCCCACACCTGGAAAGTTTGATACGTTGTTGCCACTTAGACATTACAACAATAACACCTTGCTGCATAGCTACCATTGGAGCCATTGTTGCACTAACAGTTGATTCTGTTATCCTTACAGTTAGGAAAATGGCATGTGACAACTCCCCCCCCCCCCAATCTCATTGACCTTATGTCTTTATGGCCCTTGACTTTTTACTCCAACTTCAGCTGCATGAAGATTTAAGGAGGCGTGTTGGGTAAAACCACCTAACCCCACACAAACTAAAGTGTAGGTATAGGGTTGCAAGAGGAAGGGATATCTTCTAGGCTAGTCCAAGTCAATGTCAAAGTAAATTACAGTGAGTTGACCTGCCTTGACTCTATCTGGCCAATCTTGCCTCCACTGACATTTTCTCCCTGGACCTCAGGCTTATAAAATCATAGAATCACAAGATGTCAGGACTAGAAGGGATCTCACAGGTTGTTTAGTCCAGATCCTTCATATACATCTGGAGACACTGAGGTCCAGAGATTTCAGGGTTTTTTCCAAGTTTGATAAACTAGAGGAAGTAGGATGAGAACCCATGTGTTCCTAGCTGACTTCCCACCCACTGCAATATATGGTTTCCTTTAAAGGAGGCTGATTCCTAAGGTCCCAAAAGCTTGGTCCTGGAGCAAATCCTGTCTTGTCCTTTTTTCCCCTCACTGAAATCTATGTGTACTTTTTGCCTCCCCAATCAGACCAGGAGCTCTCTTCCCCATTTTGTCATCTGTCAGGGTAGCTGATATAAGGAGGGGATACTTGGTTGAATTTTGCTTAATGATTCACTAAGGTGGACCTGTGGTTTCCACTGATTTGGCTTTCCATAAATTTTGCTTTTAAGTCTAGAATGTAAACCTGTGAGAACACACAAGGCTGGGGGTGGGGAGGAGGCAGAAGGAGTTTACCCTGTTGGCTTTTTGTTTCTATTGTTAAGGAATGTTTAGGGAGTAGTGTTGACCCAAGACTTATGATCAGACTTCCTCCTCCCTTCCCTACCCCCCCCCCCACCCAGATTGGCAGGACTGGGCTAAAGTCTGCCATAATAGAAATAATGCTGAGCTTGGCATTGATACCTGGCCTCTAATACCAACCCTGCCATTCCATTCACTAGCTCCATGACCTTGACTAAGCAACTTCCTTGCTGTCAGCTTCTTTGTAAATAATGAGATTGGACTAGATGGTGTTGACATTTCCTTACAAACTCAGAAATCTTATGATGAGGTTATCTCAAATGTCCCTTTCAGCTCTGATATTATCACTACTCTTTGTTATGGGGTTGTGGGCAGCCTCTTCCACTTTCCAGCCGCCTTCACATCACATTACCTTCCCCTTCCCTGGCTGGTTCCCCTTTACTGCTCTCTTCTTCCATTAGAATGTAAGCTCTTTGAGGGCAGGACCTGTCTTGCTTGTATGCATTTGTATTCCTGGCACTTACCACAAAGCCTGGTGCATGGTAAGCATTCAAACTCTGTGCTATCTGTCTGTTACACTGATTTAGTGCCTCCAGAGGCAAATTTGAAGAAGATGTGATCTTTACATTCACACAATGGACTAAAAGGTGCAGGGAATATGAGATCCCCACTGTGTTTATTGTTTGTTGACTATATTAAAAAAAAGCATGTGATTCATGTGGGGAAAAAATGTTGCCTTAAACGATCCCCTCTTCACCCAAATAAGGTGCATCCTATGCATTTATTAACATCATGTAAGATTCCTTAGCAGATGCAAGAGAGATAACTTTGTTCAGCATCCCTTGACTATAAATACCAAGCAAGGCATAATACAGAGGGGCATATGCTCAAAGTGTTTGTCACTGCCATGGAGAAGGCCCACCATGGAGAACAGATGAAGGGGCATTTCCTGCAAATGGTGAGGTCTGCCAAATGGCCCTTATGGGTGACATTATTTTTATTCCACCAAGCCCCAGAACTTAGTGGAACCTCTCAAATGAGATCCATGACCACTTAAAACAGTTAAACCTAACTATTCACACAGAAAACCCAAAATGGATGAGAATGTCTATTTCTAGACCATGATATGCAGTTAGATGGACAATCCATAGAGCTGATCCTTCAGTACATATATTTTGAATGGGCTCTGCCCTCAGATGGCAAATTGGACCCAGATTTCAATAGGAGAAGAGCTGGCCAAATTTTGTCTGGAAGATTATGTGGGACTTTTAGTGACCCTAAGCTTTCCCCTGAAACAAAGGCCTATATTCTTAACATCATTATTTTCCCTGTGAATTATATAACTGCAGAGAAATACCACAGCATCCAAATAACTGAACTTGGGGATTAACCCAAAGGACAAAGGAGAGAAATGCCCGGTGGGTATAAATAGACTAAAGCATGTCACCAACAATGAATTTAATAGGAAGAGCATAAAAAAGTATAAGGAAATAAAAATGGCTACCATTTATTTGGTACTTTAAAGTTTGTAAATTACTTGACAAATATTATTTTGTTTTAATCTTTATAATAAGTCTGAGAGATAGGTGCTATTATTATATCCATTTTACCCATGACAAAACTGAGGGAGACAGTAGGTTAAGTGACTTGCCCAAGGTCACACAGCTAGCATGTGTCTGAGATTGGATTTGAACTCAGATCTGTGTGACTTCAGGTCTAGCACTCTTACCCACTGTGACCAGAAATAAGGTCAGAAATTCTGGTCACCTAACCAGAAATTAGGCCAGTCATTGTAATAAAGTGGAAAAGGTGTACCTTTTGGTGGGTAGCAAAGGGTTGAAATCTGGCTCTGCCACTTACTATCTGTGTAACCATGGAAAAGTCACTTAACCTCTCTGGGACTCAGTTCTCTTATTTGTAATATGAGGGGGATAACTACATGACCTCTCAGGTTGCTTCCAGCAACATGGTCCTATAATCTTTCAAGAATGAGGAAAAACTAATGGACAGTCCATGTTCTCCGTTGCTATCCAGGTGATATAGGGGAACCTAGAGCAGGAATTCTTCAGCAGAGGTCCATGGAGGCCCCCCCACCACACACACACACCAGAGATATTCAGGTATATTTCAAGAGATCCAGGAGCTTGGATGGGAAAAGTTACATTTCTGTTTCAATACAATCAGTTTCCCTTGTAGTGTATTCTATGATTCTGAGAAGGGTTCTGTAGAAGCAGATTGCTAAAAGAGGCCCAGGATACACAACAGGTTAGGCATCCCTCTGCAAAGAGGAAAGCCTTCAGTCCATCTGATGGACCCTAATAGAAGGAACAGAAGGGTAGTCTCACAGCATAAGAAAGCAAGGTCGGGCTGTGCCCTGCACAATGGAGATGGAACTCATTTTTCTTAGATCACAGATTCATTCAAGTATCGAAGCAGAGCATAATGCCTAGACTGCCCCTGTTAACAATGAAGCTGGTCTGATGCCAGCACTGCCCTTTGCTCTCCCCTTGGTGAAAGCACCAGCCTTGGTGATCCTTGGCCCCAGGGGCCAAGAAGAAGAGGAGCACAGGGCTGGTTTGGGAAGTGCTGACCAGGGCAGGACACTGGATTCTGCTCTGAGTGAGCTGTGTGACCTCAAGAAATGATGAGGGATCTCTAAGGTCTGTCTGAGATCTGATAGATGAGAGAATTCCATTCAATGAACACAGAGAACCTCTTCTGTCATTTTGTAGATAGATAGATAGATAGATAGATAGATAGATAGACACATAGATCAATAGATAGATCCATAGATAGATAGATACATAGATACATAGATAGATACATAGATACATAGATATGAATAATCATAAATAGCCTGAGTGTTGAGCACTGTGAGTCATTTTACAAGTCAATTCTCACTTCCACGTGGAGGCCATTCCACTGGTCATTGTAACATAGTGTAAGGCAAAAAACACAAGAATTGGAGATGGAAGATCCAAAACAAATCCTGGCTCTGCTGCTCATCTCCAAGGTGATCTGGGGCATCACTCCCCTCTCTGGAGCTCATGGGGCTGGGGAAGGGAGACTAGATGACCTCAAAGGTCCCCTAAATCCTTTAAGGAATCCTAAGTGTCCACCCATTATCCCTTGCTCTTGCCATGTTCTTTTCTCTTACACAATTCCTTCACTCTTTTTCTTCTTAAGGGTTTTCTTTAGTTATAAATGTCTTCTTCCCTGCTTACATCCACCACAGGCCTCTCCACTGCCTTTGTGTGATGCCTGTCATTAGCTCCTCACAGGCTATGATGCTCCACAACTCCTTCCCACTCTTCTTCTTTTCAGCTCTGGGCTTAGCTTGTTGTTTTGGTCAGGATGGACAAAACTAAATCCCTATTAGGATAATTTTCTAAGGCAAGTGAGTGGTGTGGTGGATAGACAACTGTACTTGGGAGCCAGGAAGGTCTGAATTCAAATCCCATCTTAGGAATTTACTAGCCGTATGACCCTCAGAGAGCAATTTAACCCCTGTCAGCCTCAGTTTCCTCATCTGTAAGATGGGAGCACCCATTTCACAGAATTGGTGTGAGGGTCAAATGAGGTAGCACTTGCAAAGCAGTTCACAAACCTCAATATGCTATAAATGCTATTTTAAGAACTCAGGGTTCCTAACAACTGAACCACTCTGTGTTTTGGTTTTCTCATCTATAAAATGAAGAAAATAGTCACATATACTCCACAGATTTGCCGTGTGGGCCAAGTGAGTTAATATATGTAAAGCAACCTAAAAACACTTTTGCGATCAATCCACAAGTACTTGTTCAGTCTCCTGTGTGCCAGGTACTGCATTCGGCACCAGAAATCCAAGTACAAAAGATGAGACAACCCCTCCTCACAATGAAATTACATTCTAATAGCCTCACATATTACAAATGTCACTTGTCAGAATCTTTATGATTGTACAGAATCAGAGTTGTCTAATACTGGAGAGAGCTGCCTGCCCCTCATAAGATAGTGAGCTCCCTGTGCCTGGAGATATGTTAGTAGAGACTGGAAGATCCTGTGTGTGTGTGTGTGTGTGTGTGTGTGTGTGTGTGTGTGTGTGTGTGTGTGTGTGTGTGTGTGTGTAGGCCTGTATTAGAAAGGAGGTTATCCTGGAAGATCTCTAAGGAATTCAAGCCCAGCTCTCCCCTGGGCCCTTTCTATATGGCTGCTTTATCTCTGGGATATTCCCTTACCCAGTCCTTTTGGATAGGAGGCCAGCGATTCACAGTTTATGAGGATAATTCCCCATTAAATGGTGATATTTAGCCTAATAGAACCAGACAGATCATTCAGGGCAGTAATATACTCCCGCTCCCAAACGTTTAGCTTCCTCTGACTTAACTCCCCTATAAAGAATGTTTCTCCTCTTCACCAGTCAGAGGAATGGTTTTGACCTTGAAAGAAGAGATGGGTAGACTTTCCTCTCTCTTTTTTTCATATCTCTCTTTCTCTCTCTCTCTCTCTCTCTCTCTCTCTCTCTCTCTCTCTCTCTCTCTCTCTCTCCCTCTCCCTCTCTCCCTCCCTCCCCCCCTCCTGTTCCCTCTCCCCATCTCTTCCTCCTAAATATTCAAGTGAGACATTTTGCTTAAACAATTTATGCCCTGTGGACAGATTTATTCTGCTTAGCTGCCAGCAGCAGGCAGGCCTGGTTACTCACTTTGGAAAGGTTTCTTTGTCTCCCTGCCTACAACCAGGAGCCCCTTGCCTGGGATGGGCCTGGGGCAGCTGAGTGTTCACGGGCAGGTGCTGAGTCAGGCAGGGTCTGCCAGATGGCCTCACACCTGGGGCCAGAGTGATTCCCCAAGCCTATTCCATAGGGGCCTTCTGGAGCTCTCTCTGTCTGCTTCCCCTTTCAGGGAATTCAGCAGTTTTCCACTTTGTTCCATCCTGCCTTGCCTTGTTCTCTAACAACAAAGCTAGGATTTCTCCAAGGGCACCAACTATATGTTCCCTTCCACTTACCTCTCCCATCTCATAGAGTGGGGACATGGGGTCAGGGTAGTAAATACCAAATGAATGGATTAAACCAACAAATGTTGGAACATAGACCATCAGAGGTGAGAGTGACCTCAGAGCATAGAAAACTGAATGTAGGAGCCGCAACAGATCTTATCATACAGAATGTGAAACCTAGAAGGGCCTTAGAATATAGAATATATAATGTCAAAGTTGGAAGGGGTCTTAGAGATTGCATTGTCAAGGGACTCAACCTTAGATTCATGAACTTGAGTTAAAAAAAATATTTTGGTAACTGTTCTTCAATATAAGGCTTTCTTTGTAATCCCTGGTCTTTTATTTTGTGCATTTAAACATATCTTTCTGAGAAGAGGTCTAGGGTCCATGGCACACAAAATGTTAACAACCCCCGGTCTAATCCAACGGCTTCATTCTGTAGGGCAAGAAATCAAGGTCCTGAGTGTTTAGGGAGCCTGCTTAAAGTCACAGAACTGTGCGGGACAGAGCTAGGATCAGACTTCATCTTTGTTTACTTCTGGTTCCATTCTGTATATCACAGAACTCACTGAGTACTGGCTTAGTTGATTGTGTGGCTGAGTGTGGTCATTATAATTTCTCATAATTTATAACATCAGAGTAAGAGTGCTGGATTTGGTATGAAAAGATCTGAGTCTGAATACCAGTTTGGCTGCTTACTAGGAGATTCTAGCTAAATTGTTTCACCTGAGTCTCAGTTTCTTTGCCTACAAAATGGGCGTAATGATACATTGTATATTTAAGGTTTTATAGAAATATGAGTTGTTCTTTTTCTAAGAAATGTTGCCTTGGATACAGGAGACCTCTGTTCTAATCATCTCCCCTCCCCCCCATTTACCACTAACTCACTGTGTGACATTGGGCAGACTGTCTAACCTCTCTGTTTCCTTAGGTGGAAAGTTGGATGATTCTACTTTTTCTGTGTCAAGACCCTTAAGGCCTCAAATCTCCCATTCTATCTCCCTCCCTGCCTTGGTGGCCTGGCCTCCCTGAGTTAGATGAGTGAGACCTGTGGGGAGGAGCCAGGGAGGTATTTATTAAAGTCCCCTCTGCATCTTTTTCTGCTTTCGAGTGTGAACTGAGCACCACACACATTCAAGATCCCTGCCCTAGACATAACTCACTTCAATTCTGGAATTAGCATTTATAGCCCAGAGATGGTGATAACTTAGATTTTTTTTAATTGCTTGAAACTATTTCTTTTAGAAATGTTTTGAAGCCAAGATGACCAATGACTAGATCCAGTCTATAGATGCCTGTGAGTGGGAGTCAGAAGATCTGAATTCAAATTGCAATTTTGTTCCTACTCAGTAAATGATATTTACACGAGTTACCCTCTCTAGACTGTAAAATGAGAAGGCTGAAATTGAATATCCCTTAATGTCCTCCGAGCTCCAAATGCTCTAATACTATGATGCTACTATGATCTTAATCCCATGATGATAATGGCTCCCTTTTCTGTAGGGGTTGGTTGGTGCAAAGGGAAAGGGAGAAAGCTAGAAGGCAGGTCCACTCCAAGAAAGGTTGGACAAGGGCCAGCGGCACGAGAACAGGTCAGAGAGCAGGCGGGGTGACTACTAAGCTTGCCTGATGCTTTCCCACTTGAACAATCTTAACTAGAAATAGGAATTAATAATCATGGATCCTGTTTAGATGACGCCTTAAGGCTTGCAAAATATCGTATGTGCATAATCTTATTTGAGCCTTACTACAGTCCTGTGAGGCAGATGCTCCTCTTATCACCCCCAACTTCTGAAATGAGGCTAAAAGAGTACCAATGACTTGTCCAGGGCCACACGGTTTATAAATGTCTGAAACAGGATTAAAAGCCGGGTCTTCCTGACTCCCTAGTCCAGGGTTCAAGCCAATACACGTCACCAGAGGCAAGCGCACAAAAGCTGGTACCATTGAGACAGGGATCTGTAAGTGCATGTGACCATAGCTTCATCATCATCTGCTCCTTCAGTGCCGTGGTTCATGGTATGAACTCTGAGACACTATCAGTCACGGCTTGGTACTGACAGATACCCATGTACACACCACTCAATGCAATTAAGAGACAAGGAGGAAGAGGCCTGAGGTCAAACACTGAGGCCGCTGCTGCCCTACTTTCCCCAGGCCCAACTAGTCTCTCCCTTGAAGCCACTCCCTTCACCATCACCCAATTCAGTGCTACAGCCAGTGCCCAGGCTGGGCTCTGCCTATTACCAAACATCCCAGACACCATCACCCCTCTTCTTACCCTAACACTCTCATACGTGTACCCAGCTCCTGCTTGTCAGCTGTCTCCCATGGTAGTGGCAGCGTCTAAGAGAAGCCCCTCCTTCTTGGTATACCTCATATAATATACTCTCTTTGGTCTCCTAGCCATGCAGTGTCTCTCATTGTACCAAAGATTAGAATGCACCAGGCATTCAGCAGAATAGCTCTGATCATGGGAGGGTAAGGGAGCATTTTCTGAGATGCAGCATGATCTAAGAACCCTGGACAGACAGTTAGGGGGCTTGGGCTCTAGACCTGGCCTTGCCACTCTCTAGTTGGGTGACCTTAGCCAAGCCAATTACTTCTGGGCCTCAGTTCTCCTATCTGGATACAGTATTCTTGCTATCATTTCCCCTTCCCAAAACGTGCCTGTTTTGGATAATCAATTGTATGGCTCAGGGCCTATGCCCCACTACAATAAATACACTCTCTATTGCCAGATGATACAAAGGACACAGAAATCTAATAGCAAAAACATTTAATCATGACATGAAACAACATAAACAAGGGAGAGAATCACATGGCAAAAACATTCTCTGCAGCCATATACAAATAAGTAGAATAGCTTTCACCTCCAGGGGGAATGATTCATATAATTCCCACTTTACTCTCTTGATTTTCCAGCACAGAGAAAAAGGACACAATCACTTTGGTCCTCATAGTCCCAGTAATAAATGGTGAGGGCACAGTGAGGGACCTTTTCTTCTAGTATTATAGCATCATGAATCCAAAGCTGGGAGGGAACTTAGAGGCCATCCTGTGTAGTTCTCTCTTTTTAAAGATGAGAAAATGGAAGCCCAGTCCTAGTAAATAGAATACCTCAGAGGTAGGATTTGAACACAGCTCTTTGGAGTCCAGAGCCAGTGTTATTTCCACAGTAGCACACTCACTCCAGTTTTATGGAACGGACCAGCTATTATTTCCTGGGTTAGAAGATGCTGCAGCTACACTACTCACCCATCTCCTCTCCTGTCTCCTCCTCTGGCAGCACTCTACCTGCTTGCCTTTTTTTTTCTTTTTTTTTTGGTTTTTGGAGTAGGGAAGGCAAGGCAGTTGGGGTTAAGTGACTTGCCCAAAGTCACATGGCTAGTAAGTGTTAAATGTCTGAGGCCAGATTTGAACTCAGGTCCTCCTGACTCCAGGGTCAGTGTTCTATTCACTGCACTACCTAACCACCCCCCTGCTTGCCTTTCCTGTGTCTGCTGATGCAACCATGCTGGTGTCAGGCAGCCTCACTTCATACCACACTCCTCATAAATTAGGGTCCTGACCTGGGGGTGTTTTGCCATGCCACAGCCAGTCCAAGGCTTTGGGAAGTTAAGTCCTACATGGGAAATGAAAGTGTTTGACTACCCAATTGCTAAGTTCCCTCTCTGTGGGTCCTCCTCAAGGCTTTGTCCTGAGCTCTTGTCTCATTCCTCTGCCCATTCCTATCTGTGCCCAGGTTCAGCACTCCTGTACCTCTATGTAACTGAATCCCAAATCTTTATCTGCATCTTTAATTTCATTCTTGCATTTCAGTCCTGTACCTCGAACTACCTGCTGTAAATTTCCCCCAGATGCCCTGTTGTCATCTTAAAAATCAAAATGTCCCAAACTGCACTCATCATCTCCTCTCCCTCACCCTTAACCCATCCCTTCTTATAACTTCCCTATTTCTGTGCTTTCCAGTCATTCTGACTAGAAACTGGAACATCGTCTTTCAGGTCGACCTCCACAACATTTCTCAATCTCTTTCATCCGTCCCAAACACCTTAATTTTGGTCCTTCTCCATTCTCATATGGACTGTTATAATAACCTCTTAGACAGTCTCCCTGTTTCTGCTATTTCCAATCTAACCTTCACATAGCTGCCAGAATAATTTTCCTAAGGCACAGCTAACCTTCACTGGCTCCCTACTGTCTTTGGAATTTGAAAGCCAATTGGTTTTGTTTTGTTTTTTTTTTTGCCTTACATTTAAAGCCCTCCATAGTTTGACTAAAAATAACCTTTCCAGTCTCATTTTCTTTTACCTCTTTTTGTGTATTCTATTTGTTGATAAATGTTTTGACACAACTGATACTTTCCAACAACCACTCCTCCTATAAAGTATACCCCCCCCAATGGTTAAGGAAAACTGTTTGATAATGTGATTATGACTGAAAATTCTTGCGTGTTAACAGAAAAGGAGAGAAGGAAGGAAGGAGGGAAGGAAGGAAGGAAGGAAGGAAGGAAGGAAGGAAGGAAGGAAGGAAGGAAGGAAGGAAGAAAGGAAGGAAGGAAGGAAGGAAGGAAGGAAGGAAGGAAGGAGGGAGAGAAAGAAGGAAGGGAGGGAGGGAGGAAGGATGTGTGCTGTAACTTTCATTGGATGGTCCCAACATTTTCTGTTGTTTTTTACCCAAACTTTATTGCCCCTTAGTGTCATCTTGATATAGGTGGTTGGAGTCTCTGAACATATTGTCCTTTGCCTCAGTGTTCTTCACCCGATGTCGCATCATACAGGCTCTTCCAGGTTCCTTGAAATTTTTCATATTCATCACTCCTTATGGTGGAGAAATATTATATCACATTCATATAGCAATTTGTTCAGCCTTTCCACAAGTCACCCACACACATGCTTTGTCTGCAGCCTTTTATTGCAACAAATAAGGTTGCTCTGTATTTTTTTCACTTGTGCATCTCTTCTTATGGCAATAATAATAATAATAGCTAACATTTATTTAGTACCAACTATATGCCAGCACTAAGTCCTAAAAGAAAAGAAAAAAAGAAGATTAAAAAAAAGAATAGGGATATGAAGGGAAGAGATGTAAGGAGAAGGGATTAGAAGGGAAGGGATAAGAGGGGAAGAGGAAAAGAAAGGATAGGATGACGGGCGAAGGGATGAGAGGAGAGTGATAGGAAAGGAAGGCATAGGAAGGGATGGGAAGATTTGAGAAGGCAAGGGGAAGAACGAGAAAAAACTAGCTTAGCCTGAATGAATAATCTGGTAGAGTAGACAGAACACTGGATTGGAGTCAGAGGAACTGACTTTGAGTCTTAACTATTTATTCTATCTGTGAGACACTGGGCAAGTCTTTTCCCTCTCTGGGTCTCTGACTTAGCATCTGTGAAATTAGGGGATTGCATCAGACCATCTATCTGTAATGTCTTTTCCAGCTTTGTTGTATTGTTGTTGCTGCTCATCCTTCATTCTCAAAGAGGACCAATGACATCAGGAGGGTGTTGTCCTGACTAGCAAGTAAATTGGATTTAAGTGAGGCAGAGCTGTTCAGTCATTAGACTCACTCTCCTCTAGGATCATCTGAGTCCAGTGGAAAGACATAGGTCAGGATGGATGGGAGATGGCCCCAGATGCAGGAGGAGGCAGCCTTTTTAAGCTAAGGTCTTTCCCAGGTCTCAGTTTGTTTGAGGCAACACCCATTCAGTGATTTACGGCTAGACTTAGTGTGTACTTGATTACTTTCTCCAAGTATTTAAAGAGCTATCACATGGAAAAGAGTTGCATCTTTTCTGTGACTCCATAGAGTAGCATCAAGACCAAAATGAGAGGATTGCCAGAGATTCTTGCTTGTTTCAACTCTGAAGTTCTGGGATCCTAACATTTAATGATTCTAAGCAGTTCTCTTCTACATATATAAAAAGAGCATGATCGTACTTGTCCTGCCTAACTCAGAGGGCTGTTTGTGACAAAAAGACTTTACCAGCCTCAGAGCATTTTGAGATCATCAAGATTGAGAGTGAGATGGCATCTTAGGTCATTTAGTCCAAGGCCCTCATTTTTACAGAGGAAGAAATTCAGTGCTAGGGAGACCCAAGATCACATGAGTAGTATGCAGTAGAGGCAAAGGCAGAACCAAAATAATTTGTTTGCCATTCTGTATTCTTTTTAGTACAATGCCTTCTAGGGCAGAAGGGAGTAGAGACCACTGCCTAAAAAGTGTATCACCTGCATTTTATTGTGGGCTAGTGATGCTGGCTACTTTCTCCTGAAATCCTGATTCTCCTGAGTACCCACAATGCTCATGCCTTTCCTCTAAGATTGTCCCCCATTCATCTTGTCTGTACATGGTTGTTTGCATCTTCATACCCCTATTAAATTCTAAGCTACCTGAGGGCAGGGTCTGGGTTTTTGGTTTTTATTTTAATCCTCAGCTCTTAGTACAGGATCTGGCAAATCATGGGTGCTTAATAATTGCCTATAGACGTATTCCTTTTCCTCAAAAGTCCTATTTCTTCCCCTCCTCCCCCCTACCACTTACTCTCTCTCTCTCATTCATCCCCCTCCCCCAGGATTCATCTTGCTCCAGTTCCCTTGAGCTCTGGTCAGCTCTAGAGTCCTCTTCACTGGAAGCCCCAGCATCCATCTAGACAGTAGTTTCGCTTGGGCAGCTCTGCCCCACCCCAGTTCTGCCTGGAGCCCCTCATCAGCAGCACCCTGGGGATTGCTGGAGCCTCTGCACTCAGCTAAGAAAAGGCCAAGAAACACGGTAGGTCCCTGTTCTTTTTGTGTTTACATTTCCCTGGAACCCTGTGGCTTCATCTGTCCAGCAAACACAGGAGTACTGGACAGATGTTTTAGCTTAGTGGGAAGGGACCTGTATTTGGAGCCACGAGATTTAGGTTTGAATCCTGACTTTCCTAGTGACTAGCCATATTGCTTAGGATAAATCGTCTTGGCAACTTTCTGTAGTCCTATGTATTCTCATCAATGAATTGAGGGAACTTCATCAGATGATTTTTTAAAACTCATAACTCCAGATCTATGATGCTAAGGACCCAAGGCATTCTGGACTCAAGGACAAGAAAATAGACCCATATGGACACAATATACACCAAGCATTAGAAGACTTGGGCTCTACTCTTGTCCTTTTTTACACATCGGGCAACTGGGAGGAACAATGATAGAGTGTGAGACTCAGAGTCAGGAAGACCTGGTTGAAAATCTCACCTCCGTTATCGACTAGCTGGGTGACCCCGGAGAAGTCATTTCCTCTCTGTGCTTCATTTTCTTCATCTATTAAATGGGGATAATGATAGTCTACCTCACAAGGTTATTATAAGGATCCAATGAGACTGTATATGTATGAACACATGCACACGCACGCATGCACACACACACGCACACATGTATATAGTGCTTTGCAAACCTTGAAGTGCTATATAAATGATGATAATAATAATTATCATTGTCATCATTTCTTTTCCTGGCTCTGCCACCAATATGCTGTGTGACCCTGGGCAAGTCATTAGACAGGGAACTCTTTGAGGGCAAGGATGGTGTTTTTGCCTTTGTCTTCCCAGCATCTGGCACATATACTTAATGCTTCTGGACTGAATGATTGGTTTCTTGTAAAATGAGGGGGTTTGACAAGATGACCCCCAAGTCACCTCCTAGCTCAAAAATTCTGTGTTCTTTATTGTCAGGTTCCTTCTAGCTCTGACATTCTAGGCTCTAAAGCCCCTTCCAGATCTAATACTCTAAATCTATGTCCCCCAGCTATATTTCATGTTCTAGGGTCCTTCCCCGCTCTCTGACATCCCATGTTCTAAGGTCCCTTCCAGCCCCAACATTCTGTGGTTTGGAAGACAACTGTTGGCTGTCTTTCTTTGCTCTATAGGGATGGGAAGCAGGGACTTGGGGCTCATTTGTTCCAGAAACCTGGCTGGGGACAGGCTCCAGGAATCCCTGGCAGAGAGGAGATTGAGGAGGATCCAAAGAAGGAATGAGGAAAGGGAGAATGCTGTATAGACGTTGTCCTCCTCCCCTTACCCAGGCTTGTTGCTTGCAGGCTCAAAATGAGTGGTATTTGACAGAGCTGCTGGAGGCTGAGTGAATGCTAATTGCTCTAATAATCAGCAGGGGGAGATGATAGTTTGTTTGCTGTATCTAGAGTTCTTACTTCTCTGACAAAATCAGCCCTGGATGAGAGGGGCCTGGAGGTGGCTCTCTGGCAGTGCTTCATTTCATTCAGCCACCCCAACTTCTCACGAGTTATCTCTGGGCATGTGAGTGGGCTTACTATCCCCATTCAAGAAAAGAGTAAACTGAGACCATAAAGAGGAAGGGAGATGGAGATTAGAACCCAGGGCTTCTAATTCTCAATTCTATGCTTTTTTGGTGGGAGGTTGCCTCTCATTATAATATCTCACCGAGGATTAGGGAGAAGGGTGTTGTGAGGGGCAGGAAGCAGGAGGTCAGGAGCCTGCTTCTGCTGATGACTGTCTGTCCTCTGAGCTCCCTTCTTTCTTGACCCAAGATGAGGATGGCAATTGCAGCATGTGAAATCAGTCACTAAGCTACATCCAGGCCATTTCAGTAAAATCCCCTCTCTAAGGCAGAGGTGGAAGTTATTGACCTCCCAATCAATTCATACATTTACAGAGCATCAAAAAGTCAACCTCATGATGTCCAAGGTTGGGGAGATCTGTCTAGAGAACAACTGCTCATCTGAAAAGGGTCAGGAGGTACAGTGATCAGTAAACATCAAACCCATTATGAGTCATCAGTATAATGTAACCCTCAGAAAAGTCAGACTCTTGGCTACATTAAGAGATACACAGGGTCCAGAGTCAGTAAATGAGCAGCTTACTGCCTCATGCCACAAGCATACCACCATTATGATCAATTCCAGGCTCCACATTTTAGGTCAGATATTGACAAGCTGAAGAGAATCTAGATGACAGGGAGGGGACTGAGGCTGTGCCCTGTAAGAATTGATTGAAGATACTTCAAGAACAAGATTCAGAGAGTCAGATAACTAGCTTCAGGGCCACACATTGCTCTGGGCACTAGGGGGATAGAAATTTAAAAATGACACAGTCCCTGTCCTCAAAGGCTTCCAGTCTAATAGGATTCCCCATTGTCTCCCTCCTCAGACTTTGTGGAGAGAGAACATGAATACCAATCAGCATAATTGAAAAGGGAGAGTTTGATGTAGGCAAGAGTGACACTGTGTCAGGAAGCCCTGAGTCTAAATCCCGCCCCACTCCCTGCCCCAGCCTTCTAGTTCTGGGACACTGGGAAATAAAGTCACTGTAACTGCTCTCTCTCTCTCTCTCTCTCTCTCTCTCTCTCTCTCTCTCTCTCTCTCAGTTTCCCCATCTGTAACATTAGGATAATAATAACACTTACTTGCCAAGGTGGTTGAGAGGATCAGATGAGATCATATTTGTAGTGCACATTGTAAATCTTAAAGTGCTACATAAAAAGTGCCACTAAAGAAAAAAGACACGAAATACTCCAGGAAAAATTAAGGAGGAAGAGAGAAGAGGGTTCTGTGAGCAGGAAGTGAACATTAGTGGGGGGGGGGAGTGAGGGATGATAACAAGACAGGGCTTAATAACTGTTGTTATTTAAGAGCGACTCAATTAAATGGATTATAGGATCATAGATTTGTGGTTGGAAGGAGCCTTAATGATGAACCAGTCCAGAGATTCTTAACCCTCTTTGTGCCATGAACCTTTTTTGTCAGTCTGGTGATGCCTATGGACTCCCTCCCAGGATAATGTGTTTAAATGTGTCAATTAAAATATATGGGATTGTGATATATGAATGTAATGGAATACTATTGTGCTATGAGAAATGAGCAGCAGACAGACTTCACAATAACCTGGAGAGATTTATATAAACTGATGCTGAGTGAGGAGAGCAGAACCACAAGAACTTTGTACACAATTACAGACACGTTGTTTCTGTGATGACTGTCTTTGATACGCAAGGCTATAAGACAACTCCAAAAGACTCATGATGGAAGGGGCTACCCATATCCAGAGAAAGGTCTGAATGCAGGGTCTGAATGCAGACTGAAGCAAACTACTTGCTCTTTCTTTCTCTTTTATTTTGTTTTGTTCTTTCTTTCTCCTTGTTCACTCCATTGGTTATAATCCTTCTTTATAACCTGACTAATAATGTGAACGGATACGAAGAACCTATATTGGATTGCATGCTGCCATGGGGAGAGAGAGGAGGAGAGGAAAGGGGAGAAAATTTGGAACTCAAAAACCTGTGGAAATGAATGTTGTAAACTAAAAGCAAATTAATTAATCCATGAATTTAAAAAATAAAATACGTAGGATTTCAAAGGAATCCAAACATCAAAAATATATTTAAAAATCAAGATCACAGACCCCAGGTAAAGAACTCCTGATGGTCCAGCCCCTTCATTTTACAGATCATAAGGTAGAAGACCTAGAACCATAAAGGACCTTAGAGGTCATCAATCCTAAGCCCCTTCATTTTACAGATAAATTAACTGTAGCCCAGAGAGGTGAATATCTTACTGAGGGCCACACAGCAAGTGAGAGGCTGAGGACAGATTCCCCAAACAGGACTTCATGCTGTGTCCGCCAAATTGAGGCCCAGAGAGGGAAGATAACCTGCCCAGGGTCACAGAGGTAGGCAGTAAGTGAAGGGGCCAAGAATGGACCCCAGATCGTCTGATTTCAAATTCAGTGCTTCTTCTTTGTTTCACTCTGATGGCCCCCACACAGGGACTGACCCACGGCTGTGTGTGTGTGTGTGTGTGTGTCTTCTCTGGGTTCCTGCCTCTTATACACCTACTGAACCCAGGAGGGAAGATCTCCTGGTGATTGTTAAAGATGCCCTGGGCCAAGGGGATGAGGGAGCTTGGTGATTCCAAGCTTTGCCAGTCAAAATGAACCATTAGTAGGGTTGCCTCAGGGTGAGGCTGTCTTTTCCCTTGCTCTTGCTGTTCTATTTCATCTTAATCCCAGCGAGTCTCCCTGGGGCAGCCTCCCAGAGAGGAGATCCGGTCCACTCACCTGCTTAATCCTGGACTCTTGATCCAGCCCCTGCTGCCTGGCACCAGAGACAAATTGTAAGGTGAGAGGATTAGAGTCTCAGAAAGGGGAAAAGGCTGCAGGAGGCAGGGAGAGAAGGCCAGGCTCCAGCTTTCTACCCGTTTCAGCAGCTTGGGAATGATGCTGGAGGAGTACTTCAAAATCCTGAGGCCCCTGTGTCCCTGGAAGGAGACATGGCCCAGGAAAGCTGGGAGAGCAAGGAAGGGAGAAGTCAAGACCCTCCTATGGAGTCTGCAAGAACCCTGCTTTGGGGAGGGAAAGGAAGGGACAAGAAGCTTCATATACCAAGAAACAGACATAGATAGGTATATAGATACAGGTATTTACACACACATAGAGTATGTATAGCTGTATATATGTATGTATATTCATTAATATATGTGTGTGCATGTATATGTCTATATAATGTCATATGCTAGCATATTTGTGTATATATGTGTTTATGTACACACACACACACACACACACACACACACACACACACATACACACTGCAGTCCTGAGTACAGAGCTTTCTTGAGCAGTAGGGAACATCTATTCTATAGACCCTACCCCTTCCATCAAACCTGGCATGCTCCAAGCTCAGGACATTGTCTCTCTCCACAGTTTTATGGTCAGTGAGAATGGGGGACACACACACACACACACACACACACACTCACATACTCATACACACACATACACAGCTGTCCAGTTGCATCGGGCTCTTGTCAGACCAGTGTGTACATAGGTAAAGAGAAAGAATTGTTGGAAGGAACAGGATCAAGCTTCTCACAAACAGCCTCCAACTAAGAATTCCTCTTCCTTTGCCCTTTGTCTGGAAGGAGTCTGGAGCCCAACCTGGTGTGTCTTAGTGGATGGGTGTTGGTGGATTTTGGGTGGGTTGGGGTTTATTTTTCTCTTATCTCCTACTTCAATTAGTCACTGCCTTCTGTTTGGCAGCCTAATGTCTCCATCCCACTCAGCTCCCTGGGCCCAAGCTGCCCATTGAGGAAGCTCCAATGGAGCAAACAGAGATACACTCAACCTCCCACGAAGTTCCATGGTCCTGCCAGCTCCTAGGGGGGGGCCTCAGATTTCCTCCTCTGCCTTTTCCATTCTCAGTATCTCTTTCCTCCCATATTCCAGCTTCCATGTCCTTCCTCTTGCAACAATTCCTTTTGATGATAGAGCTGTATTCACTCGTTCTGGAAGAAAGGGATCTAAGCTAGGAGCCAGGATACCTGACCTCCACCTATATCTTCACCACTAATGAACTATGGGACTTTTTGCAAGCCATTTCTTGCAAGGCTTCAGTTTCTCCTTCTGTAGAATAAGAGGCAATATCTAAAGTGCCTTCCAGCTCTAAGGGGTTCTGATCTTAAGCTCCCTCTTAACCCTTTCATGGCTCTTCCCTTTTCCTATTATATTAAGTATGAGCCATTCTTTGATTCCCTCAGCCTCACTCTGACCTTTCTAAAATACTATTTTGATCAGTCATGCTCCTGTTCAAAAATGTCCATAAGAGGAAGAACTCTCTGGCCATGGGAACTTTCAAAGGAGAATGGGCTATCTCAAAAGGTAATAGTTCCCCACAGCACTTCAGATTTGGTTTGACCAGGGCAGAGTCCAGTGGTACCCTCACCTTCCTTCCTGTATGGCAGTGGGGCTCTCAATCCTATGTTTCTTAATGGAACCCAGTTTGAATTAGCCTTTTGACCATTACACTGTGTCATGACTCATATTGGCCTTTCTGCTGCCTAAAACCCCAGATTTTTTTTTCAAATGAAGTACTTACTGTCTGGCCATGTTTCCCCATCTTGGAAGCTGATTTTTTAAACTCAAGTATAAGATTTTACACCTACCCTACTTTCAATTTCAACTTTAAAATTCAGTCCAATGTTTAAGTCTTTTGAGATCGTTTTGGATTCTGACTTTGTCATCTAAGACAGTAGCTATTGCTTCCATCCTGCAAATTTGATATACTCATGCTATCTGTAACTTAAGCCAAGTCTGATCGACCAGTCAAATAACCCTGCCAAAAAGAGATGAAATTAGTCTGGCAGATCTTTTCTTCATGAAGCCATGCTTGTTCTTTGTGATCACCATTTCTTTTCTAAGTATTAACCAACCATCCCTTTCATAAGACCATGAGCATCTTTCCCCCACCAATGACCCTTAAGAGGGGGATAGCTTGAATGAGGAGAAGACTGGAGATCATGCCAAAGGAAAATGGATTGAATGAAGTGAGAATTTTAGCCCAAAGGAGGGAAAATGTAAGGTTTTATGTTTACAAGTATATGAAGAGGGTATCATACAGAAGAGAGAGTAGACTCATTCCACTTGGCCCCAAAAGGCAGAATCAGAAGTAATGGAGAGAAGTTAAAAAGAAACAAATTTAGGTCTGATGTCAGGGGGAATAAAACTTACTAAAATGAGAGCTGTCCAAAAGAAGAATGTGTTCTTTTGGGAGGTAGTGTGTTCCCTATCACTGGAGGTCTTGGAGTGGAGACTAGGTAACTATCTGTCAGAGATGTTGCAGAGGGAAATATTCTTCAAGGTAAGAGTTGGACACTGAGCTTTCTAAGATCCTCTGATTCTAAACCTTTATTCCAATGTCCATCACTGGGCAGGGGAGTGGGTGAAGAGCTATGTGAGGCTGAAATGGAATACCAAGATCTCCTCATTCTGGGGTTAGGTTGATGCAACAGGGCATTCAAACATATAAAAGGAGAGAGAATAAAGTCTGAGAGAGAATGAAGTCTGTTGTCCCAAACCCTAGCACTAGAATAAGGAGGTCATTTGTGGACCAGTCATTAGGCCATCCTTCTCCCCAAAGCATGAAGTCAGTTTGTAGACTTTGTTCTCAGTAGGTACCCAGAATGAGAGTTTATTTGGACTCCAAAGGGATCTGGAAAAATCCTCAGTATTCCTCCCTTTCTCATTCAATCAAGGGGCCTGTTCACATTTCAAATAAATAAAAGGCTTCAGGGAAGAAGTGAATTCCCTAAGAGATCACTGAAGGGAGATCAGGATATCCTTTGCCTATAAGAAAAATCATGGTCCCTGTCCAAATCATCCCTTGGACCCCTCTTGTTAATGAGGGTGGGCTGGGAGAAATACCATATAATTGATCCTGGGCTGAGCATCAACTTGTCAAGAATGTACTAGTGGAGATTCAATTCATATAGAGGTTGTACTAGATGACCAAGGAGTCCTTTTGAGCTCCCAAATTCTGTGATTCTGTGGCAATGCTGGTCAATCAACAAATATTTATTGAGCACTACCATGCACCAGCCACTGTGTTAGGAAGAGGAGATATGAAAAAGGGTGGGAGAAGGAAGAGTCCTTGCCCTAAATTATATGATAGAAATCAATATGGATGGTTGCATATCAAATACATAAAAAGCAGATCCAAGGTAATCTAGGGAAGGGGACAGATCTTAGCATCTGGAGGGTAGGAGGAGAGGCAGAAAAGGCTTTATGTTGCATGTGTTGTTTGAATCTTGAAGGAAAGAAGGGATCCCAGAAGGTAGAGATGAAAGGTGGGGGACATGGAGATGAGGGAGAAACTATTGTATGTCAGGAATGTCAAGGAGGCCAGTATGACTGTACCATAGACTGTGTATTACACTTAATGTGTAACAAGGTTGGAAAGGTAGGATGAGAAGCTTTGAATGCCAAATAGAGGGGTTTATATTTGGTGCTAAAATTTATGGGGGAACACTGGAGTTTATTGAGTAGGAGATATGACCTGGTCAGATCTGTACTTCAGGAATATGACTTTGGCAGTTGGCTAGAAAATGGATTTGAAAGGGGAGACACTTGGGGCAGAGAGACCAAAGAGAAGTCTATTTCAATAGTCCAGGCAATTGCTGAAGAGGACATGAATTAAGGTGCTACCTGTGTGAAAGGTATTTTAAAGATATTATAAAGATAGAAGTGACAAGACTTGGTGACTGATTGGATGTGTGGGGTGAGGAAAAGTTAGGAATTGAGAATGATACCAAGGTTGACTATACCTGGGTAACTGGAAAGATGGTGGTATCCTCAATAGAAATAGGAAGTTTGAAAGAGAGATGGGCATGGAGTGGGACAGAGATAATAAGTTCTGGTTTTGACAGGTTTGAGTGACATACCTTGCAAAATGTCCCATAGGAGAAAGATTGAAGCTGGTCTCTCTCTCGCTTTATGGCCACCTGAACATGTAAAGTGAGAAGAGTAGACTAAGTGGTCCCTGAGATCCTGTCTACTTCGAACATACTGTAGGTCCTAAGGATCTCCATATCTCACCTAATTGTTCATAGAGACCCTGTTTGCAACCACTGTACCCATCTCGCCTTAATGAGTCAGCTCCTCGTCAGTTGTCACAGTTTTCTGTTGAACTCTTAGGGTCTCTGACTGTCCACCTCACAAATAGAAAATAAAGGACCCAAAGTAGGATCAATTTGAGGCTTTCTGTCCTTGCAATGGGGAATGCTTGCCTCATTGTTCTCTCTTTCTCCTGCCCCCTTTCCCCACCCCTCCCCACTTTTATCAGTAGCTAATGAAAGAGGCTGTGAAACCCAATCCATGTGGTAATTGAATTTACTTAACGGGTATTCAAGTGGAGTAATGAGAAGTTTAATGCAGTGATTAGATTTTTCTTTAATTAATTAAAATGGGAACCATGTGTCTTTCCAGCAAACTGACTTGACCCCTTTGTTGGAAGGAGCAGAAAGGGAGGAGGAGAGAAGAGGAGGGAGGGACTTTAAAAAGAAGAATCCTTTTCTTTTCTGTAAAAGGATGCTGTCCCGAGCAGATGCAGATAAGAAAGCTGTATGATGTAGTAGAAATTACATGTGTATAAGAGAGGGGATTCTTGGTCCAGTACTAGTTAGACTAGAAGGCTTCTGAGGTCTCTTTTCTCAATGCAATGATAGGACTATTCAATCCAATAAACATTTAGGAAATTCCTGTTGTTGCTGAGGGATGCAAAGAGGGAAAGAATCCTATGCTGGATAATGGGAGATCTGTGTGTATGTATGTGTGTGTGTGTGAGAGA
>CM053598.1:25824624-25853936 GCA_028646575.1 Pseudocheirus occidentalis
CTAGAGGGGTGTTGGAGGAGGGCATAAAAGGGAACAGATTGTGGGAGGGACCTTGCAGTGGGATCAATGTTTTGGGCTGGGGGGTAGGGGCAAAAAGGGGAGAAAATCTGTAACTCAAAAACCTTGTGGAAATGAATGATGTAACCAAGAAAATAAATTAAAATTTAAAAAAAGTGAAAAAAAAGAAATTTAAAAAATAGCTACTCTCAAGGAGCTTATAATCTAATATGGAAAAGACAAATTGAAGGTCAAGGTAACTAGAAGACAAGAGGGAGGAGATGAGTTCAAAGGAGGCGTCCTGCCAAAGTGTTATGAGGAATGTTAGGATGCAGAGAGCATGTCCATCTTTGGGATGGGTTAGCATGGACAGTTTTGGGGAGAAGGCAGGCTTTGGTTTGACCTTAGGAAAAGGTAGGAACTTCAGTAGATAAAGGTGTAGAGGATGGTGGTTAAAAAGATCATTCCAGGCACAGAGGACAGCATTAGTAAAGAGACAGAGGATAAGGTGAGACGGAAACCAGGATTGTAGAATGGCCCCATCTGGCTGAAACACAAAGCATTTGGAATGGGTGTAGGATGGGTTTGTTCTGGACAAGTAAAGTGGAGCCAGATCATAGGCTTTGAATGCCAAAATAGGGTATTTATTATACTTTTTTGGCAGGCAATCTATTGAAGGTTTTGAGGGGGAAATTTTGATCAGAATATCATTAAGATCACTTTGATACTGGTGTGGGGGATGGATTGAAGAGGGGATGGACTGGAGACTAGAAGACAGTAAGGAGGCTACCATGGCAGAATGAGATGAGATGTGAACTTAAACTAAGGTGCACAAGTTAGGATTTCCAAAGGAGGTTGTGCTTTTTTCCATTCTCTCTGAGTGTGGGGTCAGGAGGAGGGATGGCCATAGTCCTTGTCACACAATACTATTTTCTGCCCAGAGAATAACAGAATCCCAGGATTTTTTAGTAGGAACAGACCTCATCAGCTATCGAGTCCAATCCATACTCAAAAAAGAAATCAGTGCCATATCTTAATCAATGAGCAGTTCTCCAGCCTTTGTTTACAGACCTCCACCAAAGAGAAATGAAATGACTCACCATAGTCATGGAGGTAATAAATGGCAAAGGCTATATTGGCCCTTGAGCCCTCTGACTTTGTCACATGAGGAGTTTGGGTCACAGAACCCAATCCATTACTTTTATACGCTCACCACATTGCATCCCTTGACCTGTGGCAGTCCTTATGATCTGATTTGCCCACCTCCATCCAACACTAATGGTTAGCACTGGAGAAAGTAATTGAATTGATTTCACCTTCTATACAACTCTTTTGGCCTCCCTGTCTTATTCACCAAATTTACTTTCTTTTTCTTCAGACAACATCCCCATTCCCACAACCAACTCACAGCTAATGACTCAAAATGCTGTGTCATCACCCAGCCTCTCCTCCTTCTTTCATATTTCAGGGGAACTTGGATCTCTATTTTTTGCTAAGGTGCATAAACTACCCAAGCTCTTGACCACTTTTCCTTCTGCCTTCTCTAGAAACATCGCTAGAAATCATCACATGCATTTTCATTCTTTCCTCCTCCATAGTATCACAGGATTTGGAGTTGGATGGCAGGAGCATGCTGTTAAACATTGAACAACTAGGCTATGGGGGTAGGGGGAGGGAATAGGGGCAAAATGTAAGAACACACACTCTTAAGTTTATTCTGATTGATAATACTTTCTTAAGTGAGGGTAATTAACAAAACATTACATCAAGTTCTGATTTGTACCAATTGTTGCTTTAGAAAGAATATAAATGCTTACATTGAAAATTTAACAATTCATGAGCAGGTTAGAGCTGGCTCCATCACACCCATTGTTGGAAGGGTCTTTAAAGACCATTTGTTCTAAATTGACCAAGAATCTTTTCTACAAAAAATCCAACCAATGATCATCCAGCTTTCAGTTGAAACTATCTAGTGAAGCCTCTCAAGGTGGCCCATTCTACTCTCAGACAGCTCTAATAGAATATTTTTCTTCCTGATATTAAGCCAAAATCTACTCTTTTTTTTTGTAACTTCTATCATAGAACTGTCTATTATAGTTCTGTCCTCTGTGATCATGAAAAGCAAGTCTGATTGCTTTTGGAGGTGACAGCTGTTTGAATACTTGAAACCCACTCTCATGTATGCCCTAATTCATCTCTTCTCCAGGCTAAACACCTCCAGTTTTTCTCATGGATTCTTAAATGACATGATCTCCAGTCCCCTCACCATTCTGGGTTCCTTTTACCTTACAATCTCTTCTTCAAATCCTGCCTCAAAAAACCAACTTCAGTTCTCTGGACATGGTCCAACCCATGTAGAACCTCTGACTCCAAAGTATCACTCTTTTCCAAGAAGACTGTCATCTTCCTCCTTCATTGCAGGAGGCTTTTTGGTCACCATGTCACATTGTTGATTCATATTAAGCTTGCAGATGATAAAATCCCCATATTTGTTCATATGTACTGTTATCTAGCCACACATCTCCCACCTTGTAGTCACTAGATTTGTTTTTTGAGCCTATATCACACCTTACATTTCTTCTAAGTTCATCATATTGGACTTGGTATAGCCTATTCTAGATTGTTGGGATCATTTTGGATCCCAACTGTGTCTTTCTTTCATGTTAACTATCACAGATTTGTCTCATCTGAAAGTCTGAGAAGCTTGTTCTCTAGACCTAAATCCAAATTTCTAACAACAGAAATTGTTGAACGAGTACAGATACTTAATCTGTTCTGCTAGAACCTCTCTAAGCCATCTGGGTCACCATCCTTTGGCCATGTTCCAGTTTAGCAATGCCCTTCTCAAAAATATGGTACTTACAACTAGCCACCATACAATGACTGTGGTCCCACTAGGGAAGGCTCCAGTGACATTTTCACCAATGTATCAAAATACGGGCACCATGCCACCAAGCGCATACTGGCTATTTTGATGGCTGCATCACTCTGTTGACTCAAACTGACCTTTTGGTTTGCTAAAATCTTTAAGTATTTCTTATATCTCTACCTCTATGTCCCACTGGCACCTCAAACACAATGTGCACCAAACCAGGTTTATTAATTTCTCCTCTACACCTGAACCTTTATGCTGACCTCAATATCTCTGGCGGTGACACCCTATCTCACATGTATGAAAGCTTGGCACAATCTTTGCCTCTTTCCTCCCCCTTCTCTCTCCTATCTCATCAGTTACCAAATGTTCTCAATACCACATCTATAACATTTCTCAAATACCCTCCTTCTCCTTTGCATGAGAAAGATTACTCTGGCAGCCATGTGTGGAAGGTAAAATGGAAGCAAGAAGATGGGCAAGGAGGCTGTTAGGATAGTCCAGGGGAGAGATCATGAGGACTTGAGCTAGGCTGGCCACAGTGGGACTGGAGAGGAAGGGTTGGATGGGAGAGGTGTCTTGGAGACTGAATCAATAGGCCTTTGCAAATGATTGTATGGAGGAGTAAAGGGGAGGGAAGAATCAAAGATGGCTCCTGGGTGATGTGTCTGGGGTACTGCAAAGTTGGTGGTGCCATTAGCAGAAATAGTGAAGTTGAGCAGAAGCAAGCTTACAGAGGCAAGGAATTAGGCTTGCTGAATTGTTGGTGCCTACGTCTCATCTAGATAGAAATATTCATCAGGCAGTGGGAAAGACAGGAGCTACCGGCACAATGTGAAGAGATTGGAGGTAGACATCCAGATTTAGCTGGGAATTGAGACCATAGAATATTATCAAGGGAAGAGATGGAGAGTAACATTAGAAGAGGGTCTAGGACAGCAGCCTAGAGGATACCCCTGACATAATGAGGAGTCAGCAGGACAGGGACAGAGCCATCAGAGAGGTTAAGAGGAAAAGCAGGAACATGTGGTCTCAGGAAAGCCAATGGAGAAAAGGCTTCCAAGAAGGAGGACATGCGCGGTCAATAACATCAAGGCAGAGAGGTCAAGAAGTGTAAAGACAGAAGAAGAGTTCTTGGATCTGGTGGCTAGAAGGTCATTGGTGGCCTTGCAGAGAGATCTTTTAGTAGATTGGGGCCAGAAACCAGAACATAAGGTGCAAAGGATTGTGGAGTGATCAGTAGCTATAGGCTATTCTTTCTAAGAGTCTGGCTGGAAGGGGAAACAGATGGAAACAGATGGACAGAGACAGAGAGAAAGTCTGAGAGCATGGCAGGACTGAGAGGCAAATTATTAGCAGATAGGTAGTTTAAGCATGTTTATAGGCTTAAGGTAAGGAGAAAGCAGATAAGAGAATGGGAGAGAGGGGAATGGTGTGCTAAGCATTTACAAATATGATCTCATTTGATCCCCTTGATGACTCCGCGAGGTAGATGCAACCATTATCACTATTTTGCAGTTGAGGAAACTGAGGAAGACAGCAGTTAAGTGACTTGTCCAGGGTCACATGACTAGTCTGTTTCTAAGACTAGATTTGCACTCAGGTCTTTCTGATTGTAGGTGCAGAGCTCTATTGACTGACCCTCTGGCCACCTCTATAAGATACAGGAGAGAAGGGGAATAATCTAGACAGCAAGGCTGATGAGGATGGGAAGTCATAGATGATTGGGTTCACTTTAGTAAAACCAAGAACTTCTGAGTCTTCTGAGACTAGAGGTGAAAAGGAAAACATGAGGACATAGTATAGTGGAAAGAGTGCCAGATTTGGAGCCCTGGGTTCAAATCCTGCCACCAACACCCACTAGTGGTGTGCCCTTGGGCAGGTCATTTATATTCTCCCAGAGGGACTGGCCTAGATGGAACTTCTGGCTCTAATATATGACCTGATGACGTTGAAAAGATCAGTTGTGGAGGTGGGATTCACATCAAGTGGCCCAGTCAGGTCATCCGTTCAAAGTGAGGATGTGGGGAGGAGGGGGGTGAAATCAGGAACTTGAAGAAAGAGGAAAAGGCTTAACAACCTGTTCCTGGGGAGCTGGTGAGTCATTTGGAGGTGGACGTGTTTTAACAAACCATGTTAGTGTAATTCTGCCATTTTGTCCAAGCTAGTCTTCCTCATGCACTGATCCAGGCATGTGCTTCCTCTGCTCAACGCTCTGTAATCGACCCCCCCTTTGCCTGCTGAGCAAAGTTCCCGTTCCTTGGGTTGGCATTTGAGGCCCACACGTCTGGGACCAGTTTTCCTCTCCGTCTTTGTCACCCACTGCTCTCCTGGGCCCCAGCCACACTGGTCTGGTGGCCGCCGCTTGAGCAGCCCCAGCATTTTTCTGCTCCTCCTTTCATCTTTCACGCGATGATGCGATGATCTCTCCTTATCCTCTAAAGTCAACTGAACTTCCACTTCTTCCAGAAAGCCCTGGCCCAGCTTCTGTGTCAGTAACGGTCTCCCTTCCTGGGGCCTCACTTAGCATTTTAGGTCATTGTTCTATAACACGCTCATCGCATAATGTTGTCTAGCAGTGATTTCTGAGACAGCGTCTTATCCCCCTAAGAGACTATAAGCTTGTGGAGGGCAGGGATTTTAATTCAACCCAATTTGATTCAACAAGCATTATTTTTTACAGAGAAGTGTGCCAGGCACTGCACCAGCACCGAGGATGCAAAGACAAGAGACAGGAAAGCAATTCCTGGCCCCGGGGAGTTTGCATTCTAGTGGGGTGGGACAGATGAGCAAATTGGAAATGATACAAAACAAATATAACTGGAGAGAGGGGAGGGCTAATACACTGGGGATCAGGAGAGGCCAAAGGCAGTGTGGAATTTCCAGAGGTCAAGGCAGGAATGAGGACAGGAATGAAGGCATGCAATGTGTACGAACCAGGCAACAAGCGGGCCAAGCAGGGGGGTGTGGCTGGACTGTAGAGTATAGAGGGGGAGCGTTGCAATTATCTACAAAGGAAGACTGGAACCAGAGAGTTATTGTTTATCCTAAAGGCAGTAGTGAGCCACTGAAAGTTTTTTGAGCAGGACAGTAGCACGACAGATGTGTGCTTTAGGAAAATCACTTTATCAGCCCTGTGGAAGATGGACTAGAGGCTTGGGGTTGGGAGACACATTAGATGTCTGCGGCTAGAGACTAGAGATACATTAGTGGTGAGGAGGGTCTGAACTAGGGTGGTGATCTTGTAAGGGGAGAGAAGGGGACAGATGTGAGACCCATGTGACTTATTTAAACTTTGTATGTACATATACGTGTGTGTGCATATACATCCTGTGGTCTGCACACAGTGGGAGCTTAAAGAATGTTCGGAGGCAGTAGCAGCCCCTCCTTTCCCCTTGGAGCCACCCTACCCTCCCTTCTACTCTCCTCTCTTTCCCCTCATGCTCATCCTCTCCCCAGTCCTCTCCTTTTCTCACCTTGCCTCCTCCATCTTGCTCTGCCTTACCTTACCGCCCTTTCCCCCTTCCCTTCTCTTCTCTTTATTCCTGCCATTCCCTAGATTATCCTTCCTCTCACCACTTCCAATTAAAAAACAACAACAGGCATCTGCCTATGTAATGTGTGCGTGTACACGTGTTTGTGTGTGTGCACGTGTGTCTTCAATCTGCAGGCCAGACCTCGGCACACACAGTCTCTCTGCCTGCCGCCCTCTTCTTGCACACAGGAAGTCACAGCTACCACTTGTCTGTTGGGCAAATGGTACCAAGCATCGCTGTTCACACCTTCAGGCTTTCTCCAGGAACATGCCTCCAGGAGGGGTCTGTTTCATAACCCCCTTCTCATGTTCACCCCTCTCACCACTGCACAGTCCCTCATCACTAAGAATCACCAGACATCTGTGCTAAGAGGGCCTTTGAACATGGAATGTGGAATGTCGGGGCTGGAAGGAACCTCAGAGCAGGAAGATAGAGGGGAAGGTCATTAGAACGTAGGAATGTCATAGCCTGAACGGACCTTAGAACAGAAGGAGACTTCATAATGGAAGCTGGGAGCCGACAGGCACTCTAGAATGTAGGAGGGCTTGAATCCTTATCGGTAAACATTTATAAAGCACCTACTATGTGCTGTGCCAAGCACAGGGTAAGCACTTTCACAAATATCATTTGATCCTCACCACAGCCCTGCAAGGTAGGTGCTATTATCCCCATTTCATGGTTGAAGAAATTAAGGCAAACAGAAGTAGAGTGACTTTCCCAGGTCACACAACTAGGAAGATCTGAGGCTGGATTTGAATTCAGGTCTTCTGACTCCAGACCCAGCATTCTTTGAACTGGGCCACATGACTGTCTCAAAGAAAGTTTTTGTTGGTTGTGGTAGGATATGAACCCGTGCCCCTGAAGGGACTGGAGCCTTAATGCAGTGCCTTGGACTGTCTGGCTGCACTAAAATGTAGAATGTGAAAGCTGAGCGGAACCTTAGAATACCCTGTAAGACCTAGAGGGAACCGTAGGCTAACAGATGGAGGATATTAGATCTGGAAGGAATGTTCTGCTATGGAAATGAATGGTTTGGGTTAGGAGGCAGAACATAGAATGTTACATCCTGAAGCAACCTTAGAACAAAGAAGGTCAGAGCTGGAGGGAACCTTAGAACCCAGAATGTACCAGCTGTAAAGAACTGTAGAAAACAGAACAGGAAATGCCACAGCTGGAAGAGACCTTAGAGATGAGTCTGATGCTTCCTCCTGCCTCCATACAGATGGGGAAACTGAGGCTCATAGAGGGAGATTCATTGTAGAGCTGATATATAAGTCCATGCCTTCTGGCTTCCCAGCCTGGGCTTTTCTCACCACAAAAGGCAGCCTGGCATCTCTGTTTTGGTAAGAATCTTCTCTGGAGCAGAGCTAAAATGAGTGACTTTATTTTTAGAGGCCACAGGGGAGTCAGAGGGAGGGAACAGCATGGCACAGAGGAAAACCCTATACCAGGAGAGCTGCGTCTCCTCCACACCTCTCCATGCTCCTTCCCTCCCCACACGGCACGCACACACCATCTGAAGCCTGTCTCTGAGGGCTGGTGGCTCCATCTGGCTAGGGCTTCTCAGCTCCCTGCCCCAGTGGCTTAAGAATCTGGAACTCAATTCCACGAACCTTTAACACTTAACCCTGCGATTTCTGCATGTGGCCAAGATGTCCCTGCGTGACTCTGACACTGAGGCAAGTAGGGTGGGGCAGGTAAATGATCCAAGCTGGTGTGGGTTCCAGAAATGCTCGGATCATGGACACAGCACCACTCCCTGACCTCTGAGCCATTGCCAACTCCAGGTGCTAGGCATGAAGCTGAAGGACCATATGTGGATTGGGCTGGACCGAGATGGTCTCATAAGGAGGCGCCAAGATTCAGAGGCATTTAGAAGAGGCATTAAAGACCATCTTCTAAGCCAAGGGTTTTTACCTTTCTGTGTGTCATGGCCCCTCTGTTAGTGAATGGTGAAGCCTATGGGCCCCTTTTCAGGATAATGATTTTAAATGCACACAATAAAATATGCAGGATTACAAAGGAACTCTATTATATTAAAATGTGCATGTTAAAACTGGTGGAAATAAATTCACAGACTCCAAGTTAAGAACCCCTGATTAAAGCTAATCCCTTTATTTGACAGAAGAGAAAACTGGAGATAAGGGGAAGTTCCCCAAGGTCAGCCCAAGAAATACCACTGGGATTTGAACCCAGGTCTCAATTTTTAGTCATTCCTCTACCCCGTTCATTATCCCATAATGCCTTTTACCATAGGAGTCTGTCCCCATAAGAGGCAGGTCTTAACACAGTGATTAGAGTTCTGGGTCAGGAGTAAGGAAGACCTGAGGTCAAATTCAAACTCAGACACTTCCTAGCTGCTTGACTCAGTTTCCTTAATTGTAAAATGAAGTTAACAACAGCACCTCCCTTCCAAGGTTGTTGTATCAAATGAGATAATATTTTATGAAAACAAAAAACCCCCCAAAACTCAGCAGTATCTAGCACATAAAAGGCACCATATACATGCTGATTCCCTTCTCTCTCCCTTCCCAACAGTGAACTGTAGTGTAAAAGCAACTGGGCTTAGAGCCAAAGGCCCTGGGTTCAAATCCTGTCCCTGATACTTTGTGCCATTTGGGGCAATCATTTAACCTCTCTGAGCCTCAGTTTCTCCATCCGTAAAAAAGAGAGGGGGTTGAAATGGATAATCCTAAGGTTTCTATGAGCTCTGATGTTGTTCTTGGATTGCAGCCTCATCTTCCTAACCAGCCCTCCCCCACACCCACCGCCCTCTTCTGCATTCTAATCTATCCCATTCAGTACCAGAATAGTTATCTGAACCCTTGTTTTCATCAGGTCCCTCCTCCTTTCCCAGAAACCTCCAGTAACTACCTGTTGCCTATAGAATGAAACCACAGTTCCCTGGCCTAATGTTGAAGACCCTCCACAACGTGGCCCCAACCTACCCTCCCAGCCTAATCAATCCCTCCCCTCTTACACACCATGTTCACACACCCAATGCTCTTTTCTTTCCGCTTTTGCACACATCATCTCCAGCCTGAAGTATCTTCTATGCCATGCCTCTTCTGGAACTGAATCCTTGAAGTTTTCAAGGTCCAGGTCCCAGGCTGCTTCCTCTTATCCCTACTGATTATACCATTCTGTCTCCTTTGTTCTTACTACCTGGACCACTGTTTACAGGCTTGAGAGCAGAAATCACCAGAGGCAATTACCTCCCTTCTCAGATAGAGAAACTGAGGGCCAAAGAAGGAAGTGACTTGCCCAGAATCACACAGATGCTAATAATTGGTGGAGTTTAGACTTGACCCTATGCCTTTTGATGTCTGGTCTAGTCCATACCTTTGGTGCCCAAAGCCTTGTACTACAAGCTATCCTTCCTGTGTGGGTCTGGTCTCCTTTCTTTCTCCCATAATCTGCAAAGTACAGAACGATTCTGCTTTTGTCTTTATCTCTCCAGTGACTGGCACATAGTAGGTTCTTAATAAACACGTGTTGAATCAATTGATTGATTGATCTCTAGTATGGTCTCATGTACAGAGATCAGTAAGTGCTGGTTCTTCAGATCACAAGATTTAGAATTAGAAGGAAATTTGGTGACCATCTGGCCCAAGGCTTTTTCACTCTTTAACAATCTGGGGAGGCCTGGGAAGCCCTTCTCAGAATCATGTTTTTCAATGCATAAGATAAAATATGAAAGATTATGAAGGAAACCAATTTATGTTGAAATACAGTTGTTAGAATATTGAAAAAGAAAGAAACAAGTTCACAGACCCCAAATTAAGGACCCTGGATCTAGTCCAATCTCTTAATTTTACAGATGGGGATACTAAGGCTCAGAAATACATAACGTCCCCATGGCTATACAAGTAATAGTAGCCAGGAAAAGCCCTGTGACTCCAACCCACTCTGATACTCTTTCTTCTATGATGAACTTTCTTTACCTCACTTAGATGTGAGGTGAAATTAAATTCAAGCAGGCAGACAGGGCTTGGAGCCTTCTAATAAGTGTCTGAGCTTATCTGAGCCTCGCTGGGCAATTAAACTCAGTGCTCTAATTGGGGTGAGGCCCAAGCGGTGGAGTGAGTAGGATTTAGCCGAGTGGAGAGTTGGTCTGAATGGGAGGGGTGCCTCTAGGCAGGCACCTCTGCCCTCTGGGCCAGGCTGGGCTTGGGCCATTAATTTGACTCAATGGTCTTTCCCTATTGGGGATCAGGCAGAGAGAGCAATACAGGTATAACAGCAGTCATTATCCCCAGGGAATTGCCCTATCCTCAGTACTGAAGAACTTGGGCATTTAACTTTGCCCATGGAATGGTCACTGGCAGCTTCCTCCAGGTGCTTTCTCCCATGCCTACTTCTCATTCCCTCTTCTCCATTTCTCCTCCATTTTTCCCCTTCCAACTTTCCTTCTACCTTCACTCTCTCCTCTCCCCTTCCCCTTTCTTTTTTCCCCTCTCTACCCAGGCTCTCTCTCCCTTCTCTCTCTCCTCTTGACTCTCACTTCTATTCTCTCACTCCCTCCTTTCTTTCCTCCTTCCTTAACTCTCCCTCCCATTCCCTAATTATTCCTCTCTCCTCCTTCCTTTTTCTCCTTTTTCTGTCTTTTCCCATCTTTCTGATTTCTCTTTCATTATTCTTTTCCTCTCTCCTTTCCCCCAATTCTTTCTCCTTTCTACCTCCCCTGGTTCTCTCCCTCCTTCTTTTTCCTATTTCCCTCTCTGACCTACCCAGGATGGCCTCCCTCCTCTCTCTTCCTCATCTATGATTCTCTTCCTTATCTCTCATTCTCTTCCTCTTTTCTACTTATATCTCCTTCTCCTGCCTATCTGCACCCCTTCTCTCCTTTAAGTTTTCCCTTCCTTTCCCATCATTCTGCATTCTGGTCTTTTCCCTTTCAGGACTCAGAGCACAAAAGTTCTGAAAAGGCATCATGGGGTGATGGGAAAAGCTTTGGGCTTTCCATAGAACATCCAGCAGAAGATGTAAATTCAGTGCTTACTGGCTTGTGACCTTGGGTAGGTCACTTCATATCTCAACCTCAGTCTCCTTATCTAAAAAATGGGGTAATAACAGGTGTATTACCTCCCCTCCTATGATTGTTGTAAAGAAAAGTCTTTGCTTAGAAATTAAAGATATCTATAAGCATATGAAAAAATGCTCTAAATCACTATTGATTAGGGAAATGCAAATCAAAACAACTCTGAAGTACCACATTTCACCAGGCAGATTGGTTAAGATGACAAAACAGGAAAATGACAAATGCTGAAGAGGATGTGGAAAAATTCAAACACTAATGCATTGTTGGTGGAGTAGTGAACTGATTCAACCATTCTGGAGAGCAATCTTGAACTATGCCCAAATAATTGCATACCCTTTGACTCAGCAATACCACTTCTAGGGTTATATCCTAAAGAGTTCATAGAAGTAGGAGGAAGACCTCTATTTACAAAAATATTCATTGCACCTCTTTTTGTGGTGGCAAAAAATTGGAAATTAAGGGGATGCCCATCAATTGGGGAATGGCTAAACAAGTTGTGGTATATGAATGTAATGGAATACTATTGTGCTATAAGAAATGAGGAGCAGACAGACTTCATATTTACCTGGAGAGATTTATACAAACTGATGCTGAGTGAGAAGAGCAGAACCAGATCTTTGTACACAATTACAGACACAACGTATGTGTGATGACCAACGTTGATAGACTGGACTCTTCTCAGCAACTCAAGGTTATTAAGACAGCTCCAAAAGACTCATGATGGAGAGAGATGTCTACATTTAGAGAAAGATCTAGAAAGAACAGAGTTTAAATGCAGACTGAAGCAAACTACCTGCTCTCTCTTTCTCTTTTTCTTGTTTGGTTTTGTTTCCCTTTCCCCATTATTCATTACATCATTTACAACCCTTCTTTACAACCTGACTAATGTCTAAGGTGAAAGTATTTGCAGATCCTATACTTGATTGCATGGGGGGGAGGGGAGAAAATTTGAAACTCAAGGGATTGTGGGACTGAATCTTGTAAACTGAAAGTAAACAAACAAATCAATTTTGATAAAAGAAAAAAAAGAAAGATCTTTGCAAAGCTTAAAGCTCCACAATAGGGATCTTGATCCACTGGCCCTTTAAGGTTTGCAAGTACCATAGCCCTAGGGTGGGGGTAATTCAAATATTTTATAATGTGAGAAACTGAGTCTCAGCTGGTAGGCATTTATTAAGTGGCTACTATGAGCCAAAAACTGTTCTAATCTCCAGGAATACAAAGCAAGGCAAAAATAGTACTTACTCTCTGAGAACTTAGAATCTCAGTCAACTACAATTTATTAAGCTCCTACTACATGCAAACACTCTGCTAAGCACTGAGGAGATATAAAGAAAGGTAAAAGACAGCTCCTGCTCTTGAGGGGCTTAGACACTCAGAGAGAATTGACCAGTTTTTTCAATCATGTCTTTTTAGGCTGTGCCTTTCTCCAAGACCTAAGATGATAAAAAAAAATGAAGTGGGGTGGTTGACCCCAAGGCTTTTTGCCTCCCACTCCCCAGACTCAATCTCAGGAAAAGGATGGGAAGCCCAACTAGCTAGCCTTGGTAAAGTTAGTTCTGGGGGGCCTATAGGGCTGGACTCTGCCCTCCTCCTTCCTCTTGGTCACATGTACCAAAGACATGGGCATGAAGGTGCCCCCCACCAGGATCCCCCTCCCCCAAAGCCCAATTTAGCGCCATAGGGGTTGAGAGTTTATCACCTGTGATTGAAGCGTCTGTCTGTACCATGCTAGCGCCTGAATGTACCATCTGCCCATGACTGGGAATTTGGATTGGCACCCGCTGTCTCACCCAGAGGTTCCCACAAAGCTGTCTTTTGGTTTATAGCTACCGTGTATCTCTTGTCCCTTGTTCTTGACGGCTTATTTTTAATCAGCTGTAGCACAGTATGAAGGGAAGAAGACTGGAAAGGAGTTGGGAGGATTGGCTCTAGTCCCAACTTTCTCAATAATTCAAGGTGTGGTTTTCAGCAAGTTTTGCCAGCTCACATTTGAGGACTCAGTTTCCTCATCCAGGATCACACAAGCAGAGATTTAGCACTGGAAGTGATTTCAGAAATGACAACAACAATGAGGAGGAGGAGGAGGAGGAGAAAGACGAGGAAGGAGAGGAGGAGGAGGAAGGGGAGGAGGAGGAGGAAGGGGAGGAGGAGGAGGATGCTGATACCTAACACTTATATAGTGCCAACCATATACCAGACACTGCACTGAGTGTTTTATAATTATTATCATGGTTGATCATCACAATGCCCCTTGGAGGCAGGTGCTAGTATTATCCCCATTTTACAGATGCAAAAAAGGAGGAAAACAAGTTAAATGACTTGCCCAGGGTCACATAGCCAGGGCATTTCTGAGTCTGAATTTGAACTCAGGTCCTCCTGACTGCAAGCTCTACCTATCCACTGTGCCAGTCAGAAGGGACCACAGAGGACACCTTCTCTAACCCTTTCATTTTACAAAAGAGGAAGCTACAGGGATGTAAAGTGACTTTCCCACCATTACACATGTAGTGTCAAAGTCAAAATTTGAACTCAGGCCCTCATATTCAAGAGCCGGGTCTGTTTCCAGCATGGGACATTAACTCTAAGTCATCTAGTCTCGCTCCTTCATTTTATAGATAAGGAACTGTGGTCCAGATTTGTTTAAATCACAAACAGCGATTGGGAGGGACAGGATTCAAACCCGTGTGACTCTGTCAGATGTAAAGGTTCAATTGTAGAATCATGGGATTTATAATTGGCAGGGACTTAGGTAGAATTTACCCAACCCCTCCATTTGACAGATGAAAAAACTGAAATCCTAAGAAGATCAAGACTTCCCCAAGCTTGAATGTGCCATGAATGACTAGGTGAGATTTGAACTCAGGCTTTCTATCTCAAACTCATCACGAAGACTTCCTCTGGCTCTTCATTGTCCAAGTCTAATGTTAACTTCAGAACTTAGTCATCCTTGCATCTGAAGAGTCTCAGTCTCTGGACTGGGTTGTCAGGGGCTGGCTGCTGGGAGACACCAGTGGGTATAGGGTCATAGGGCAGTGCAGGGCTTATGATGTATGTAAAGAAATAAGAAACAAGTCAACAAGAGGCTCTGGTGGGCATCTGTCTTAAGATACGAATTTTCTCCTATAGTATAGAAAGCATTCCATGTCGAGGCAGTACCTAAGTTCAAATCCCGCAACTGCTGTTAACTATTTATATGCAATGGAAAAGATATTAGATTTGGAATCAGAGAGTCTGGGTTCAAAATTGGACTCTTCCGTGTACTAGCTATGTGTCTGTGGGCAAGTCACTTAATTTCTTTGGGCCTCAGAGAGTATAAATGAGAGCATTGGCTCAGATGACTACTGAGCTCCCTTCTCCTTGAACCCACCCCACTCCAGAATTAATGGGGAGCAACTTTCTTTTCTCCCATGGGGCCTGAATCCCTTCTTCCTTCTCTTCACCTAAAGACATCAAAGGGGGTTTTCAGAAGGGATTTACTAGCATTTAAGGGCAGGCAGATGAAGTAAAAAAAAAACAAAAAACTTGAACCATTGGCTCCTAGAGCCTGGGAAGAGTAGCTTGTTCTACAGCTGATCTGACCAGAGTCAGGTCTGGCTTCCTGGGTTAATGTGGCCCTTCCATTGAACTGCCTTCTCCACTTAGACTGCCCACAGTCCTATCATGCTGCATGGCCTTCCATCTCCAAGCCCAGCCACCAACCTCACCCAGCATTCCACCCCCAACTGGAAGCTGGGATACTGCCCATGCTTAGCCTTAGGGCTAGCAGACTCACAGCTACTAGTCCCTCATCTGGGGAACCTCTGCCTTCAGCCCCAAGACTTTTCGATCCCATTCCTTCTCAGCCTATGTTGACCCTCAGACTCCACCTTGTGGCCTAAATGGGAGAAAGTGCAGGAGAAGCAGGATTGAATATGGAGTGAGGGGAGCTGAGTTCCTATCATTTATACCCTTGGGCAAGTACCTCTCGTCCTTGGACCTCTCTCTGACTCTGCGGAATGAAGGGATTGGACTTCACGGCCTCCCTGTTTCCTATTAGTTCTAAGTGTATAATCCTTTGTTAGTGTCCATAATGATGATGATGATGGCTAACCTTTCTATAAGGACAGCTACGTGGCACCATGAATAAATGTTGGCCTTGGATTAGAGGAAGATCTGGATTTAAACCCCATCTCACACATTACCTAGCTGTGTGACCCTGGGCAAGTCATTTTTAACCTATCTTCAGTTTCCTCATCTATAAAATGGGTCTAACAGCACCTCCCTCCCAGAGTCGTGATGATGCTGAGATGACATTTGTAAAGAGCTTTCAGACCTTAAAGGTCTGTATAAATGCTAGCTATGGTGATTAGTATATACAACTTTACAAATTCAGTCTCATTTGATCCTAAGAACAACCAAGAGAGGTTGTTGCTATTATTACCCCCATCTTACAGATGGAGAGACTGATTCTGAGGGGGGTTAAGTGCCTTGCCTGGGGCTACATAGTTAGTAAATATCTGAGACAGGATTTAAATTCAGAAATCCCTTATTCCAGGTCTAGGTCACCCAACAGCTCCTCCCTTTATTTTCATTCTAATGTCTCTTCCACATGGCAGCTATTGAGGAGTTTGGAAGCTGTGTCCACTTCCCCCCTAATTTCTCTCTTCTCTGAGCTGAACTTACCTAGTCTTCACTTAAGAATTAGAGGGCAGTCAAAAGTGCCTTGAATTTGCAGCTGGAGGCTTTGGATGTTGGTCTTCTCAGCTCTTCCATTTAGTTGTTTGACTCTGGGGAAGGCACTCTGAGCTTCCATTTTCTGCTCTGTAAAATAGGGTTAATATTTGTCCTTTCTGCCAGACAGAATTACTGTGGGGAATGTGCTTTGAAAACCTCTAAATGATAGAGAAATATGAATTCTTATGAGATAGCGTCAAGACACTTAATCATTATGGCTACCTTCTTATGGACACGATTGTCCTCGTGCCTTTGTAGACCACTATAGACCCACTTTCAGGCTGTTTGGAGAAGCCATGTCTAGAATCAGGGGGAGAATGGCCCCACAGCATGGTAAGATAACACCTGGAGTCTTATGTTCAATTGAAATTTTAGGAAATATGTTGATAACCTGGCAATGGATGCTTGAAATTAGTCATTCATGCTTCCTTTATGGTACTGACGTTATTGCACCTAATTCACCTATTTTCTATTGTCCAGGGAAGGGCAACCAGCTTGTCATATGGGGATGAGTTGAAGGACCCAAAGAGTTTTGGCCTGGGGGAGACTTAGGCAGAGGAGGGGGGAGGGGGACAGAGATGGGACATGATAACTGTCTTCTAGCAGTTGAAGTCCTATCATAGGGGACAGTTTGACTTTGTTTTGCTTGGTCCTAGAAGGCAAAAATTGCAGCTACTTTGGTTTCCTTTATAAAATTCCTAATAACCACAGCTTTCCCAAAGTGGGATGGGCTGCCTTGGGAGGTCATGTGTTTCTCTTTCTTGGAGGTCTTCATACAAATATTGGAAAGAGGATGCTTTTTAGGTTATGGATTAGATGGCCTTGGAGATGCCTTCCAGCTCTGAGTGTGTGGCAAAGGCCTGCCATTTCATAGTCTATTAGTCACAAGGGGGAGCAGGTGTGAAAGTGTGGCTGCCTCAGTGATTCACAGTCTTGCAGTTGGAGACACATGTAAGAACAGAAGCTCCTGGTGGGTGGGGAGCTTTGCCTTTTATTCTTAGGACAGGATGATCTGTGATGGCCTTTGGAAGCCTCCCACCCTTCTGCCTACCAAAGCCCTGTCTGGGACAGTCCCAGCACCACTACCCCCTTGTTGACCTGAGTGTTCTTTTCTCTACAGTGCATGGTGGGACCACAGTGGACAGGAAGCCATTCTCCCTGCCTCCGGGCACCAGTCAATTTGCATCCTGACACCATCTGACCCAGGTAGGGCCAGGGAAGCTGCAAACTCATGTACTTGTCTCATGTTCCATGAGGATTATGGGTGCTGGTGTGTGTGTCTGTGTGTGTGTGTGTGTTTGTGTGTGTGTGTGTGTGTGTGTGTGTGTGTTGGGAGAGTTCTTCAAGGCCGCATGCCCAGTTCTAACTGCATTTTGGTTCATTAAGCCCGGGTTGGCTTTGGGCTATGGTCTCTGCTCTCTGCTCTCTGCTCTCTGACCTGATGGTCCTTCCTCCTTCTATCTGAGCCCTGCTGGGACCTCGGAGCATCAAGTGTCACTCCCAAGTACGTAACTGAGGAGTGAGTGAATGAAGCAATCCTTCTAGAGAGAAATTCTCACAGTCCTTGTAAGGGCTACACTTCTCAATCTCAGAGTCCACTAAAACCATCGGAAGCCACAGGCCCCCTGTGAAGGCATCCCTGCTAAATTTCTGCTCTCTTCTGTTACAGATGACTTGGGGTAGAGCAAAGGAAGCCTTTGTAACATACAGTTTTGCAATGTAGTTTGGGTATTAGAATCCCGTAACCACGTAGTTGAAGGATCCTGCCTCATCTGACATGGGTACACCCCAAGAGAATATTGGAAGATGCAGGAGATGTTTGTAAAGGATGTTAGCTGTCAATAACATTAGAGCACAGGCTCATGACTATCAACCCTTTGATTTCTTCTGTTTTCAGATCTCCAGTAGTTTACAGCACAATCCAATAGAAAAGACTTTCTCAGGGCCATGTACAACATGTGAGGACGCAGGTACAAGACACTCAGAGAAAGTCATCCAAATAATGAATCTCCCTCCAGCCATTCTGCTCTTCCATCAAAAAAAAAATGTATCTGAATCTCTCATTACCTCTCTATCACACTCAGCTCTATAGCCACAAAATAAGGGCTAGTCTAAATACTGACCCAGAGGCCTGAGTTTTCCCTGCTAGCACCTACTGCTTCCAGATAGTATCAGTGGGAAGGAGACTGGTGCCCTAACTCAAGTTTATGCAGCAGCAGCTGCCCTGCTATCCCTCCACCTTATCCCCACTGCGGCCTAGCTCATGGTAGCATTGAGGTGTTTAGCTACTCTTTGGATTCCTACTGCTCTGAAGCTCTCGGTTAAGGCTTCTAAATTCCCCCTGGAGGAGAGGTTCTTAACTCTTATGTCATGGACCCCTTTGATAATCTGGCAAAGCCTATGGCCCCTTTCTCAGAATAATGCTTTTAAATGTCTAAAATAAAATGCATCTTATTACAAAGAAATCCAATTACAGTGAAATATGATGATCAAAATATTTAAAAAAAAACAAGTTCATGAATTATACTCCAAGAACCCTTGTCCTAGACAAGTGTCTCAAGTGTCTGATAGGTGCTTTGTCTTTTTTTTTTTAAACCTTTGTAGTTTGGTTTCTAATTGAGGGTGTTTCTCAGGCTTCCGTGGTCACAAGACTGTTTTTCCTGGGACAATATCTGTTCATTGTCTCTCTGCCCAGCATTGAGAGTGTGTTTGAACTCTCATTCTCTCTCAACACTAGCCAGACATCCCTTTTTGTCCCATCCTCCACCACTGTCCCCCAGAGTACTAACCATCACCGTCTCTGTCATCAGAGGGAAGCTGTAGGGCATGCTGTGGGCACTTCAGGTTTGGGATGGGCACATGGGAGGGAAAAGGTTGTTCTTTGGTGTATATTTGTGTCTTCAGCTGGATTTTGTATGTAGTTCATTTCTCCTCGGAAGATTTGGGCAGAGGATTAGGACATCCTTTGATCTGTAAAATGACCTTGAAAAAGAGACTGAGATCCTGAGCCCTTAATAACATTATTGTTCTACAGTATAAGTGGTCAGCAGGGAGAAGAGTAATATGAATTCCTTTGAGGTGTCCCTTTGGCTCCTTCCTTGGGAAAGGAGTGAATGAAGAAGGCGGGAAGCAAGAGAGCATGACGTTCAAATAGAGGGGTGAGACTACTAGACCTGGAATCTTAGGATCATGTAGATGCAGGATGGGGAGGGACAGGACCTTGGTTTGAATCCTTGCTCCGTCATATACTGCCTTGTGACCTCAGGCACATTATCCTAATTCTCTGAGCCTCAGTTTCCTCATTTGTAAAATGAAACTGGCAGATGACATCACCTCAAATGTCCCTTCCTGCTTCAGGTCTATAGAATCTATAAAAGAGGGCTCAGAACTGATAGTTTCTTATCTTTTGTATCTGTTGGTCTAAGCTTTGCACTAAGTTTTTCTGTTGTTCTTATTTTCTATTACTTGAGACTATATCTATATGTATGTATCTATGTATGTATGTACATATGTATATATAGAAAGTGGGGAGAGGGAGGGAGAGGGAAAAGGGAGAGGGAGAACACACACACCCACACGCACATTCTTCTTTTAACTCTTCTTTCCCTTATCCAAAGCAAATTAAGGTTAACATATTTATATATGTTAACATATGTAACTATAAATATTGGATATATAAGTGTGTATATATTATAGATAATGCATTTGAGAGAGAAAGAAAAAGAGAGAGAGGGAAGGAGGGAGGAATGGAGGGAGGAAGGGAGAGAGAGAGAGAGAAAGAAAGAGAGGAGAATGCTTTTCTTTCTAGCTAAAGTTGGGGATTCTGAGTACCCAGAGAAAACCTATGGAAGAGCTAATAAAAGCTACCCAACCCCCAGTTCACTCCACCCCAAAGTTCTAGGGACATTCCAGGCTTTTAGAAATGAAAGACCAGAAAGAACATGAAAAATATACTTCCTTCTATTCTCTGCCAAGATAGGTATGTGCTCTGTGTGTGCCTGTGGGGGCTGCTGGGCATTGCTGTCTGCCTTAGTTGATAGTCTGGTTAGCTATGTTGCTTTTTCCCCCTTCATTTTTATTTTGAGAAGGGACGGCTCATTGGTTAGGGAGTATTTATTGACTGGCTGACTGACAGCATGGTAAGTAATGTCCAAACATCCATCCCTACATGTAAAGCTTGGAAAAGTCTGCCTAAATGTCTGATTTCCTTGGACTTAGGAGGGTGGTTAAGATGGGCAGTCTGGGGTCTCAGACCTCTGGGATTCTCAATTGGACTCAGAGGGAGGGGAACTAGCGAATTCTGCCCCTGGATCAAGTATGTACATTAGGGTTGGGGGTTGAGTTTAACTATCATTCGGAGGAAGAATAGTATGAGATGCTGCAAGACTTCTAAGAACCACTCCCAGCATTGAGGCTGTGGCTGTCTTGGGGGATAGAAAGAGCATTAAGGTTTGCAGGTAAAGAAACATCCCAGCAGGAGACCACTAGTATGATGCTGATAGCACCCTTTAAATTTTCCACCCTAGGGCAAAACTCCATGGGCCGTACCCTAGTTATAGCTCTCTCAGGGCTTTGTATTGGTAGTATCGTCATATTTCTCTTCTTTTGTTGATCTGAAATTTTTAGTTATTGGCTGATTTAAAGGACTTCTGGTGAGAGATGGCGTTTAAGGGAATGGTAGAATGTAAAGCCAACTATTATTTTTATACAGTGGGGAAAGTTATGAAAGAGTTAGTGGAGTATAGAGGAAAACTGGAAGGCTTGGGTTCAAATTCCACCTTTACCATATACTTTGGTGAAAAAGTGACTTTTTATGTGACTGGAAAAACCACTTCTCTTTGGTTCTCAGTTCCCTTTTCTGTAAAATGAGATTGTTGGACTAGATGATTCCCAAGACCCCTTTCCATGCTAAATTCTATGATCCAGGTAATGAATCTTCTCTGGGGCAGAGACAGTTGACCAGAGATTGATGGTGATTGTCTAACTACCCTCCCTCATTGAAGCCATGGGTCCTGGAAGCATTGACCTCTAAGCACAATCATGATACAGTGAAAAGAATACCAGTTCTGGATTCCAAGGACCCAGGCTCAGGTCTTACCTCTTTGACTCCTCTTTGAGTCAAAATCATTTGGGCAAATCATTTAAAGGAATTAGACTAGATGGTCTTAGAGGTCCCTTTCAAGGGACATTCTAGACCTGGTATGCCTTCACGCTAAGACATCTCATCAGGCTCCTTTAAAGACAAAAAAGAGAGCTTGATGTGCCTGAGACCAGTGGGCCAGGAGGTGGCAGGAGGGATGACCTGGGGATAGAAAGGAGGGATCATTGGTTTAAAGTTAGGAGGGACCTTGGTGATTTCTAGGCCAGGGCTTCTTCAATTTCTGTGTGTATTATGGACCCCTCTGGCAATCTCAGGAAGCCTATGGACCCCTTCTAAGAAAAAGTTTTTAAATGCATAAGATAAAATACATAGGATTATATCAGAAATCAATTACATCAAAATGTGATTATTGAAAAAATTTAAATAAGCTTATGGACACCAGGTTAAAACCCCCTGATCTAGACCAACTCCAATGGAAGCCCAGAGAAGTGAGTTGTCCAAGTTCATACGGGGCCCTCCTATGTACGATCTGTCAGAACATCCAGGACCTAACCATTGTCCCATTCTATCTGGAGAGAGGTGAAGGGGAGGGTGCCTTTCATGGGGCAAAAGCAGAGTAGGGGAATAATTGCAAAGAAGGCAAGAATGGAGGAAGAAATAAGTCTTTTCCAAGGTTTCATTTTTGCAGGCCATGGGTAAATAAAAGTAAATATAAACCCCATTCCCTTAGCTAGGGGCACTGAAGGGGAGAAGAATGGATGAAGGTGGATTTTCACAGGAGCGAATGGGCAGAGGCAAAGAAACGAACAGCCCCCCTTCTCCCCAGCCCCAGTCATACATAGCCGGACTCAATAGGCCAGCGCCGAGCTCTGCCCCATTCATTGTGGAGCTGAGCTGCGACCACGGCCATAATCGATGCATCATGGTGACTGGACAGGGAGCCTGAGATCTGAGGACTCAGAGAAAAGGGACATAGAAATCAGCTCATCGAATACCCTCATCTTATAGAGGAGAAAGCCGAGACAACGCTCTTTACTCGAGATCGAACAGGTAGGATCTGAACTCTGACCCTATGCCTCCTATGTCCTACTGTCTCTGGGGAGGAATGGGAAGTGTTCTTTCCAGAGAATGAGCCCCAGGAGGAGTGAGGTCAGGCCTCCCAAGGTCCCCCAGGGACAAGACTGGGGAGAGGACCCTAGGTGAGCTGCTGTAAACAAGAAAGCATTTCAGAGGCAGAGAAGGGGTATAGGGTGAAGGGGGCTAGTCCTGGGGTCAGAAGGCTGCTTGGCATTTCCTTTGTCACTAGTCACTTCAGGTGATTCAGAATGCGCATGATTGCACGCACACACACACACACACACACACACACACACACACACACCAGGCATCGCCCGACTCCAATTTCTCAGCATACACTGAGACATTCACACACACAAATGCACACAGGCAGGCACATAAACAAAACATACACATAAACAGGCATATAAATAATCTCCAGGCACCAGCCTCTCCCTACGTACACACTCACAGACACCCGTTTACATATTTATGTCTTTAATGCATGTAATCATACTTCTATACACATGGATAGACTGTCGGCTATGTATGTACCCATACACAGTCCCACATATAGACATATCAACACACAGACACAAACACAAGGACCTCTCCCCTCAAAGTGTTCATGTGAACACACATGCACACATACACAAAAATACACTTACACACCCACAAGCACCCATTCCCAGCTCTAGCTGGTGATAAAGTCCTGGATTCTTCAGACCCCCTAGCCCTGCCCCCCCCAACTCTGACACCCCTGCTTGGTTCTCCTCCCTCTCTCCCAGAGATTCCCGGGACTCTCTTATTTCCCTTCTCAAAGGCACAAGGAGTCTCAGGCATCTTTACCCACAAAATAATTTCCTTCTTTGGTAATAAGAGTGATGCCCACTTGTAGGCAAGGTAAGGGAACAAGCATTTATGAAGTGCTTACTATATGCCAAGAACTTGGCTTCCTATAAGAGGGTGCACTTGAGGAAGGCATTGAAAGAAGCTGGAGCCTACAGATACAAACAGAAAGAAAGGCAGCCTCTGCCCTCATGAAGCTTATGTTCTAACGGAGGAAGATGCACACAAAAGGGAGTTTTGAAATGCCTGTGTGTGGAGGGGAAAAGATGAAGGCAGTGAGCAGGGCTGTGGCAAAAGTAAAGTGGAGACAGGAGGACAGCCTGGAGGGGGATAATAAAGATGGCAGGTCTAACAAATCCTCCGTAAAAAGGAGCTTCTAGGAGGAGCCATCCATCAAAGGGAAAGGCGGGAGGCATGGAGGGCACTGCCAGTGTGTGAAGTCCAGGGATGGCATGAACTGCCTGATTGAAGGAATTTAAGGAGAATGTGGGAAAAGTCATGGTGATGCATGAGAGTATCCTGGAGAGGAATGGAGGGCTGAGAAAGAGCAGGCTAAGGGGTCAGTCTGTCACCCAAAAACAATAAATCTGATTGGTCCATCCTCTCCGCCTCCTTAATAGTAAATCTAACCAATGAGCACACGAGATGTCTAGGTGTATCCTCTCTATCCTTTAAGGGACAATGGGATTAAAAAGGCAGCCAGGCTCTTCTCTGTTACTGGATTTTTAAAAAAACATCTAGGTTTCCTGGAAGGCCTAGTTCCCCTGGGAGGGCTGGTTCCCTCCTAAATCTTCGTTAGGGACAAGTGGTGCTAATGAATAAAAGATTGCAAATCCGCATTACCTCTTGCCAAGTCCTAACACAGCTTCCAGTGAAAGTCTCTGTTTCCAGGAGCCTGAGTTGGGTCTTGGTACCACTGAAAACTTCAGCAGGTTTCCTAATCTGAAATCACATTTCATCGCCTGCAATTCCTCCTGGGGCTTCCTTCCCAATTTCAGGGAGGGTGGACATCAGGACAATAAATCTCTAAAGCTCTTCCAGGTTTGACAGCTTGGATGAGTCTGTGTTCACTTGGGAAAGTGGGGGAAATAATGATTTACTTGGTACTGTTCTCATGGGCCTGGGGGTCTTGGGCTTCTCCCAACATAAAATAAAAGCATTACTCCGCTTAATAAGGACTTTGTTCCTCCACCCCATCTATACCCATGCACCCCGCCCTCCTTCTTCTTCACTCAGATGGGAAACAGGATCTTCCTCCCATCATTGCAGGGCATGAAATAGCTTGGAGACAAGAGGCCCAGCAGCCAGCATGGGGGTAAGAGGAGGAGGGGACGAAGTGAGGGATAGGCAGTAGGGGAGTCTGCACAGGCCATCAGCATGCCAGGTCTTGCCTTCCTGGGACCTCTGAAGCAGCTACTAGCAACCCAGAGTCCTATAGGAGTATGCATTGTAACTACAGGCAGACATCTGCACCAAGCCAGCTTGGATTCCTCAGCTAGACCCCTAAGCAGAGACACTGATGCCTCAACCAAATGCCTTAAATAATGAGTTAGGCTCCATGGTGCCTCCCCACAGTGGTAGATTCTCCCTAAAGTAAATGTGCCCTCCCAGTGCACGTCCTCTCCAATATTACACACAATTCTACACGAACCGTAAACTCAGGGGCAGGCTGGAGCCAGCTTCTCCTAGCTCACAAGAGCTGATTGTTAAATTTTTAGTGTAAGCATTTACAGGTCAGAAATCAGCCAATGTTAGAAATCAGGGTTTGGGTTAGTGTTTTATTGATTTTCTAGACTTAAGAAAGAGATGGAGAAAATGTTAATAATTCAAGTTAAACTTACATTAAAAGTAAACTATGTCATGCAGTTTTGAAGAGCTAATTGTTAAATATTTACCAGTATAAGACTGACTGAACTGAATACAGGCCTTAAACTATTTTGTTGTTCAGTTGTGCCCAATTTCTCACGACCCCATTTGGGGTTTTCTTGGCAAAGACACTGGATTGGTTTGACAGTTCCTTCTCCAGCTCATTTTGCAGGTGAGGAAACTGAGGCAAACTGGGTTGAGGGACTCACCCAGGATCACACATCTAGTGTCTGAGACTCCATTTGAACTCAGGTCTTCCTGGCTCTAGGCCTGGCATTTTGTGCACTTTGGCGTCACCTAGTGGCTTAAACTATACTTACCCCCCAAATGTAAACTAACTCAATGATAGAGCCTCAGTTATACTTGAATCCGATGCTCTCCATAAACTATGACCATGTATATTCCCTAATCCACACCCCATAGAGTGGTAATGCAGAAGGAAGAGCACTAGTTCCAGAGTCACCATACCGGGGCTCAGACCCCACCTCTGATGCTTACAGTCTGTGTGACCTTGAGCAAGTCAAGCGTATTACCTTCCAAGTGCCATATGAACTTCTTGCTCTGAAATTCACTGCCTTTTGCAATCTGGCTACAACTGACTCTTCCAATTTTATCCCATCCAGTTCTTCTTTAATGTAGGAAGGAAGGAAGGAAGGAAGGAAGGAAGGAAGGAAGGAAGGAAGGAAGGAAGGAAGGAAGGAAGGAAGAGAGAGGTGGAGGAAAGGAAGAAGAGAAAGAGAAAGAACAAAATTGGAAGGAAGAGAGAGAGAGGTGAGGAGAAGGAAGGAAGAAAGAAAGAAAGAAAGAAAGAAAGAAAGAAAGAAAGAAAGAAAGAAAGAAAGAAAGAAAGAAAGAAAGAAAGCAGGAAAGAAAGAAAGCAGGAAAGAAAGAAAGCAGGAAAGAAAGAAAGCAGGAAAGAAAGAGAAAGGAGGGAGGGAGGGAAGAAGGAAGGAGGAAAAGAAAGAAAGAGGGGATGAAGAAAGGAGGGAAACAAGAACAGAAGAGAGACTGTGCAGTAGGCTGGTGCTTTAGAAAGAGTACGGGTTTTAAAATCAGACTTTGCTAGCTCCTACCTGAGTGGCACCCACGATGTAACTAACCCTTCTGAGACCTCAGTTTTCTCATCCATAAAACAAGGGGCTTGAATTCAAGATGATCTCCAAAGTCTCTTGCTATTTGAAATCTCTAATCCTAGGGAGAGAAGGACAGAATGGGAAGAAGGGCAGCGAGGGAGAGACAAACAAGACAGAGAAAGAAAAAAGAGAGAACGAAGGAGAAAAAGAGACCAAGAGAAAAAAGACTGGGAAAGAGGAAAAAAGAGAGCTCTGTCTGAGAAAAGGTGATGAGTTTGAGAAATGGAAGAAGGAAGGCTGGGAGGTGAATAAGGGAGACAGGAATGGGGACAGCAGGAGAAGCCCTTTACCCAGGCAGTCATACTGGCTCTCACTCACTGCCACACAGGTCAGCATTTTGGACTCAAGTGAACCATCATTGTTCTTGGCTGGTGAGAACATGCTACTTCCTGATTGCTTCATTTTGCTGAATAATGCATTTGCTCCAAAAGAGGGTGATTGATCAGAGACAACTGAAACAGGAAAGAGGGAGAGAAAGAGGGAGATGGAGACAAATTGGAACAGGGCAAGGGAGAGGAGAGGAGAGGAGAGGAGAGGAGAGGAGAGGAGAGGAAAAAGGAAGGGAGGGAGGGAGGAAGGAAGGAAGGAAGGAAGGAAGGAAGGAAGGAAGAGCCTCAGTTTCCCTATTTGGAGGCAAACCTAGGGGCAGAGAGCAAAGACAACAGGGATCTTGAGTGCCAGTTCTGGCCTTGCAGACATCTGGAGAGTAGGGAGGGAGGGAGTGGTGACTGCCTCTCCCACTCTACAGTAAGAGGAGACAGCAATAATAGCATGGCTGAGAATACAGTCCCCTCCTGCTGTGATAATTATAAAAGTTGACATTTAAACAGCCTTTTGAAGCTTGGAACCAGGCAGCCCTGGATAGTGATTTGTTTGCTAGACTTGGCAAAAGGATGACCTGGGTTCAGATCCTGCTTGGGATACACTCTGTGACCCTGGGCAAGTCACCTTACTTATCTGAGCCTCAGTTTCTCCCTCTGTAAAACGAGCATCACAGAAAGCACCTGCTTCACAGGGCTATTGTAAAGATCAAATGATGTAGTGTAGACTTGTCTTTTGCAACCCTTGAAGTGTTACAGGAACGTGAGCTGTTGTCATGACAAAGTACCTTATTGACACGGTCTCATTTCCTGGGGAATTATAAGGGTTAGTTATGGAGCCAATTTTTTAAGTATCTCCCATGTGCAAGTCATTGGGGATACAGAGATTATTTTTAAAAAAGGGAACCATCCCAACTCTTGAGAAGCTCTCAGTTAGGAGGCCCAACATATAAACATGGAAGGAAAAAATTCACAAAAAATAACAAGAGTCACAGAAGTTGAGACCATCAAGAAGGCTTCCTATAGAAGGCAGTGAGTGAACCATGTCTGTCCTGTTAGAAAACACTATTCCCTTCAACAGTAAACAAAGACTTTCCACCGATCAGGTCTGATCTACTGATGGAACCTAATGAACCTTGCCTTTCACTCCACTGCAACACCCTTAGAACTTCCAGACCTTTCCATCCACCCTGGAGCTGCACTTTGTTTTGTGTTGACTCCCTCATTGGAGTGTGACCTCCGTGAGAATAAGGACCATCTGGCTTTATCCCCAGTGTTTAACACAATGCTTGGCATACAGTAAGCACTTAATAAATACTTCATTCATCCATTCATTCATGGGAATGACTGGTCTTCCTGGCTATCTGCTTGTAACCATTTGCTGCCCCTACCGACCCATCTGCTTTCCAGTTCTCATTGCTAAAGTTTTAATGATTTTTCCTGCAGGTTATACCAAAATGTTAAAATCCTCTCCACCCACAAAGCAGCGGTTATTTCAGTTAAAAGTGCTTGTAGCCAGCTTGTCTGAGACGAATCCTGCAATTTGTAAGCCTTCTGTGCTTGGGGCGACTGCAGAGGCCTCTGGAGGCCCCACCTATTTGGACCCCTGAAGCTTCAGGGGGTGGAGAGTGTAGAGGGAAAAAAGGAAAAGACCATAGAAACGATACAGTTCAGACCCCCTTGATTTACAAAGGAGAAAATCTCCCTGTCTCTCTCCTCTGCAGAGGTGGGGCTCCAGTAAATTCTTTCTGAGTGATTTGGAGGGAGGTAGTTGGGGGAGCACTAGGCAGAGGCACGGGCTGCTTGCTCTGTTACCAGTTGGCCAGGATAGAGAGTCGGGTGGTGGAGTAAGACCTGAGGATTGGCTCCCCTGCTCAGAAGCATCGTCAGCTTCCCAGCTCTAAAGAATGAATCCCTTGATTGCCGCCTTGACCCAGTTGGCTCTCAAGACCCCCTTGGCATCTGCCCGCTTGGGGGACTGCCTCTATTTCCTTCACTTGCTCCTCAATCTAATCACCACCTCTTTGTCTCAGCCCCTGGGGATCCCTGCTCATTCATTGTACTAAGTGCCTTACCCTTCCTCTGTTCCTCAGAACCAAATTTATGCTTAATCCAGGCTGTCTCTACCACATGCTTGAACATTTTGGCTGATGAATATCTTGAGCTAGAGTGTCCATTTATTCAAAAACCTAATTGAACACCTTTTCCCTAGACCCTTTTGATGGTGTTGCTCCTTAGGAACGCTCATGCAGATGGTAGTAGCTGTTCTTCCAATCCGTAGGTTGGCCCTGAATCAGAAAGAACTTTCTGAGATTTTCCCCTTCTCAGCCCCAAACGTTCAGAAGTGTGACTCATCTGAAGCCTCAGATCTACTTGTACTCATGGTGGCGACGACCAACAATCAATCAGTCAATCAATACACATTTTGGTGACATGGGGCGAGTCACTTAACCTTTTGGGTTCTGTTTCCTCATCTGTAAAATGAGGGGGTTGGGCTATATGACCTGAAAGGTGCCTTCAAACTTGAAAGAGACATTCCTAAGCATCCATTCTGTGCAGGCGATGGGGAGACAGGTAGAAAAATGAGAACCCCCACATTCAAGGAACATACCTAGCTTGCTCCTGGACAAAGTGTGGGAGATAAGGCTTGGAGAAGCAAGATAACTGTTTCTGAACATTTGGGGGGGGCGCATGGAAGAGGAAATGATTTGTACTGCTTTGTGCCAGAGGGGGCCACTTTCCCTGATGAATGTAAGGATGTAAGCTCCTTGAAGGCAAACATGATCATACTTTCTCTCTCTCTCTCTCTCTCTCTCTCTCTCTCT
>CM053598.1:25854436-25873310 GCA_028646575.1 Pseudocheirus occidentalis
TCAGTCTCTCTCCCTCCCTCCCTCTCAGTCTCTCTTTTTCTCTCTCTCCCTCTCTCCCTCTCTCTCTCTCCCTCTCTCTCTCAGTCTCTCTCTCTCTCTCTCTTTCTCTCTCCCCCTCTCTCATCTCTATCTCTATATCCATATCCATATCTATAGATATCATTGGATATAGAGAGATAGAGACAGAGCTAGATAGACATAGATGATGTCCGTCTAGATCCTCATCATCCAGCATAGCTCCTGTCACAGACGAAGTGCTGAATAAATGTTCTTTGATGAATAACAATAAAACTGTCCACCCCACCCTCCCCCAAAGGGGCTTTGGGCAGTGGGTCAGGTAGGGACTTGGGAACCACCAGACTTCCGTGATCTCCCTGAAATCATACCAGCCTTACATTCTGTCTATGCCCTAAAGCGCCACATCCTAGCAATTATCTTGACATTTGAGATGAAGGGTTCAAGAACGGAAGCCCCATGGGCTCCTTGGTGACCATGGTCGGAGTTTCAGGATAGCAGCAGAGATATTGAGGAGTAGCGAGGAGGGGCGATTTAAGGGAGCCCACATGATGCAGAGTTTCTCCTGTACTTAGGATTGGCCTTGCCTTGGCCAATTTGGTCAGAATGTACCCAAGCAATCAGAAATTATTATGTGACGGAGTGCCCCATGAGCACACATGCTTACCACTCCAGGCACGAAAGGCAATTTGCAGAGGCTGCACTCTCTGCTCCGACCTCCTCTGCAGTGTTCTCTGAATTCTGCAGTGGTCGGCAGAATCCCCAGCTTCCCTAAGAAAGGGTTCCCACTCCCTACCAGATTCCGGGGCTAGCGGGCCTGAGACCCTTTTCTCCCAGATTGAATTCCCCATGGGAAGTGCTGAGGAGAGAGCCCTAGCACTGAAGTCAGAAGACGTTGGTTCCAGTGCTGGCTCTGAGGATCCCAGCTGTGAGAGAGACCTCAGGCAGATCTTCCTGTGTCTCCATTTCCTTATCTAGTAAGGTAGAATGATAACCCTTGCCTTACCTCTCTTGAAGGGCTGGTGTAAGTCAAGAGAGATAATGAGTGTAAAAGGTAGCTCAGGGGGTAGTGCTCTAGACCCAGAACCAGGAAGATCTGAGTTCAAATCCAGCACAGATACTCCCTAGATGTGTGTCCTAAGGAAGTCACTTCACTTGTGACTGACTCAGTTTCCTTGTCAGTAAAATGGGCTTAATATCAAGACTCATCTCCCAGAGTTGTTGTGAGAATCAAATAAGGTAATGTTAATACAGTGCTTGACAATCCCACAGTTCTGTATAAATGCTGCTGTAATTGTGATGTCACCACCATCATCTTCAGCAACTGGACACAGCGAGGAAACTCTGTCCCAAGGCAGGTCAGCCCTTTCTGCAGTCTGCCCACAGCACTCAGAGCTTACGCCACTCAGTCCATCAAAAAGCATTTATCAAGTACTTCCTGTATCCCAAATATTGTGGTAAGCACTGGGAATTCAAAGAAAAGCAAAAAGCAGGATCCTGAGGGCACACAGCTAGAATGGTTCAGAAGCAGGATTGGGATCCGAGTCTCTGTCTTCAAAGCCAGCTCTATCCACTACACCCTGTTCTTTTCTCCTTTATGTAACACATACATATGTAAACATACATTCACATATATGTATAAATGGTTCTAAAAAGATGGGTTATCATTAGTATTAGGGCTGAGAAGGATGTTAGCCATATTAGAGAGTACAAACCTTCTCATCTGGCAGATGAGGAAGCAGACTGAAAGGTGAAGTATTTGCCCAGGGTCACAAGGGATAAAGAGCAAAGGCAGGACTCAAATCCAGTTCTTCTGGGCCCAAAGTCAATCAATGGTCTTTCCATTGTACTGTTTTAAGGTCTGCTGCCTAGGAAAGGTAGAGGAAGCAGTCTCTTGTCCCCCAGGTTTCAAGTCTAACATGTATCGAGGCTGAGTGAGAGAATCAGAGTAAGGAAAAACATTTTGATTCCTTCCAAATAATAGAACTAAAATGCTGACAAAGCCAGGCTGGTCAGGGCCTGCTTTAATGACTCCAGAAGAATGCTTGGCATGTGAATCAATCCATATCTCACTCAGTGTTCATTGAGCACCAGCTGTATGCCCAAGAGACAGTGGAGGGGGCTGGGAAGGGCGATGGGCTTGAAACCAGAAAACCTGGACCCTAGCACTGCCTCAGACATTTCTGAGCTGTGTGACCTCAAGCAGGTTGCTGACCCTCTCTGAGTCTGATTTTCTGTGTCTGTAAAACGAAGTCGATCCTTGTGCAGCAGCTGCTGTCGAGAGCTCCTGGGAAGGAAGAGCTTTGTAAAATCTTGAGGCATCCCAAAAATGTAAAGTGTGATTCTTTATTATTATTGCCATGGCTAGTTGCTGTGGAGAATATAAAAACAGAAGGAGATGCAGCCTAGATGGGGAGCCAAAACTCATATAATAAGCAATTAAATGCTACGAGAATAGCGACAGAGAACTGCAAGAGCTCACGGGAAGACGAGATTAGGGCAGTGTGGTTGAGTGGGCAGAGAAATGCAGTTGAATCCAAGGACAGGAATTTAAATCATGGCTTTGCCACTTATTATCTGCGTGACTTTGGACAGGTCACTTCTCTACCCTGTATATCAGTTTCATCCTTTGTAAAATGAGAGGGTTGGAGCAGATGGCCTCTGAAGTGCTTTACTATTCTAAAATGGAAGGTTTTGTATGCTGTGAGGGGTCAGAGAAGGCAGTGGTAGCACTTAGAAAGGTAGGAGGAGGGCATCCAGGGCAGGAGGGACAGCATGAGCAAAAGTGTGGGGCTGGCAGCTGGAGCGAGGGCATGAGCTTGGCTGGAGCACAGAGTATGAGTTGGGGAATAATGTATCTAGGGATCATAGAATGTCAGAATTGGGAGTGTGCTCACAGACCACCCACTCCCTCCAATCCAAGGGTTCTTAACTGGGGGTTTGTAAATCACTAAAAGCATTTTGACAACCATATTTTGATATGATTGTATTCCTTTGGAATCCTATGGATTTTATTTAATGCATCTAAAAACGTGATTCCAAGAAGTCTGTAGACTTCATCAGAGTGACTGATCAAGGCAACCATGGCACAAAGGTCAGGAAAACCTGATCTAGTACAACCTTCTCACTGTATACATCGAGAACCTGAGAGAATAATGAGGAAAATGAGATGACTTGGCCAAGGTCACTGAGGTCCTAAGTAACAGAAAAAGATTAGAATGCAAGTGCTCTGAGTCCAAAACCAGAACTTCTTCCATTGTACCACAGGAAAGACAAGACAGGAAGGAAAAGCATGACATGTCAGAACCAGAAAGGACTGTAGAACCTAGAACCTAGAATGGCAAGACCAGAAGAATGTCAAGACCTAGAATGTCAAGAATGGAAGGGACCCTAGAACCTAGAACACCTAGACAACAAGGGACCTTAGAACCTAAAACATAGAATGGCAAGACAGGAAGGTACTTAGAACCTAGAATGGCAAAAATGAAAGGGACCTTAGGACCTAGAACACCATGAAAATGATCTTAGAACATAAAAAACAGAAGGGAAGGACTGGGAGTGACCTGGAACCTAGAATGGCAAGAAGGGAGGGAACATCAGAACCTAGAATGTTAAGACTGAAGGGGAATTTAGAACATAAACTATCAAATGTCAGGACTGAAAAGGGCCTTAGAACATATATTGTGGATTTAGGGCTAGAAAAGACATGGGAGACGGTGTGATTTAACTTCATCACTGGAGAGAGCACTGAACTTGGAGCTGGGAGGACCTTAGTTCAGATCTTTCCTCAGACACTTTAGGGCTGTGTGACCCCAGCCAAGTCACTTTACCTTAGTCTGTCTCAGTTCCCTCAATTGTGAAATGTACATAAGAATGCTTACCTCCCAGGATGCTCATGAAAGTCAAATTATATTACACATATAAAGGGCTTTGCAAGCCTCTATGTACTGTGTAAATGCAAGCTATTATCATTATTGTTATTAATATTAGAATTAGCATTACAATCATCACAAATGAGGAAAATAAGACCCTGAGAGTGGAAGTGACAAGTGACTTACTCTGGGTCCCTCAGGCAGGAGGGTCAGGGCTCAGACCCAGGTCTCCATATCCTAGCGTTTTAGTGTGGAGAGAGACTTTGGAATTTACTTCAGCCATCTTCCTCAGGTTGACAAAGGGGGCTCTGGATGGGAAATGATGAAGCCAAGATCATATAGATAGGAAGGAAGAAAGACTTGAACCTGGGTCTTCTGGCTCCATTCAGATGCTCTTCCCACAAAGCCTGCTCACCACAAGTAATCAATAAGTGTTAAACGATTATGATGATGGTAGAGTGGAGGTGATCCAGTTTCTTTCCTGTTCTTTCACTTCCTAATCACTCTGTGCAGGGGGGGAGGCTGGAGTGGTCAGAGTGGTCTTCCTGGAAGAGGCAGGGCTCAAGCTGGGCATCTCATCTCAGCCCAAGGCAGGAGGCCACCCCTTTACCCTCACTTTCCTCTCCTCCTTTCCTCCATCTCTTTCTGCCTCTGCCTCTGCCTCCTCCGCCTCTCTCCCTCCCTCCCTCCTCTCCTTCCTCCTTCCTTGCTCCCCTAGTCCACCAGCCCACTCTCCACCAGCCTGTTTCCCATGTCAGCCTCGTCAGCGTTAACATTAATAAGCCTGTGTTCGTGGGGAGACAAGACCAGTGTCTCATCGACGACAGAATTGCTAATTACAGCAGCAATAAATGGAAATATCAATGATGAAAGTCAATATTATAGCCTCCTTTGTCCCTGTTTGTTTTATTTGGAGATGAAAAGCACCCTTGGTTGTCTCCCCTGAATGGTGCTGAGAGCAAAGCTCCTGTCAGCGGCTGAATTACTGGGACTCAGGAAGGCCCTTTTCTATCAAGTGCCCAATTGCTCTGAATTCATTCATGAAGTGGGAGCCTGCTCCTAGGAGGGCCTAGAAGCTGCAACCTGAGAGGGATAAAAAGTCATAGCTCTGGAGACCTGGATTTGAATCCCATCTCTGCCATTGACTTATTGTGTTACCCTGGGCGAGACTGTCCCTGGGAATTGTTTCACTCTGGGAAAAAAACAAAAACAAAGAAATAGTTGGGCCTGGGAGGGAGTATCAGGACAGAGCGTGGCCAGACCATGGATTCAGCTTTACTAGGAGAGGCTGTTATCTTCACCTCTTAGGGTCAGAAGAAAGGCAAGCCCCAGGAGAGCAGCACCTAGTGATAGGACCCTGGGCGTGGTGGCCCAGGGATGGTTGTACTACGAGGTGATGTTAGCTATCAGGGAAGCACAAGGCAAGGTGCAGAGACAGTGGTCACACCAAGAAAGGAGCATGCCCACCCCAACCTATACCCGGCTACTGCACTTTGAGGCAAAGGTCTGCTTCAGCAGCTCTACCTTTGCCCAGTCATAGGATCAGTACCTTAAACATGAGAGACTTGGGTCAAGAGAGGGTAGAGGGCTTGCCTAGGGTCATGTGGAAAAATCCACAGCAGAGCCAGGAGTAGAACCTAGGACTTCTGTCTCCAAATCCGATATTGCTTCTAACCTCAATTCCCTTCACTGGGCCCCACTGTCCTGAGATGCTGGCTTCTCCTTTTAGAGTATAAACTCTGTCTCCCTGTTGTCTCTATCTCCAGCATCCCACACAGGGCCTGGAATATAAACTTTTCCTCCCTCCCTCTTTCTTCCCTCCCTCCCTCCTTCCTTTCCTTCCTCCCTTCCTCCCTCCCTCCCTCCCTCCCTTCCTTCCTTCCTTCCTTTCTCCCTTCTTCCCTCCTTTCCTCCCTCCCTCCCTTTTTTCCTTCCTTCCTACTTCCTTCCCTCCCTTCCTCCCTTCCTTCCTTCTTCCCTTCCCTCCTTCCTTCCTTCCTTCCTTCTTTCCTTCCTTCCTTCCTTCCTTCCTTCCTTCCTTCCTTCCTTTCTTCCTTCCCTCCCTCCCTCCCTCCCTCCCTCCTTCCTTCCTTCCTTCCTTCCTTCCTTCCTTCCTTCCTTAAGTACTTCACTAACTGGAGAGATTATAAGTACCTGTAGCATCAAGGAGACATGAAGGATGCCTTGAGAGGAAATATCTAGGGCTACTTAACCTGTCTGGGGAGCATGATCAAGAAGGGAGAATTTTATTTCATCTCAAATAAGTCCATTGTCTCCTTACAATCAACACTTCTAGTCTTTGCACGTGTATACCTCACCACTACCATTCCCCTCCTCCCCCCCACAGAAACCAACCACAGAGTCCCCAGGAGACCAAGCACAAAGAAACCAACCTGATTACAAGCCTATTAGGCCCAATGCCTGATGCCTTTCAGGCCTCCAGGCTTGCTCTACTTTGCATGGCTAGCCAAAATCCTATGTGCCAGGCTCCCCCGCAGTGGAGTATAAAGAACCTAGGATTTGGAATTAGACTTAAAAATCCATATAAAGCTTGGTTAAAGGAGCTGGGGATATTTAACTTGGAGACCAGATGACTGGAGGGTGGGAGAGACCTGATAACCATCTTCAAGTACTTGAAAGAGGGTCCACATCAAGGGGTAGAATGAGAAGCAGGGTTAGTAGCTGCAGGGACAGACTAGGACTTGATATCAAGAAAAACTTCCTAGCAATTAGAGCTATAGCAACATGGAATGAGCCGCCTCCAGAGGGGATGAATTCCCATCATGGGAGGTCTTCAAACAAAAGCTATAGGAGCACTTGCTGTGGATGATCTAGAGTTATGGATTGGACTGAGTGTCGTATGAGGCTTCTTCCAACCTTGAGATTCTGCGGGTCTTTACAAGTCATTTTGCATTATCTATAAACAGGGATACAGGACTATATGATTATGGTCCTTCCTATCTCTACATCTCATGAATAGGGAAACAATGTGATGTACAGGGGAACCAGAGATAGCTTTCAGATCCAAGGACCTGGGCTCATCTCGTACCTATGAGACTTCGGGCAAATCACTTGATCTCTCTAGGCTTCAAAGACCTCTTCTGTAACATTAGATGACTGGACTGGATGAACTCTTAAGTCCTTCCAGCTCTAAATCTATAATCTTATTAACAATAATAATCCTGCCTTCCTATAATCATGTTATGGGACAAAGCATTACAGGTATATTATCTAATTGAAAAGACCAGTCAAGCAATCCACACAGGAAAACCAAGTGGATGAAGAATGCCTGTTGCACAGATGAGGCCATGCAGTTGGGTGGGTAATTATGAAGTCAGTCCATTAATATATGTATCTCAGCCAGTCACTATCAATGAAACATGAGTCAGGACTAGAAATGAACAGAAAGAAACTGAGCTAGACTTTTGGAAACCTGTACAATTCATTTGATAACCTCAAAACTCATCTCCTACCACCAAAGATCATTTTTTTAAAAAAAATGTATTTTAAAGTAAATTTGATGAATATCCTTATATTTAGCCATCTATCCTTTCCCCTCTGCCACCACGAGATCATCCCTTATTACAAAGATTAAAAAATAAAGAAGAAACAACAATTCATCAAGACTGACCAACCTATCAAAAAAGCCCACTATCACATGCATTATGATATTAGTTCTACATCCATGGTCTTCCACCTCTGCAAAGGTGCTGGGGGAGATGCTTCCTTCTTTGGAGCCAAGTTTGCTCATTACAATTTCTCAGAATGCAGTTTTTATCATTTTATTATTTTCCTTTCCATTTCCATTGCTATACTCATTATGCAAATTGCTTTCCTGGTTCTGCGTATTTATTTTGCATCAGTTCCTATAAGTCTTCTCACACCTCTCTGGATTCTTCATAGTCATTGTTTCCTCCAGCACAGTAATTTTCCATTACATTCATTTACCATAATTTGTTCAGACATTCTCCAATTGCTACAAAACCAATCCTTTAAACAAGCAATATTCTCCCAGTGAGAAGCAATTGGACACAATGGATAGAAAGCCAGTCTTGGCATCTAGAAAAACCAGAACTTAGTAAATGCTAGCTAACTGGGTTCAAGTTCTGCCTATAATGCATACTAGCTGTGTGACCCTGGAAAAGTCACTTACCATTTCACTGCTCTATTTGTGACTTTGGGCAAATTTAAATTTAAATTCAAATTCAAAATTAAATTTAAATGCAAATTTAAAGCAGCAGCTTTAAATCAAAACACTGGAGCTAATCTGTGCATAAAGACCTTGGTGGGTCTCATATTGACTTTATTTCCTAATGAATTTTATCCATATTTTATTGTATTTTATTTATTTATTTTAAATAATTTCCAATTACATTTTGGGAGTGAGGGCTTTATGCTTGAAACCTCTGCTCTAAGCAGCTCCCTTCTAAGTTATAGCAGAGTTGGTGTTCTAAATTGGTAGGGGGAGTTTTTATCAGGAGCTTCCTAGAAAAGAAATTCTTAACTTTTTCATATTTCAGACCCCTTTGCCAGCCTGGAGAGGCCCATGGAGCCCTTCTCAGAATCATGCTTTTAAGCGAATAAGACAAAATAGAACTATAGAGGGAATCAAGTTGAAATTGTTATCAGAAAAATCATTTTTTTAGATTCAGAAACCCTGCTCTAGACTGAAGAAATCATAGGTTCAGGTCAATGAAAACCCAAAGAATTCCCCCAGTGCCTATCATGAAACACAGAGATCACAGAAGATCTGAAGGGCAGTGGGCAGCTGTAAGAGTGTAAGCAGACTTCAGTACATTGCCAGCAATGTATTATCTTGTGTGAAGTATAATTAAAGACATCATGGTGGGCATGTTCTGCCAAAGAAGAGATGGGCAGGTCCTGTATGGAGAGTGAGAGAGAATGGGTGGCTGTGTACTTGGCATTCCTGAAGAATCAGGAGACCCGAGAGTGAGGCAGAGAGGAGGCCAGTTTGTCTGGAGTTGCAGAGTAGACAGAGTGGAAGATTAGGAGATAAGGTGGGGAAAGAAGGATGGCATCAGTTTGTGGAGTCCCTCAAACTGTAGTCTAATGGGAGCCATCGAAAGTTTTTTGGGCAAAGAGACACGACCAGAGCTAGGCAGATGGAAGATTATTCTGGAAGTATGTAAAAGATGGCTCTAACAGGGATGTGGAGGTAGAGGTGGTGGAGGTGGTGGTGGTGGTAGGGGAGAACTATAGGAAGGCTGTGGAAGTTGTCCAAATGGTTGGTAACAAGGGCCTGTACTAAGATTGTGACTATGAAAATGGAGGAGGCAGTGGACAGAAGTGATATGAAGGTGAAATAAAAAACTGGCACTGATTGGCTGATTGGGGAGGCTAGAAAGCGAGACAGACAGACAGAGACAGAGAGAAAGAGAGAGACAGGGAGACAGGGACAGGGAGAAAGAGAGAGACAGAGGGGCAGAGAGACACAGAGAGAGACAGAGAGACAGAGATGGGGAGAAAGAGAGAGACAGGGAGAAAGAGAGAGACAGAGAGACAGAGGGGCAGAGAAAAAGAGGGGCAGAGACAGAGTCAGAAGGAGGAGCGTATTTTCTGTGAGAAGATAATAAAGATAAACAGCATCTCTCCTTGTTCCCCACAGCGCCAGCAGGCCGGGCTCTGGGAGCATCTCCAAGCCTTCTCTGCCTGTCACCATCAGCTGCTCCCTCATGGTTTTCGGCTCCCCCTGGTCAGGAGTCGGACACACATGATTCCTAGCACCAGGAAGGCAAGGGCTGACTCCCAGGAGCTGCAGGAGACAGGATGGGAGGCAGTGTCACTCTCTGGCAAGAACACAGAACTGGGGGTCAGAAGACCTAGGTTCTCACTTCTGCTCTGCCTCTGACTGCCTGGGTGGCTTTAGGGAAAACCATTTCTCTTTTCTGAGCCAGTTTCCCCATGTAAATGAGTGGTGGACCAGGTGATCTCCAGGCTGGCTTACCACTCTGGCTGTTGTATGATGTTCCAACACTCTCCTTCATTGGTTTGCTTTCCCCAAAGAGGGAAAGTGTTGGACCTGCCATATCCATGGGGATTCGTTGGAATAAATGGAGACCTTGGGCTGAGCCCCATCAGAGCCCCATAGGCCTCCAGGCACAGACGTGGACCTACCTAACTCATCATGATAGAGTGCAAATGACATTGGACTGAGTTTAAGAAATGGGAGGTGTTTAGCCTAGAGAAGAGGATACGGGGTCAGGGGTAGCTGTCTTCAAGTCTTTGAAGGGCTAGGCAGTGGAAGATGAATTGAATTGCTACTGTTCAGCCTCAGAGGAGAATAGGAGGAACAATAGCACTAGGTAGAAAGTGCAGGGAGGTGGGCTTCATCCTCTCAGTGTGAGCAGAGACTTCCTGGCAATTAGGGCTGCCCCAAAGTGGCTGGTCCCCACTACCTAGCCCCTGGTCGGTACCCCCTCCTTGGAGGGATGACTGTCTAATGGCGATGTGGATAGAATTCTAAATCAGGTACTTTTGGACTCAATACTAGGTTTTCTGGGGTCCCTTCTAGCTCCTGAGATCCTGTGATGTTGAAATGCTCAAAATATGGCCAAATTTGCCCTGAAAATTCCACCAAAGTCTGAGTCTTAACTTTAATTTTCTTATCTGTGAAATGGGTCCATTCCTGCTTAGACTCCCTACCAATCCATAGGGTTGCTATGGAGAAAGCACTTTGCAGACTTTACAACGTCAGAGAAATTTGGGTTGTTATTAAGTGGGGGTTGGGGGGAGTTATAAACTTACCGGGGCAATTAAATTCACACTCACAAAGACAACCAAGGGCCACACAAGTAGCTCGATAAGTCAGTTCTTTGGGTGTTTAGAGATGGGGAAGAGGTCATAGTGGATGGATGTGGGAGATGAAGTCAGGGAAGACTTCTTGGAACGGTGGGCACTGGATTTTGAATGGGGGGCAGGGCTCTTCCAACTCACTTATCTGTGAGCTCACAAGGGCAGGGACTGTCTTTTTGTATCTTCAATGCTTGGCACATAGTAAAAGCTTCAGAAGTGTTTATCGATTGATAATTGATTGATTGATTGATTGATCATGCCTTTGCAGAGGTGCTAGAGACAGAAAAAGAGGCAAATGACAGTGACCACCCACCCCCTCTTAGAAAATTTTTCTTCCTACAAGCAGATGAAATATTCTCATTCCCACTTTACAGATAAGGTCATTGAAGACCAAGTTGGAGGAGGGGAAAGGTCAGTTCTCCATAAGCTGCTGGAGTCTGGCACCTTCTCCCCCTCCTAGGCACTCCCCATCCCTCCTCCAGTCATGCAGGGCCTTTCTGCTTGTTGTCGGGACACTTCATCTGTTAAAGGCTGTTGTTTTCCTGCCTGGTCTTCCCCTGTCTTCTACCTCCTTGGAAGGACTCCCCTCTCTGCTGTCTGCAGGCTAAGCCATGCATCTGCCTAGATAGATGGAGGAGAAAAAGACAGACAGAGACAAACAGAGATGGAACCAGATGGAGAAAGAGAGGCTGAGACACAGTCAAAGGAAGAGAGAGAGAAGAAATGAGAGAGGAATAAAGGGAGAGGAAGAATCTGGGTCAGTCTTACTGGGAAAGTCACTGCAGCTTTTTTTTTAACTCCTAAAGAAAAGGCAATAGGGTGGTAAGAATAGTCAGGTCCAGGGTGGAAGGGTTTCCCCCTCCAGACAGGAAGGATTGGGGTCTAAATCTAGATCTTGCTATTAAATTACTGTGTTACCTAGAATCACCCCAATCTCTGTCTCACTTCCCTCCTCTGTGAAATGGTCATTGAGCTGGGATAATCTCCAAGGCCACTGCAGATTTGATATGCTTTTGTCTGTTCTAAGATCTCTCCTTACTCTGTCATTTTCCCTTCTGTGTTCTAAGGTTCCATCAAGCTCTAATGTCCAATATTCTTTGTTCTAAAGATACTACCAGATCTTGCAATCTATGACCTATGTTCTAAGGTCTTTTGCAGGTCCAATATTGTTTAATTGCCCTAGGGTCCCTAAGCCAATTGAGAGTCTCTCCCTTGTCTGTTCCTGTGGATGAGGACCTAGGAATGACATAGTTCTTCCCCTGCCCCTACCCCCCAATCTATCACTCACTCTTGCTCTGACTGGGAGCCCCTCTATGCCTCCTACCCCCCACCCCCTGACAACCTGGGCTTCATCTTCTCCTCCCTCTTCAACATTTAACAGTAATAACAATTCCCCTTTCTCCAGTCATTCATAAAGTACCTTTCTTGCAACAGCCCCATGGGATAGGCAGAGGGGAAGTGAGTCCACAGTCATGAAGTGAGCCATTGAATGGTGGAACCAGGATCCAGGATCCAAACCTTGTTTTCCTGGCTCCAGCTCTGGAGCTCTTTCCTCATTTGCCTTTGGATACCACCACCCAAGCCTCACACCCCTAAAGATGGAGCCTCAAAGAACTAGGTCTGAGCCCTGACTTCACCACGTCTAAACTGTGGAATCCTCAACAAATCATCTGTCTGGGTCTCAGTCTCTTCATCTGTAAAATGAAGAGATTTAACTAGATGGCCTCAGAGGTCCCCTCTAGAGCTATGATTATGTAAAACCCTCTGGAACTATCAGGAACTATAGAAATGTGAGCCAATGTTCCTTTTATTACCGAAGCCCTCCCCAAAGCAGAGGCTCCCACTTCAACCTGCTTCCCCTCCCCCAGGACGTCACTTGCTTTAAATATACTGATATTTTAAAATAACCTGCTCTGGGGCTTCGTAAAGCGTGGAATTAAATACGATTTGGGTCTCTAGGCAGAGCCTGACTCCTCCATTCTGAATCTGCTCATCCAAGCGCAATATTATAGAAGGAGAGAGAAATCAATATTTTTCAGGCTGAGCAGAAGGGAGGGAAAAAGTGTGGTGTGTGTGTGTGTGTGTGTGTGTGTTTACACATGTGGTGATGCCCAGGATGAGCAGGGATTGGAGAGATTGGGAGTCTTTAGGCTCATGGTGGAGGAAATCTGGGAAGGGCCCACCTGAGCACAGAAGGGGTTTGGATTGAGGAATGGTCTCTTAACAGGGCTTCAAATTTTCAAATAAAAAGCTATTATCACCTTTTATAGGGGGAAAATGAGAGTCAGAAGTTACTTACTTAGGATGACTAGGATAGCTAGAATTTCTCCAACCTAGAGACCAGGACTCCCTCCTCTCAAGCAGAGCCCATGCCTTCCTTAAATAAGATATGCAGATAGCTGATACAATGGATTTTAGAATCTGCAATCTTGAGAAAAGTCTCTAAGAAGGAAAGATTTGACTTGTCTCTGTGTCCAAGCAAGGAGGTAGCCTGTTGACTTTCCTGGTTGGGTAGCTCCAAATGGTTGGATCTGGGGTCGGAGTGGACCACCTCATATTCCAACCAAGTCTCTGTCTAGCCCCAATGAGCACTTGGTAGACTTTACAGTGGTTCAACTCTGAACATCAAGGAAAAAAAAGCTGAAGGGAGCTCTGAGTCATAAAGTGAAGACCCCAGACAAAATAACCTTATTCTTTAACCTTCCATTACCTACTGGGACAACTCTAGGGGGAGGCAAAAATAGCAGGAGATGTTCACCTCCCCCTAGAGTTGTCCCACTAGGCAGTGGAAAACTGAAAGGATAATCCATTCTAGAAGGAGGCATCCCTGACCCGAAGACCTTTCACCAGACTTTCAGAACAGAGCTGACGGGCTATGTTGGAGGATTCCCTTCTAAAGTGATTCCTGACTGTTCTGCCTGAGGATATTAGACTTAGGTGAGACCAGAGCAGCAAAATGAGATCAGTGAGAAAAAAAAAGCACTAGGGCAAGCTTGGCCCTGGTGCTTCCCAAGACTCCCCAAGACTTCCCAAGTCCCCCAAGAAATGAGCTCAGAAGAAGAGAAGGTAGTGAAACTCCTCAAGTTCTTAACAACCAGGTCCCAGAAATCAGTGACATTTAAGGTATGTCTATGGACTGGACCCAGTTTGTGCAGAGAGGTTCCACTGGAGATCTGTAGTAAACTGATCTCCTTGGGGCTTTCAGGGTCGCAAACCAGAGGCAGTCTCCAGGTTGGAATAAGGGTAAACTGCCATCGATACCAAAGAGGGAAGTCCCAAGAGGCTCACATCAAGCCAAACTGAACTACTTGTCATTGCCCAAAGTCAACATTCTATCTGGCATCTGTGCCTTTCCATGCCTTGAGTACACTCCTTCCTTGACCCCTCCTTTCAGAATCCTCTTCCTTCAAGGCTCAGCTCTAATATCCCTTTATGCAATCAATCAATCAATCAATCAGGAAGTATTTAATAAGTACCTACTGTATGCTCCAGAAGCTGAGGATATAAAATAGCTGCTGTCCTCAAGTAGCTTATATTCTAACTGGAGAGATAATGCACAGAATGAATGAAGGGATGGAAGGAAGGAAGGAAGGAAGGAAGGAAGGAAGGAAGGAAGGAAGGAAGGAAGGAAGGAAGGAAGGAAGGAAGGAAGGAAGGAAGGAAGGAAGGAAGGAAGGAAGAAAGAGAGAAAAGCATTTCTTAAGTGCTAAATGCTGGAGATTCAAAGACAAAAATAAAAAACCCCTAAATCTCCAGGAGCCCGAGTACATGTTTAAGAATGTCCAGGATCAATTCTAAATGAATACAAGGTGATTTGGAGAGGGAGGAAACACGGCATCTTCCCTGATCCTTGTTAGAGCTTTCTCTGCCTCAGATTACCTTGTAACATGCTTATCAGTCTTGTTATCACCTTATAGCCCATTATATTCCCAACATTTCTTCTATCCAGTGGCACTGCCTCCTGATTCTGATTGCTAAGAAGACCCTCCCTGTCCTAATTTTGAGTGTGCTCTCGGCTGTCCCCATACCTGGAATTCCCTCCCTTCTCATCTTCTCCTGTGGCTCGCCCAGATTCCTTGGAGTCCTGACTAAAATCTCACCTTCCCAGACCCTATGAATTCTAATACCTTTCCACTCTTGTTTCCTGTTCATTCTGGATGGAGCTTGCTTGTATGTAATTGAGTGTTTTTCGTCACCGCCCCCATCTCCCCTCCCCTGGGACAGGGACAGGGAAGTCTTCTGCCTTTCTTTGTGTCTCCAGAGCTCAGCACCTTGGCATAAGTAGGTGTTTAATAAATGTTACCTGGCTGCATCATTCTCAATATAATGAGCTTGTATGAAGTGCCCCTGTGTGTGCCAGGCAATGTGTGGGCACTGGGGATTCCAGGATCCAATGAGTGACAGTATCTGACCTCCAGGAGTTAGTTTCTATGTAGCATATCCCCTAGAATATAAGCTCCTACAGGGCAAAGGCTGTTTCATTCCTTACTAAATGCTTATTACTGTTAACTGAATGTATTAATTAAATGATACAAGATCATGGTCTCACAGATAAAGGGCTGGAAGGGACTTCAGAGACCATCTAGGGCAGGGATGGGAAATCTTCAGCCTCCAGGTCATGTGTGGCCTTCTAAGTCCTTGGGGGTGGCCTTTTGAGTGAATTCAAGTTTTACAGAACAAATCCTTTTATTAAGGGGATTTATTCTGTGAAGTTTGGATTCAGTCAAAGGGCCACATGTGAAGACCTAGAGGGCCGCAGTTTCCCCTCCCCTGATCTTGGCTAACTGCCTCATTTTACAGTTGAGGAATCCAACATTCAGGGGAGGCAAGTGACTTGTCCAAAGCCACTGGGGTAATAGTCAGAGGCAGGATATGAGCACCAATCTTCTAACTCCAATCACTGTCCTTTCCCCTGTGCCATACTTCCACCTAAATATGATAGAAGGCCAGGGAAGGAGATCTCGTCCTAGGCTGGAATAGTAAGGGAAAGCTTCCTGGAGGAGGGTGTGGTAAGGGAGACCCAAAAGGATGACCTCTCATCTGATCCCTTTGGATGAAGAGGCCAGGGAGTTCCAGCTCCCATCTTTCTACCAGGGGATGAGAGTGACAAAAAGACAAGAGAGTAATAGGGATCTGACATCTCTGGCTCCTCCCTCTCTCTCACAGCCAGCCAGTCCCTAAATGTTATCATCTCTCTTCGAATGATTCTTGAGTCTCTCCTTTCTTCCCTCAGTTTTCATTCTTCCTTTTCTCCTTCCTTCCTTCTTTCCCTCCTTCTCTCCATCCACCCTCCTGCCTTCTTTCTTCTCTTCTCTCCTCTCCTTTTTTCCTTCTTCCTTCCTTTCTCTCTTCCTTCCTTCCTCCTTTTCTCCTTCCTTCCAATTTTTCTTTTCCCTTGAAGAGAAAAGAAGACACAAGAATCAAAGAACTTAGCCCTATTATTTCTTTGAACCCTGAAAGGTAAAAGCTTCAGAGTTGCCTGGTTGGATGATCTGAGGCCATCTCCCTGACAAATACACCCTATCCCATTATGGTCTCTCAGACTGTGGATTTGCTCAGGTCCAAAGAGGAAGGAGCAGAGAAGGTCAGAAGCCTGCCTTCCCCTGGCTCAGAGATGGAGTGGCCCTCCCAGGGCAGCAGTTGGTATGAGGACAAAGAGACTGAGGGCAGTTGATTTCCTTTCATCTGGAATAAAGAGGATGGGATTAAGAGGATCTCTACAGTGGCTCTAACAACCCATGCTAAAAGGTTCCTTCCAACTCAGACATTCTCTCCTTTGTGCCCAGGTCCCTTCCATTTCTGACATTTATCCTCAGAATTAGGAGCTGGGTTGCACAGTGGATAGAGCATCAGCCTGGATCAGGAAGGCATGAGTTCAAATCTGGTCTCACACTCTTCATAGCCGTGTGACCCTGAGCAAGTCATTTATCCTTGTTTGCCTCAGTTTCCTCATCTGTAAAATGAGCTGGAGAAGGAAATGGCAAACCCCTCCAGTATCTTTGCCAAGAAAACCCCAAATGGGGTCACAAGGTGTCAGACAGGATTGAAGCAACAACATCCTCAAAGCCCTTTGCCCTTCTAACTTCTGTGGTCCCTTCTGAATCCTTTCTGAGTCTTTGTTCATAAATCAGCTTTCCAGCCCTTCCCTTCTGAGGGCAGCTAGGTGGTGCAGTAGATAGAGTGCCCAGCCTGGAGTCAGGAAGCCCTGCATTCAAACCCAGCTTCAGACACTTTCTAGCTGTGTTACCCTGGGCAAGTCACTTAACTCTTATCTGCCTCAAGTTTCTTCATTTCTAAAACAGGGATCATACTTGCACTGCTTCCCATGGTTGTTGTGAGGGTCACATGAGATAATATTTCTGAAGCACTTTACAAACCTTAGATTGCTACATAAATACTAGCTATTATTCCAAGGTCCCTCCTAGAGCTATGTTTTATTGACCCTTCCAGCTCTGACATTCTGCCTCTCCTGCTCTAAGTGGGCTGTAGCCCATTAGCCTGACATCTGGTGATTCTAGGTGTCCAGGCCCTGACAATAGCCAGGTTTTCTCCCAACGCCCCTTCCCCCCTCTGTATACCAGTCTATGCAGTAACCTACCATCAGCGTCCAACAGCAGCTTTCCTGCAGACGAAGAAGCCGGTTTTCTATAAATACTAGGCATTCAGCAATTATCATTAGAGGTATTTGTTCCGATTCAGAGGTAGATTCAATAAATGAATACGTGGTTGATTCAGGCATTTAGCATTCTCCTGACTTGGCTCTGGCTCAGGCACTAGGAAACACAGGGCCCACTAGTCACTGAGGCTGGAGTGAAGACCTGACGGGAGAGTTCAGAGGCTTGGGGTGGGGGTAACCAAAGTCTCTTGTGCCCCAGCTCCCCTGTAATCCTACAGCTGTCTATTCATAAGCCCAGGCCCTCTTCCTAATGGCTATAGCATGGCATAACAAAGTCAGGAGCCCTCAGTTCAAATTTCATCTTGGCCATGAACTTGACATTACCTTGGGTAGGATAAGTCTCCTCACTAAACTTCAGTTTCCCCGTTTGTAAAATCATGGAGAGAAAACAAAGATGGTCTCCAACCCTTTTCAAATGCTCTGCATCGCCCACCCCAGCCAATTTCTGCAAGGACCATCCAGGATCTAACAGCTCTTGGCCTCCCTCTCGGGAGAGGTGGGAAGGTAATTTCCTGCTGGGCTGCAGATGGAGCAGAATTACCAGCCTGAGATAAAGCTCCCTAAAGCCTCTTAGATGCTCATTTGCTAAGGTAATTGATTTCTCCATTGCTGGGCTGGCCCACCAAAGGAAGGCCAATATACAAAGTCCAGCCCAGATACTAAACTGGCTCTTTAGAGAGGCACTGAGCTGAAGCTCTCAGCATGCTGGGCTTCAAGTCAGGAAGCTCTGAGTTTGAATCCCACCACAGTCACTTGTGTAGCTGTGTGACCCTGGGGAAGTCACTTTACTCTCTGGGCCTCTGAAAAACAGATGGGGGGAGTGACCTCAAAGACCTCTAAGGGATTTTCCTTTCCTAAAATCCACAAGCCCATTCTCTCTCCAGCCCAGCTTTGCCTCATGTGCAGGAGGGTGGACCCTCTTTTCCTAAGTAGGCTGCCTACTATTAAATTTTGTCCTCAGAATCATAGAAGGAACCCTTGGGAGAAAATCCTTTTCATCTCGATCATTGCTCCCTTTTTCTATGGGGATTCAATGATGACCCCACCGTGCCAACCACCCTACAAGATGAGTTATATAAGTTTTATTATCCCTATTTTATAGGTGGGGACCTGAGAGAGGTTAAGTAATCTGCTAGGGTCAACCCACTGGTAAGTGTCAGAGGGAAGATGATGATGATGACGATGAGGAGGAGTTGGAGGATGATGATGATGACAATGATGGTGATGATGATGATGATGATGATGAAGATGATGATGATGATGGTAACAATGAGGATGAGGATGAAGATGAGGAGGAGGAGGAGGAGGAGTTGGAGGATGATGATGATGACAATGACGATGATGATGGTGATGATGATGATGATGGTAACAATGAGGATGAGGATGAGGATGAAGATGATGATGATGATGATGAAGATGATGATGATGGTAACAATGAGGATGAGGATGAGGATGATGACGATGAGGAGGAGTTGGAGGATGATGATGATGACAATGA